>JAKSZT010053883.1:26523115-26634071 GCA_026826555.1 Tolypeutes matacus
ACACGCGGCCGCGCCCGACTCCAAGTGCCGCAGCGGCGGCCGGCGCCCGGGCGGCGGCGGCGCAGCTGGGGGCGGCGGCTCGGCCTGCGGCTTGGCCCGGGCGCGGCGGCCGCGGGCCGAGGCGGAGAAGACGCTGTGGAAGGTGAGGCGCCGGCGCCGGCCGCCGCTGCGGCACTTGGAGTCGGGCGCGGCCGCGTGTAGGGATGTGGAGCGCGGCGACTCGGAGTCCTTCTCGGAGCCCATGGCCCACAGAGGCTGAGGGGCGAGGGGCGCCCAGCGCCGCCACAGCTCCCGCCTCCTCAGCCCCTTCAGCCGGCGCCCGGCCGCCGCCGCCGCCGCCGCCTCAGCCGCCCTCCGGGAGCTAGAAGCCGAGCGGCGGCGACGAAGTGGTTATAAAGCCTCCGCCCCGCGCGCCGCTGCCCACTGCGCAGGCGCCTCGCTGAGCCACCTCACAACCCGCGCGGCTGGGTCGGAGGGGGGCGCTGGGCGGGGTCCAGCGGGGTGGGGCTGGGAGAGCTTGGGCGGGGCTTCGCCTCCTTCCGGTCATGTGGTTCCAGGGCGGCCATCTTGTAGAGATGCTGGGAGAATCTGGTTCAGCTGCTCCTTTGGCTTCTTTCTTGGGTTCCATCACCCCCCTGCTGCCATCATCCCCAAGATGATGTTTTCAATTCACCTTTCCTCACTAATAAGTTGATTGGCCACCTCCAGCAAATGATGCCTTTATAAAAACAAGATGGGTTGATCAGATGATTTCCAACTGATTGCCCATTCCACATTTCCTTTGTTGTTTATTAAGCAAACATTAATTCATAAACAATATACTCATTCGGAATATAGTCATGCAATGAGCATCTACAGTAAGCATTAGTGAACAATTCAGACAGGGTCCCTATCCCAAAAGCATTTACCAAATAAAGTCCAAACTCTTAATCTAGCATTCACTGCTCTCTGTGAGAGAGAATAAACTGTATTCCTAGGCCCATCTCCCATTATATCCTCTTTCTATCTTGGCTACTTATCACTCTGGGAAGGAAGCCCAGCATTTTCTTGCCTGCAAGAGTGTTTCTTCTGCTAGTTCCCTGTGCATCTGACTAGGGGAGAATCTGCACCTTTAGGCTTCTTAATGGGAGTCAGGCAAAGGGCTTCAACAGCAACAGGGATGTATCAAGATTAGATTCAGTTGCAAATAACAAAAGAAAAAATGGCTTATGATAGAAGTTTATTTCTCTCTCCACGAAAAATAAGTCCAGAGGTAGCCCAATCAGGGCTCTTCGGCCCACCTCAGCATTTATTTATTTATTTATTTATTTTTTAAAGATTTTATTTATTTATTCATTTATCCCCCCCTTGCTGCCCGTGCTCACTGGGTCAGCCAACCACGCCGTGCGGGCGGGCCCGCCCCCACCAGGAGGCCCCGGGAACCGAACCCAGGGCCCCCCATGTGGTAAACGGGAGCCCCACTGATGGAGCCACAGCCGCTTCCCCCACCTCAGCATTTAGTTTCCAATCTTAAGTTCATCTCCTTATTATCCACATTCCAGAAGGAAGAAGAGAAGAAAGGCACACCCTCTTCCTTTTAAGAAGTCTTCCTTGGAAGTTCCACACAATATTTTTGCTTACCTCTCATTGACCAAAACTTAATCATATGGCCATACTTAGCTGCACGGGAATCTGATAAGTGTGACCTTTTAAGTGGGCACAATACACCCAGCTAAAAATATTGATGAAGGATAGAATGAATAGTAGAAAGTAATTAGCTATCTTTTTCATGGGTAGCATTTAAAATCATGAGTAAGGTCCCCAGGAACAAGCCCTGAGGAACTTGAAAATTTTGAAGTAAAGCAGTGGAAAAGGAGTCAGCAAAAGAAACTGAGAAGCAGAGGCCAGTGATACAGAAGAAAAACCAAACAGGTGTGATGTCACAGACACCAAGATAAAATGTTTCTAGGAGGGAGTGGTCAATTGTGACATATGCTGCTAAGAAATCAAGCAAGATAAGAACAGAGAAGTGACCACTGGATTTGGCAATACCAAAGAGTCCTATAGGGAGGGGGACTCAAATAGGAAGACAATTTGTTGCCGAATGCCTAAAACAATAATTAATGTCCATATATTGATCTTAAAGAGTGTTATAGTATGGTAACAAACAACCCAAACATTTCTATGGCTTAACACAAGATTTTTTTTTCCCTCTCATGTAAAGCCAGCTAAGGGTCCAGGCACTCTCCAAGGTAGCTCTCCACCACTCCATGGGGTAACTCAGAGATCTAGGCACTTCCATCCTGGGCTCTGCTATCTCAGTGTGAGGCTTCCAGAATTGCCTCAGGGAAGCAGATGTGGCTCAAGCAATTGAGCTCCCATCTACCATATGGGAGGTCCTGGGTTCAGTTCCCAGTGCCTCCTAAAGAAGACGAGCAAGACAGCTGATGTGACAGGCTGGCACGGCAAGCTGACGCAACAAGAGACACAAGGAAGAAAACATAATACACAACAAAGCAGGGAGCGGAGGTGGCTCAAGGGATTAGGCACCTCCCTCCCACACAGGAGTTCCCGGGTTCGGTTCCTGGTGCCTCCTAAAAAGAACATGAGCACACAACAAACAGACACAGCAAATAAAAACAACGAGGGGGTGGGGATAAATAAATAATAAAACTTTAAGGGAAAAAAAAAAAAAAGGAATTGCCTCAATAGGGGAAGGAGAGCTGAAAGGTTGTGCATTGGCAATTAAATACTTCAGCCTGGAAAGGACATAAGTTAACTTCTACTCACAGATTATTAGCCAGAATATATCACATGGGCCCAAACTAACTTCAAGGGAGGCTGGGAAACCATGACTATTTAATAAGTACCGCTTCTGCCATAGTTCCCTGTAGTCATCTTTTTGACTGTTTTCAGTATGCAACATCCCGATCGGTTTCAGAGCCTCCTTGGTATGAGATGTGTGCCTGTGGCAGGGATTGCAGTGGGGGAGAGAGGCCTTCCTTGTTCTTTGGGTCAGACTGGGCTGACTCAAGGAGATGGGTACCCCTGATTCCCGGCAGACCCATATGGCTTTTAGATTCTTCTCCCTGTGCAGCTGCCAGAAACAGCTGTCAGAACCCTAGCTTGATGAAAAGTTCAATGCACCAGATGTTTCCTTGTCTTGGCACTGGCTCCCAAACAATCTCTCCCTCAGCTCAAAGCTGCCACCATCAGTGCTTTGACAGAAAACTGACCTCTCATAAATGCCATTTGACTTTGAAATGTCCCCATCTCTACCAGGTTTCCTTTTCCCCTGAATCCATTGCCCTTGAAAAGTGAAACTAAAGCAATTCCTACCACTTTTTCTTTTGTTTCGCTCCTTGATAGAAACTGAGTAGTGCAGTGACTCAGGGAGATGGCATGAGGAAGAGGATTCTCACTCATCTATTCACTCATTCAGTAAACATTTATTATTCTTATTTTGTGCCAGGTCATTTTCCAGGCACTAGGGACATGGAGATGAAAAGCACAGTCAAATGGGAGTTACAGACAAGAAAGCATATCATTAGGATACTGGGTGATGAGGACGTGTACAAAAAGCTGAAAGAAGCCAAAGGAGGGCATGGCAAGCTCAGCTCAGGGTGGTCAGGGATGGCTTCACAGAGGAAGAGCCCTTTGAGCTGGATCTCAAAGGATAAATAGGAATTGACAAGTTTGTAAGAAGAGGAAAGGACATTCCTAACTGAGGGAGCCTAGAGGAAAGTCACAGGAGATACAAATGCAGGATCGGTTTGAGAGAGTGTGAGTAGCAGGGTATGGCAGGAGTAGAAAATGTTTGGAAGGATACGAGATAGTAGTGAGAATGGAAAAGTTCTGTATTATGGCTTCATTGGATGCAAAGAACATAAGCCCAACAGAAAACTAGCCTAGGCTAAAAGAGTGATTTTCAGCTCATGCAAACCTTTGTGACAAGAACCAAGGTAGCTGGACCCAAGGACAAACTGGAACCAGGAAACTCGATGCCATCTGGCTCCCATATGCCATCATTCATCTTGGCTTCTCTGCATGTCAACTTCATCCTCTCAGACGACTTTCCTCTCCAAGCCAGAACTGTGGTCCACTGCAATCCCAACCCACACCTCCTAGCTTCCTCACTAGAGAAATTAGTAATTCTCTTTCCTTTGTTCGAAATCCCCCAAATCCTGCAGAAGGACTCTGGCTAGGCTTGGTCACATGCTCACCAACACCCTTGGTCATGGAGGATGGATGCCATGATTAATAGTCCCCAACTGGTCATATGGTTGGGCCAGGAGGGAGAAGCACTTCTCCAAAAGGAAGGAGCTGTACTTTCACAAGAAGGAAAGGGTTAAGCATGGACAGGTGAAACGTGAAATGTTCAGTACAGATAGGCATTGATTGCAAATCAATGGCTCCTGTCAAGCCCTACTCAAAAACTCTACAGTTCCCACTGCCGGCCTCATCTCCTACAATGTGTCCTGGGTTCAAGCCACCAGGACTGCTTGATGTTATATAAACATGCCCAGAATTGTCAACTCTTGCTTCTTTGCACATGCTGGCCCCTCTGCCTATTACACCTGTCCTTACCCTCTCTACTTAACATAATCCTCTGCATCCTTCTGGGTCCATTTCCACAGTCACCACCCTCCTTCCTCCTTTGTGTCCCCCCAAAAAAGTCATACCCATCTCCTTCCCTTCTTTATGTCCCCAAGGAACAATGTAGATAACTCTAGTGTCACACCTATAACTAGGGTCAGCATACAATTTATTGTTCACACCAGGACACTTTTGAGAAAATGCTATTTTTAATTGCTTGGTTCAACAGGTGTCAATCAAGACTGCTCCTGGCAAACAAGAAGGTATGGCCACCCACCTACACCCAACATCTCTGTAATCCCTGGCAGGTGTTTTCATTTATTTTATTCATGTGTTGGAACAGCCCTGTAAGCTTAGTAGAGTTATCAGCATTTGAGGCTCAGACTGTGATTTATGGTCATACAGCCAGAGGCAGCAGAGTTGGCCTTGGAAGTCAGATCAGAAATTCCAAATTCTGGACTCTTTGAAGGCCAGAGTCAGTATGTACCACCACACCTGGCTTTTCCAATACCACAGGGTCTTAGGGTCTAGGTTAACCACCCATAGTTCCTGAGATGAAGGGGGAAGGTAGAGATGGAGTCTTGCACATCTTGTTCACTGGCCTTTGCCCAGGGTCTGGCACAGAGAAAGCCACAGGGCATGTTTGTTGGAGAGATGATTTTTTGAGGACAGAAACAGTGTGCTTCATCTTGAAATCTGTGTTCCCCACCTTCCCCCAGTTCCTAGCTCAGGACTTGCTATGCATTCATTCATTCAGTTAACATTTACTGAGCACCTACTGTGTGTCTGGGACTGGACTGGTGATACACTGATGAGCAAAACAGACAAATCCCTGCTCTCATGGGACCTGTTCAAAACCAATCACACAAATAAATACACAGTTTCAAACCAAGAGAAGTGCCAAGAGGGAAAAATACTGGGTACTTAGGTTTCAGAACTATTTTGGAGGTAAATTCAACAGGTTTTGGGCATTTGATGGGGGACAGGGAGCGAGATGGAAATGGCTCTCAGGTTTCTGCTTGAAACAGACATGGGACACGAAGAAGCTGTTAGGGGGACAAGATAAGGTCGGTTTGGATGTGGGGACCTGTGGTGCCTGCGGGATTTCCGTTTAATTCTCACCAATCGGTTAACCGATTTGCCAAAGCTGCAAGACTGTGTGGCAAGAAGCAGAACCCTGCTTCAGCCAGCGCTAATAAAGCTGGCCTCCGGCAGACGCGAGAGAAAGGGGGGCAGGTGGAGGAAGGCCGCAGAGAAGCGGAGGTGAGCGGAAAGGGGAAGGGATGTGTTCATGGAGGCAGTAAACAGACCCCCGGGGCTGCAGCGAGAACTGCGGTGAGGAGCCAGAAGCCCGAGAGCGCTTCACACACGGCACGATCCCCGCGTTGCCTGGGCCAGTGCGCACCCCCGGGCGACGGGGCGAGGGGAGGGTCCGCTCTGCGCCTGGAAACCCGAGTAGCCCCGGCTCGCTCGGCTGCGCTACCCGCCAATCCGGCTGCGCCTGGTGGCGGCGTCAGGTGACTGGTCTACCCGCACCCCCACCCCCGTCTTTTGAGGGAAGACCGGCATCCCCGCCACCCCTCCTCCCTCGCCATCCCGCCCCCGCCGCTCGCGAGCCGCAGATGCGCTCAAGGGCGCGGGGGGGGAGGGCCCGGGATTCCTCCGCATTCTGCTGCAGCGCGGGGGTGGGGGTTGGCGGGCGGGCGAGCCGCCGCGGCGCCCGCAGTGCTTTTCCTCAAGGTCAAGCGTACCCGCTCCCGGGCTTCACTGCCTCCGGAATCCCTCCCTTGTTGCCATCCCTCACATTGCCACCTCCACGGCCACGCGTCCCACTGCAGCAGCCCTCCATTGCCCACCTGGACCACGGCTCCAGGCTCTCGCCGGGTTTCCTGCGGGGGCGGCGGCACCCGCGGGCTTCCCTGCAACCCTTCTCTTAAGCCCAGCTCCTGGTGTGCGCCCTGCTTTAAATTCCACTTTGGCTCTCATTGCCCTATAAGACAGAGAGCGTTACGCCCCTGCTTAACCTCTCCTGCCCCACCGGTCCGCTTGCACAGGAGATCCCTTTCCGCTGCTCTCCTTTCTGGCCAACAAGCTCCATGGGGGGAATGTGGGTCTTATGATGCCAGATTTCCGGAGTTTACAGGAAAAGCCACAAATCCGGATTTTTATATGTAACCTCCCAATTTTTAAATGTTGGTTTTTAAAGAAAGCACCTGTAAGGACTAGATGCAGCTCATGGGCTGTCGGTTTGTGACCTCTACTCTTGGGGAATGAACTGGCTTTCATTAGGAAAATTCTTTGAAAAACGGTTTAGGGTGAAGGTGCAGCCTTGAAGCTCTGGGAGGCAGCCATTGCGGAGGCAACAAAGATGGGTGAAGACTCGGATTTGGATTTGTTCCTAAATGACTCTGGAAGTTTTCAGCAAGAGGCCATATTTTGAGAAGCTACTGAGGGCTCCAAGAATGTACCAGAAACTGGAGGACGGGGCTTGGAAAATAGGCAGGACTGGAGGGTCCTGAGGAAGGGTGGGCTGCAGGAACTCGGCCAGGGCCTCTCCCTCCTCCTCCCCACGCCCCCCAAGTGGATAATCCTCTCGCTAGTATCACTGTCAGGAACGATGACAAATGTTTCCTCCCATCCTTGTGGGGGCTACACAAAGAGGGAGCCGATGGTGCATTAACTTAGGGTGGAGGAGAAGGGGGAAAGCCAATCCCTTCCCCAACTCCCAAGGCTTCACACAGTGGTGGACGCCTGGAAGGGAAACTGGAAAGCTCCTTAAGAAGGGGAGAAAAGAAGTAAGTAGCCTAACAGCAGATTACCAGGAGACTGGAAGGGGGCCTCAGGAAGGAGCTGGGGATAGCTCAGCAGATGGAAGCAGCAGGGGGCAACCCTCCCCACTCCCCGCCACCTGAGAGCTTGCTGAGGCGGGTTTTTTGGCAACCAGGGAGTTTCCCATCCACTCTGAGATTTTACTTACCTATGATGTGATCTCCTCTTTTCCCCAATCCCTAGAAATCTTCAGGAAACTCTCCCACACTCACCAAGGCTGTCCAGATGGGATGTTTGTGGAAAACAGCAGAAGGGACTGAGCTTTACCGTTTTGGTGTATTGTTGACTCAAGATGGTACAGCCTGAAGCAGGAGTTGGACCAGAAGAAATATAACTGCCCAGGAATTTGCAGTAACCTTGGAGAAAGCTTTGGAATAGGTGCTTAGGCTCAATTCCTGAAGGTCTCAAGGGGTCAGGAGGCCCCTGGCTGACATCCAGGTTACAATAACGAACTAGCTACAATTAATGAGTGTTTGATTATGCCAGAGACTGTGCTAAATACTTTTCATGCATTATCTCTGTTACCTTCCCAGGGTTTGTCTGAGGGAAGTTCTATTATCATAATCCCCATTTAATAGATGAAGAAATTAAGGCCTAGAGTTAGCAACTAGTGGAAGCTGGGACTACTCTCCTGCTGATTGCTCCAGTAGAACTGTCATCTTTTCTGGATTTTCATGATACTTTGCTTACTCAAGGACAGCACTTGCCATGCAGTTATAAGTATTGTTTTCATTTTCATGTCTACCCACCCACCTCCTCTGTAAGTGAGCAGGAGCCATGCGGCCAGATGCAAGAGCTCAGCACACAGTGGGTGTGGAGGACATGTTAAAAGAACTGATTGAAGGAAGGCCAAAAGTGGTGCCCTCAAGTCTCACCTCTTTGTGGCCTTGGGCAAGTCATTTTACCCTCCCTGGTCTTCAGTTCCCTCAAGATTATTGTGAAATTCAAATGAGACCAGCCATGAAATTTCTGTAAGCAGCCATACAAATGACAGCTGTTGTTGTTGCTATAAAGATAAGATGATGATGATAAGGGCTGAGGAAGGAGCAGGGAGGATGCCAGGGACTGGAAATTCCAGTACTTATCAGCTCAGACAGGAAATTCTCCAGAGGCCAAGCCAGTTTGTGGAGTTTTCAAGACTGCTGTGCCTTCATTCATTTGTCATTGATAGAACGCCTACTATATACCAGTGCCCAATCTCATTTCATTCAAAACTCTGCAAAGCAGATACTCAAATTATCCTCATTGTACAAGTGAGGAAAATGAAGCTAGAGGGGTGACTTGACTTCACAAGGGTTGCACAGCTATAAAATAGCAGGGCGGGACTTGAACACTGACCTGTATGATCCTAAAATCCTGGTTTTCCCCTCTTTGTACTCCACAGGTTCTTCAATCATCTCTTCATTCACCAATACATTTAGCAGACACCAAGTAAGTGGGTAGGCCTTCTGCAAGGGGCAGGAGATACAAAACCCAGACTCTGTTTGCAACATGTTTCTGGTCTACCTTAGACTTGTCTTTCTCCTTGGCCTGAGGACCTCGGGGGCATATCTTTTTTTTTTTTTTTTTTTTTTTTTTTACCGGGAGGTCCCGGGGATCGAACCCGGGTCCCTCCATATGGGAGATGGATGCCCAACCAGTTGAGCTACATCCAACCCCCATCTGGGGCATATCTTTAACCATTCAAGTTCCCCTCCCCTGGCTTCTTCTTTGGGGTGGATGGGGTGGGAGCAGTTTGCAGCAGGAACCACACAGCAATAATCAGCAATGCTCTCCAAAAAGAAATCTCTCCCATCTCACCTCTCCCACTCAGTCTCTCTCTCTCTCTCACACACACACACGTGCACACACATGCACACCATGGATTCTTCCCTGAAATTGACCAGAAGTGGGTGATGGACTAATGCCAGTAGAACAGGTTTCTTCCTCATCTTCCAGAATGCCCTGCTTGGATGGTCTAGCACCTCAATTTAGGATGCAGTTGTCCTTGGCACCGGTTGCCTCTGCTCCAAAGTCAAGATGACAGGAAACTTGTATTTAACATCCTGTTACACATGCATGAAAAAGAAATCCGGAGTCACCCGACTGTAGACAGTGATTATCTCTGGGTGGTGAAGTTATATGTAATTACTACTTTCTTCTTTTTACATATTTGCTTTAAAAATTTATAAAGGTCCATGGTAATCGGTAAAATATAAAATATGAGTAATATATATTTGTATATATTAAAAAGAAAATAAAGTTATCCTCTATTTTAACAATTATTTGTGGCCCCGCTGAAGCAGGGGGTGATCTGTTTCCTGATAGAGACCTTTTTCTTGAGCACAGCTGGGACAGGATAGAGAGCACACAGGGAGGAGGTGAGGAAGTGAGAGATTGTCCAGGAAGATTAAAAACAAGAGTCAAGATTCCTGAGGGCTTGCTCTGAACCCAGCGTCATTCCAAACACTTGATATGCACATCTCAGTTAATCCTCAAAACAAATAGAGGAGCTTAACTATTATTTAACAGTTGGGGAAACCACAGATCTATTTTATAGGCAAAGAAACTGAGAGTCAGAGAGGTTCCGTTACTTGCCCGGGGACACACAGCTAGAAAGTGATGAAGGCAGGACTTGAATCCAGATTGAAGTCTGTGTATTTTCAACCTCAGGACTTCTGAGCCATTCCAAGCCCTCCTAGTTGCATGCTGCTTGCGTATTCCCAGCTTTTCATACCCAGGTTCTCATGGAGAGTAGCACAATCTAGAGAAGCATGTGGGGTAAAGATCACCATCCCATTTTCCAGATGAGAAAATTAAGGCCAGAGAGGGGACTCCTTCAGTGGAGTCAGCTGATAAATGGTGGCAGTCTTTCTCAAATCCAGGCCTGCTCTCTCCTTGGGCAGCCCTCCTCTTTCTGCTACCTTCTGCCAACTCAAGGCTTCCTTCTCGAAACAAATGACTCAAGGTAAATCACTGGCTGGACTTCCCCTTTCTCAAAACACAGGAAGTCTGGGTTATTTGCAGTCCCTGTGGGTAAACAATTTCAGGTGGGTTAAAAGGAGGCGGGGCCACATGAAGGGCAGGTCCTGCAGCGGGCAGGGTTTCCTGCGACAGGGCCTGGCCAGAGACACCTGCTTTTTTTCTTCCTGAGGGCCACATCAGTGTGTCTGCCCCAAAGAGCTGGCTGCCCTATTGTGGAAGTTGAAAAAAATGAACCCAGGAGAAGAGAGCTCCCACCTCAAAAATAATGATGATGGTGATAATGACAGCTCCTGTTTATGGTACATTAACCTTTATATCAGGCATTTTGCTAAGTGGTACACATTTGAGCCACGTAACATCCTTATGGAAAAGGCTCTATAGATTTGGAGTCAGAACTGGATCTGAATCACAGCTATGCTGCTTCCCAGCTGTGACCTCGGGGAAGTGACTTACATTCACTCAACAAATATTTTTTAGCACATACAATTTGCCATGCACTGTTCAGCAAACAGAAAAAAAGTGCTCTCCTTGCATTCAGATCACATTCCACCCAGATCCCTATTCCTGTAGCTTATATCCGACAAGGGTGCTATGGAAAAATTAAACAGAAGAGTAAGGAGGATAAGGAGTCGGGGATAGGGGAGGGGGAGAAGGAGGTTGCATTATTCACTAGTATTATCAGGGAAGGACTCACTGAGACAGGTGATATTTATTTATTTATTTTTTTATTTTATTTTATTTTTTAAAGATTTTGTTTATTTATTCATTTATCCCCCCCTTGCTGCCCGTGCTCGCCGGGTCAGCCAACCACGCCGTGCGGGCGGGCCTGCCCCCACCAGGAGGCCCCGGGAACCGAACCCGGGGCCTCCCACATGGTAAACGGGAGCCCTACTGATTGAGCCACAGCCGCTTCCCGACAGGTGATATTTAAACAAAACCTTAGGGAGATGAAGGAGTTAGCCCTGCAAGTAACTGGAGGAAACCCTTTCTAAGCAGCAGGAACAGCAGATACAGAAGCCCTAGGTGTGCCTGGTAGTTTTAAAGAGCAGAAGGAGGCCAATGTGCTGGCTGCCCTATTGTGGGAGTTAGAAAAAATGAACTCAGGAGGAGAGAGCCCCCACCTCAATGATGATGATGATGATGGAACAGAATGAACTGGGAAGAGAGTCCTCCGTCCCCCTAACTCCTTCCCCAGTCATTCTTTCTCACACCACCTGTTGTGCTTCCTTCATTGTTCTTATCATAATCAGTAATTATTTTCTTTATTTGGGTGTTTGCTTATTTATTTTGTGTCCTCCACTAGCCCTAAGTTCCTTGGAAGCAGAAGCCCTGTTGGTCTTGCTTGGTGCTGATCATAGAACCTGGAAAATAGAATGGGCTTAACAAATATTTGATGAATTGATTCATTAAATCCATCCATCCAACTATCCATCAGTCCGTCCATCCATCCATCCATCCATCCATCCATCCATCCATCCATCCATCCACCCACCCTTTCACCTTTGCAACAGAACCTCCCTATCACAGATAAGGGCATCTCATCCCAAGTTCCAGTTCAGGACATCAGGAACAGAGGCAATAGTGCACAGTAATTCAGAGCACAGGCTCTGGAGCCAGAGTTCATGGATTCCTGGTTCCATCACTTACTGTGTGACCTCAGGTAAGTTAAGGAACAAAGCTCTCTGAGCCTTGGTTTCCAAATCCATAAGCTAGTATAATAGTATCCCTCTCCAAGGGTTGTAAGTAGTAAAGTAGTCAAAATGGCATCAAGTATATAATGCTGATGTTTGTGTTGGCTATTGGTGTTTTCCCTCTGCAGCTTCAAGCATGGAAGCCAGGACTCTAGCTCCCTTCTGATGGCACCAGATTACCAAGGGGTAGTAAGAAGGACACTGGGGGGCCATGGCAGGAGTGAGCCGGCAGAGCATCCACGTGCATGTCATCGGATCTGTGCTGTGTGCTGGCAGCAGTGGGGGCTCTAGGGTCTCTACTGGAGTGGCATTTTGGGGATATTGTTCCTTGCTGTGGTAGTCTCTCAGCCTGATTCTCTGGCTCTTTTCTGTTTAAATGATCTAGACTCTGTTGTTTGCAATTGAGAAAGCTGAAGACAGTGTCAGAAGGACAATTAATACGAATTGAGTACCTCCTGCTGTGTCTGATACTTTACTTCTATTATTTCATTTATCCCTCACACCGACCAGAAAGGTAGGTATATCCTTAACCCCATTTCACAGATGAGGGAACCAGTTAAGAGGTGGAATGACTCGACCAAGGTCACATAGCCAATGACTGGCAGAGAACAAGGTTCAGGCCCAGGTGAGACTTCAAATCTCCCAAGTCCCAATGGTGCCTAAAAGGTCCTGGCAGGATTTTCTCTCCCAGCACTCACTGCTATCTGTGGTGACAGCCACAGCTCTGTTCTGGAGAGAAGGAATAATGTGAGTCTGGTCCCTAAGCCAGAAATAGGGATGGGTCTTGGCTGCCTGGAAGGAGCTCCAGGATCCGGAGGGGAACTGCCTGTGCCTTGCTTGGTCATCGCTCCAACAGGAGACACCCTCCTCCTTCCTGACCCTTAGATCAGAGGCATTTTCTCTCTCTAAGGTCTGAGCTCAACTGTCACTGATTCCCATGGAAATGTGGAGATAGAAAACATCTGGGGATGCTGTAGTTGCCAGGCAACAACCAGCCACTCACTCACTTGACCAGTGAGGCTGCCTGATGCTGTCAGAGATACTTGGATCTTGGGCCTGGAGACCTCGGTTATGGTCTTGACTTGCTGTGTGATCTTGAGCAACTTCCTCCCCCTTTCTGGGCCTCATTTCCTATCTCTTGTACAAAAAGGAGTCAGACTGTATAAGCTATAATATGAGTAGATGCCAGATGGTCAGAAACAGAGTGACAGTGAGGCAGAGCCAGAGGCTCAGGGTAGTTTGCAGGGGAGGAAGACTCATTTCTCCTCTCATTCATCCTGTCTCAGCCTGTCCTGGCCTTGGTTACCAGCCGACGGCCAGGGGTAGTTCCCTTCCCGTCCCTGAGCTAATTCAGGCTACCCAGACTCCAACCCAGGCCCCCTCTTGTAGCTGAGCCTGGGAATCATCTTAATACCCACTAGTTACCTCAGCCACCGCCTACCCAGCAAACTTTTCCCCATGGGGAGTTTCCCCAGTTCCTGCATAAATGAATCCACCCAGCGTTGGGCGTTTCCCTGAACACCCATCAGAGTCCTAACGCTGTTTCCAGCAATTGCACTGATGGTAAACCCTGAGGGTGGTGGTGTGTTTTGCAGTAATCAGTAGAGTTAATACGTTCCATTTCACATCCATTATCAAAATTAATGACAGCAGCTGCCAGTTGTTGGATCTGGGACAGCACCTAATGCTTCAAGTCCATGATCTCATTTAATCTCCAATCTGGAGGGATGGGAATGAAACCCCCTATTTTACAGATGAGGACATGGAGCTCAGAGAGGTGAAATGACTTGCTCAAGGTCCTAGTAAATGGTGAAGCCAGAATTCCAACTCCACAGCCTGGGGTTTCAAACTACTACAGGGTGCTGCTTCCCTACAGTCCCATCAGGGACTGTCAGAGCCCCCAAAACCCACCTTACAGACGGATAGCTGAAGAACCAGAGAGAAGTGACTGGCCCAAGGTCACACAACAATTCAGTGTCAGAGCAGATTCCAGGACCACTCCCCCAAAAGCCTCACCCCACTGTTCTAGAAAACAAAAAGTGCCTCAGGCAGAGAAGGTGGGTAAATGAGAAATCCCAAGTCTTAAGAAATCCCCAAGGGAAGCAGATGTGGCTCAAGCGATTGGGCTCCCGCCTACCACAAGGGAGGTACCTGGTTCGGTTCGCAGTGCCTCCTAAAGAAGACAGCGAGCTGGTGTGACGGGCATGTACAGCAATCTGATGCAACAAGAGATACAAGAAGAAAAACATGAGAGACACAACAAAGCAGGGAACAGAGGTAGCTTAAGTGATTAGCAGAGGTCCCAGGTTCGGTTCCCAATGCCTCTTAAACAAACAAGGAAGACGAACAGACACAGCAAGTACAAACAATGAGGGGGTGGGGAGAAATAAATAAATAAATAAAACCCTTAAAAAAAAAAAAAAAAGGAAGAGAAATCCCTAACAGTGCACAGCGTTCACAGACGAAGATCCCCTAGAGATTCTCAGGGTTAGGGCAGAGTCCCAGTGTTCCTCTGGGCAGCAATGGTGAGTGTCACTCTTTTGGGGCTATACAACAATAGCCTCTTTTTTTTTTTTTTTTTTAAAGATTTTATTTATTTATTCATTTACCCCCCCTTGCTGCTTGTGCTCGCTGGGTCAGCCAACCACGCCGTGCGGGCGGGCTTGCCTTCACCAGGAGGCCCCGAGAACCGAACCAGGGGCCTCCCATATGGTAAACGAGAGCCCTACTGATTGAGCCACAGCCGCTTCCCAACAATAGCCTCTTGATTAGGCTGCTGAGGTGCTATGTGTGCCCAGAATGTTCTTCCTCTCAATCAACTTGCCTGGTTAATGCTCACATGTCCTTGAGGGGTTAGTTCAACATCAGTCACCTCCTCTGGAAAGGACTCTGTGAGCCACCCAAGTTCGCCCCACCATAGACCATGTCCCCAGATCTTTTCCATAAAAGCATTGACCTCAGTTTGCCCTGTCAAGTCACATCAGAGGCACATTTAACTCATGCCAACTTCGGAGCTTCAGCCACTGGCAACAAAAATGCAATTTGGTGCTACCCACACAAAAACAAACTAATCTTTTAACAAGCACTAAAACGGTAGATTTATATAAATCTATAAATTTATATAAATATATAAATCTATAAAAACAGATTGGAGGGAAGTGGATGTGGCTCAAGCAGCTGGGTGCCCACCTACCACATGGGAGGTCCCGGGTTTGGTTCCCGGTGCCTCCTAAAGAAGATGAGCAAGACAGTGAGTGGACATGATGGGCTGGCATGGTGAGCTGACGCACCAAAATGATGCAGCAAGATGATGCAATGAAGAGACACAGCAAGGAAACACAATGAGAGACACAACAAGCAGAGAATGGAGGTGGCTCAAGTGATTGGGTGCCTTCCTCCTACAAGGGAGGTCCTGGGTTCGGTTCCCAGTGCCTTCTAAAAAGAAGACAAGCAGAGAGCCGATAGTGAGCGCAAAAAACAACAAGGTGGGGGGCGAGGGAGAAATAAATAAAATAAAATCTTAAAAAAAAAAAATCAGGCTGGAGAGAAGCGGATATAGCTCAAGTGGTTGAGCACCTGCTTCCCATGTACAAGGGCCCAGGCTTGATTCTCAGTACCTTCTAAAAACAAAACAAAAAATCTAAGTCATTGGGAAGCAGATGTAGGTCAGTGGTTGAGCGCCTGCTTCCCATAATTGGTTCTCAGACCTGAGTGTGCGAAGAAATTATTGCACATTATGGACAATTTAAGGACTGTCAAATGCAGTTTTGCATGATATGCCCTTTCCATCTGAGTGCTGATTTTACTTCCTTCAGAGACAACCTCACTATAATTATGAACATGAAAGAGTATTGAACTTCTGCCCCTCTCCCAAGGCCAGAACGGAAGCCCCATGAGGATCTGTTTAGCTTACCTCTCTGCACCCACATGGGCCATCCCTGGCACCTGGCAGGTATTCAGTAAATGTTTGTTAAAGGAATGAATCATGTGCTTATTTTGTAGACATAAGACCAAAGTGGTCTGTGGGCCTCGGTGGCTGTAGGTGCTCCCACTCTTCAAGGCCTGAAGTCGCCTGTGTATCTGCACCTGTCAACTCGCCAGAGCAAGGTTAGAAGCAGTGTGTGTGTGAATGTGGATGTGTTTGTATTTATTTGCTTACACACTTGTGTGAAGACCAGAGGCAGTTTTCTATTTTTGGTGATTAGCATCTGTATTAGTTTCCTATTGCTGCTGTAAGAAATTAATACAAATATAGTGGCTTAACACAACATTCTTGTATTATCTTATAGTTCTGGAGGTCAGAAGTCCAAAATGGGTCTAAAAGGGCTAAAATCAAGGTGTCAGCGAGGCTCTGTTCTTCTGGAGGCTCTAGGGGAGACTCCATTTCCTTGCCTTTTCCAGCTTCTAGAGCTGTACTGTGTGGCTTATGGCCCCTTCCTCCAACTTCAAAGCCAGCAGTATAGCATCTTCAAACCTCTCAGTTTCTGTCTCCACACATTATCTTCTGAGGACCTTTGTGATTACATGGGCCCACCTGGATCATCCAGGATAATCTCCCCATCTCAAGATCTTTAACTTAATTCCATCTGCAAAGCCCCCTTTGTCATATAAAGTAACATTCACAGCCTCCAGAGATTAGGGCCTGCTATTTTTGGGTGGCCATTATTTAACTTACCACAGCCTCATACCTGGTAGCAGCCCACAAATGGAGGAGACTGCAGCTGCAAGAGCTGAGAAATCCTGGGCATAGTATAACCCAAAGTCTCCTTTCAATATGGGGGACTGGGGTGCTGAGTCAACATGCCCCCACCTCCCAGGGCACTGCTCTCTCCCTTGCCTCTGGGATACTGGTAACTTCTGCTCCTCCTCATCCAATGATCAAATGTCCTTATTTTATATCTCAAAGAAACGATTTGCAGGTTTTATTGTCACCAAACATCTAGAATTTTGACTTCTATTTCAGCTATGCATGAGCTCTGGAGTCAGAAATACCTAGATTCAAACCTTAGGTCTACCACTTAATAGCTATAAATAGTAATTTAATCTCTGGGAAGAGTCTGGGATGATATTTTGGGTTGGCTTTGTTTTGGTTTGTTTGATCTGTAAGGGGATAACAGAATCTCCATCACAGGGGAGTGGATGAGGCTCAAGCAGTTAAGCACCCACCTCCCACATGGGAGTTCCCGGGTTTGGTTCCGTGTCTCCTGAAAAAAAAAAAAAAAGCAGAATCTCCACTATAAGGTGGTTGTGACAAATACATAAGATAATGTATATTGTCACTCAATGTGGGGCCCCAGAACATCAGCATCACCTGGAAATTTGTCAGAAGTGCAAATTATTGGATCCCACCCCAGACCCCCTGAATCACAGCAATCTCTTGCAACAAGCCCTCTAAGTGATTCTGATGCAGACTTAAGTTTGAGAACCACTGTTGTATATACTGTGCTAGATATAAAGAGCCCTGGATGCATAATAAGCATGCAACAAAAGACTCTCATTTTTATTACTATTGTTTACTATTGAAAGTTCTAGTATATTCCCTTTGAGATGTTGAGTTTGGTATACATTTCTCTCCCTCCCATATCCTACAAACCCTGTATTTATCAGAGTCTATAATGTACTCTATCACATACACAGCTGCCCTCTAATGAGGTGGTCTTCCCCAACCTCTCCTTGCATATATCCAGGAAAAGGGAGTTCACTATCTTTACAGGCAGGTCAAGCCCTCAAGTTAAGCCCTGTCCATATCTGCATGCCAACTGTACATGCATTGTGAGACCTTCCCCAGGTGCCTCCTCTCCTTTTAAATCTCCCATTTGTGCTCAGGTCTCTCCCCAGCCGCACCTCTCTGAGCTTGCCTCAGTCTCACTTGGGGCCTGACCAGCCCAGAGGCAGTGGGGAGGCTTTCTTTTCTGATCTGGGGCCCTGTTTCTACTTGTTTGCCTGGTGGTTTGGCAGCCACTTCACCCGCTGCTGACTCATACCAGGCTGAGGTCAACCAAAACCCCAGGCCTTTTCTTAGGAACTGTTGGAGCTCTGGTTGGTAGTCAACCCAGTCTTTGATGTGTGCAATTCATTTGTTAAAAATAACATTTGCTTTCGAATTACAAAAGCAATGCATGCTTGATGTAATAAATTAGGAAAGCAGAAAAGGGGAAAAAAATCAGTGGTAATGGTCATTTTAAAACTGATTTTTTCCCCACGGTCACATGAGACACTCTTATAAAATCTCTTATTATTGAAAAAAATAAAATTAAAAGAAAAAAACTGATTTTTTAAAAACTATCATGTATTTTGTAATCAAGAAAGAAAAAAAGAAAACCGACACTCAAGCTATTTCCATTCCTGGGGGAAGAAAAAGAATTTGAGAAAACAAAACTAATGCACTATAGGCATACTTGTGAATTCTAACAAATCCAGATATCTTTTTTTTTCCCATAATTTACATATATGTCCATCCTTCCCCCAGACTACCATTCTAATATTTTGGGTATAGCCTCTGGGCCTTTACAGTTAACATCCTGCATTTCAGCAATTAAATCAGGTCTAAATTTAGCGCTGGATTTGGAGGTAGACCTGGTTCAATTCTGGCTTCCCTACTTATTGGTCTTGGGTAACTCATTTAACCTCTTGGATCCTCAATATCCTCATAGGTAAAATGGGGGTAATAATATCTACTTCCCACCACTGTGGTAAAGATGAGTATCAATGAAAACAAAGCCATTGGCACACAGTAAGTGCCTGCAAAGAGCTTATATGGGGCCTGTGGCTATTATTAACCCTTCACCTGGCTAACTGCTGCTTCCCTTCAGGATCCAAGTCAGATGTCATCTCTTTTTGGTAGCCTTCCCTGACAGCTCCCACACTTCACATTTCCTCTGTCTTGTTGCTGTCTGGCGTCCATCCTTCTGTTAAAGCAGCAGATACATGCTGCTGTGCCCCTCTACCCTTCTAAGCTTCTCCATGTCCAGGACCATGTCCACCTTGTTCATTCCCTCGTCCCCAGGGCAGAGGGCGTGGCTCATCACGGCTGGCAGGAAGCATCAAGAGAGGGAGTTAGAAGGTGTTTGGTAAGAATGTGTTGAATGAAGGAAGTAGATTAAGTGGGTAGCTGATGTGGCTCAACTGGTTGGGCGTCCGTCTCCCATATGGAGAGACCTGAGTTCGATACCCGGGACCTCCCGGTGGAAAGTGGGTAGCTGACTGCGTGAATGAATGTGTGAATGAGCCAGGGACAGCAGGTGTCGCCCACCAGCCCGGGGAGCGACACCTCCACCTCCCAAAGCGGCCCTTGCCTGGGGCAGGGAGCGGCGAGGCGGGGCTCCTGCCTACCGCGGACCGTGACCTTGAGGCCCTGCTCCTCACCGCGGGCGCGACGCAGGGAGCCCCAGGTGATGGGTGTGATGGGATGGGGCCGGGGCCGGGCGAAGGTGGTGGAGCCGGGACACACAGCTGAGGCTCGAGAGGCGGCCTGCTCCCAGCCCCGCGCCGCCGGGATCCGCGCGCCAGCACAGCCAAACCGGTTTCCGACTGCGGCTGCGCAAACACAGCTCCCACAGTCTAGCGGCCCCACCCCGCCCGGGGTGCGGGCTCTGGAAGGGCCCCCGCTCTACGTAGCCGGGAAACCGAGGCCGTAGGAGGAATCGCGGAGCCTGGGCGGACGGCCAGTCAGCCGGGTCTGTCTCCAGCCAGTTTACTTGCCGTGTGACCTTGACTAAGTAAGACACGTTGCCTTCCCGGCCCCAGCTTCCCCATTCCGGGCACCCATTCCCGCTTGAGCGTGCTAAGTAGGAAACAACCCACTTCTCAGGCAACCTACAACAAACAAATGAAAAAACTCCCAAAGTAAAAAAAACAACCCAACACGAAACAAAAAGCCTTATATTCAACACCTTTTTTGAGTCAATATTGCCCCTTAAGAGGAGCAGTGAGCTCAGAATCAGACGGGAAAGTTGTGTTACCTGGAGCTAGTTCCCTTTCCCTTCAGATTTCTTACCAGTAAAGTGGCCATGAGAATAAGTGTTCCACCTCACGGGATAGCTGAGAGGGTTAAGTGAGCTGTTTTATGTAAATTCTTTGCATGGGTTGGGAGCATGTTACTCTTACTCTCAGAAGCAGTGGTTTGGGACCCAGCCCCTTCCTGAGGCCAACCCCTACCCGCCCCTCTGCTTGTGGCAGTTTTAGAGGTGGGAGGGTCTCCTGGGACATTCCTGAGCCTGGCGTGGTTGCAGCTAAAGAAGTCAGTCTGGGCATTCTGTGCTGAGAATCTGGCTAGTCTCAGAGCCTACAGGGATGGGAGATTTTAGAGAAGGAAATGGTTGTGGTGAGACAGAATGATGGAACAACTTCTGGGGGATGTGAGTGGAAAGCCCCTTGCTCCTGGTGTGTTCTCATGGTGGGATGTGGAGCTGGCACTGAAGCCCCACCCTATCCTACAACATCATCAGAAAGTACCTAGTGGCACTACTATGATAAGCCAGCAACAGGTCTCAACTGGTGAAGCCTCAGGCCCCATTTGCCATCTCTGGGCCTTAGAACTTTCCTCTCCCCTGAGTGGTTTCCCAGGCCCCACCAGCCAAACCTCTATTCTGCTACTCCAAGGAAGAACCCAGGGAAATGGCCTTTGAAGTTAGCTCCTGATTGCTGGGTGACATAGGGGAGTCCTTTCCCCTCCCTGGGTCTCAGTTTTGAATGAGAGTGAAGTTGCATCTTGCTCTGGTAATGGCATGATCTTGAGCCCAAGACACTAGGGCCAAGACAAGAATTTTGAAAATCCTGGACTTTTGGATGGTAGAAAGGCCTGGTCCTTGTGGAGAGACAAAAAATCACCCAGGACAGTTGGAGGGCTTAGTCACTTTTTACTGAGCAGCCTGGAGAAGACCCAGGCTTCCTGTGCTTCTGCTTCCTCATCTGCAAAATAGGGGTATTCCCCTTTTTGGGCCTTTCGTGTTCCTTTTCTGTAAAACGGGGGGGGGGCGGCGGGCGAGCTCCAAGGGACACGGGCCCTGTGATTCTGCTTCCCTGCTGTGACCTTGGGCAAGTCACTTCACCTCTCTGTCTCTTAGTCTCTCCATCTGTCCAATGGTATTTTGTCCCTACCCTCTTCAGGGTTATTGAGTTCAAATGGAGTGCTTTGAATAGGGAGGAGGGTGGACATGGCCCAGTCTCATCTCCTTCTGCTGCCTGAGGAGCTGGGGTTGTGCTCCCTCCATGGTGCCTGCTGGAAGTGACCTTTGGAGTCGTCTTCCTGAGGATCTGCTTAAACATCCTTCAATGCCTCTCCACAGCCCAAAAGGGATCAAGGACCAACCTGAGCCTCCATTCAAAACATTCTACCACTCACACCTAATTCTCCCCACTCTCCAAGACACACCTACAGCCTTCCTTCAGACCTTTACTCATGAGTTCAAGACCCCAACTGTACTTGACATCTTTCCCCCCAGATCTGCTCCTCCATCATTGCTCTCAGAATTAGAGAAGGACTCTCCCATGTACCTGAGAGCTAAAGCCTGGAAGCTGGGATGTGTTATCTGCAACTCCTCTTCTCTCACCAACCACATTTATATGAGCCCCAAGTCATGAAGATTCTGTCCTCTGAACATCTTAAGAATCCATCCTTTGTATCTGTTTTACTTTCCTAGGCTGCTGAAAGCAGATACCATGGTTGACTTAAACAATGGGAATTTATTAGCTTACAGTTTGAGGCTGAGAAAATGTCCAAATCAAGGCATCAGTGAAGCAATGCTTTCTTCCCAAAGACCAGCTGTTAGGGAAGCGGCTGTGGCTCAATCAGTGGGGCTCCCATTTACCATATGGGAGGCCCCGGTTCGGTTCCTGGGGCCTCCTGGTGCCTCCTGATGAGGGCAGGCCCGCCCGCACGGCGTGGTTGGCTGGCCCGGCGAGCACAAGCAGCAAGGGGGGGATAAATGAATAAATAAATAAAATCTTTAAAAAAAAAAAAAAAAAAAAAAAGACCAGCTGCTGGCGATCCTTGGCTCCTCTGCTACATGACAAGGTACATGGTGGCATCTGCTGGTCTCTCCCTTCTCTTTCAGCTTCTTGCTTCCATGACTTTCTCTATATTCATTCTGCTTATAAAGTACTCGAATAGGAGGATTAAGATCCACCCTGTATGAGGTGGGTCACACCTTAACAGAAGTAACCTCATTAAAAGGTCTTACTTAAAGTGGGTTTACACCCATAGGTATGGATTAACTTTAAGAACATGTTTGTTTGTTTGTTTGTTTTTAAGGGGGGTGGTACATACAACTTCAGAGCACCACACTCTCATATGGACCCCAGGACCTTGTGGACCATATGGGGATATTGTTGAATGGCCACTCTAGGCTCTGTGCTGGCACTGGAGGCACAAAGGTGGGTCAGATCAATCTTTATTCCTTAGGGGCCCCAGGTTGGTGGGGAGAGGCCATGTGGCCACACTCCTGGACTTGCCTCTTTGCTCCCTTTACATTTTAAGCCCCTACATGGTAGAACATAAGAAGACCCATAAGCATGGGTTGAAGAGAACTAGACTGGCTGAGTGACCATGGGGAGGCTCTTCTCCCTCTCTGGGCTTCTGTTTTCGCATCTGCATAATGGTCTGGAATCGACTTGAAAAAGGTTGCGGGCTGTAGCAGTTTGATATGGTTTATGAAGTCCAAAAATAGATATTGGATTATGTTTGTAAACTGGTCTGTACCTGGGCGTGATTGGGCCACGTCAGTAGGACGTTGAGTCCCTGCCCTCTTGGTGGGCGGGGACTCACAGATAAAACTATGCGGCAGAGCAGAGGGGTTAGTTGGAGTTTTGATGTTGGAGTTTTGATATTGGAGTTTTGAGCTGGAAGTAAGCACACAGAGGAGCTTGGTCGTGAGGAAAAGAGAAAAGGCCCTGGGAAGAGAAACAAGCTGTTCACCTGATAGTCTAAGCTGGATTTGTGGAGAAAACAGAGGAGCTGAGCCTGGAGAGAAACAAGCCCTGGGAAAAGAGGAACCCAGGAAGCCTGAACCCTGGCAGATGTTGGCAGCCATCTTGCTCCAACACGTGACCATAGACTTTGGTGAAGGAAGTAACTAATGCTTTATGACCTGGTAACTGTAAGCTTCTACCCCAAATAAATACCCTTTATAAAAGCCAAGAGATTTCTGGTATTTTGCATCAGCACCCGTTTAGCTGACTAATACAAGGGCTTTCCCCCAATTCCAAGAATCTTGAATGCAATTGACTCCCTAGGCCAGGGAGCAGGTAGAGAAGGGAGACAGAGGCATAGATGTCCAGGCGCCTGACTGAGGAGGAGGAGGAGGAGGAGGAGGTCCTGCTCCTGCCAAGGGCTCCTGCCAGGACAGTTACTTTGATGCCCTTGCTCTTACGTCTCCTCCCAGGAGGGTTTAAAGCCCTTTGTGAAGGCCCATGAAGTCTCACCTAAAACTGAGAGGCTGCTGAGTAGCTCCTTCCCCAAGCTCTGTTGGGTTATCCAACTGGCCCACAGCCTGACCTAGCTGCTGACTGGCTGCTTCTCTCCAGCTGGCCTGGCCCTGGACTTCAGGCTGGGGAAGGAGAGCCCTGGATCTCTCTGCCCAGTGATTACTGCAAACACTCCTGAGTTCAAACCTCAAACCCCAGCTCTACTACCATTTTCTAGCTGTGAGGCCTTGGGCAGTTTACTTTCTCATTCTGTGCCTCTATTTTTTTGAAATCTGTAAAAAATGGAAATAATAATTCCTATTAAGTACCACTCTCCTGCTTTAGAATTCCCATTGCTTACAGAAAAACAAAACAAAACAAAAAACCAGGGAAGCGGCTGTGGCTCAATCAGTAGGGCTCCCGTTTACCATATGGGAGGCCCCTGGTTCGGTTCCCGGGGCCTCCTGGTGAAGGCAAGCCCGCCCGCACGGCGTGGTTAGCTGACCCAGCGAGCACAAGCAGCAAGGGGGGGATAAATGAATAAATAAATAAAATCTTAAAAAAATAAAAAAAAAATAAAAATAAAAATAAAAATAAAAAAAAACCCAAAACACCAAAACTTCTTTGCAAGCATTTCAAGCTTCTCTGCTCTGCCCTGCCCGAGGCTGCCTTGCTAAGACTCATTTCCGCCATCACTGACCGGATATTCTAGCAGGACACATTCCCTTTCCAGACCGCATGACTTTCCACCAGCTGTTCCCCACCTCAAAATGCATGTGCTGTCTTTTGTCTACCTGGTAAACTCCCACTCATCCCTCAGGGCCCAACTCCAAGGTGCCCTTCTCTCAGAGCCTTCCTGGCTCCTCAAGGAGTTGTCGATATCCTTCCTAGACCCAGCACAGCCCTTGGCTATATAGCCTTATTCATGCCATGTTGGGGTGTGGGTCTGAGTATATCTGTCTCCCCAGACTGTGAGCCTTGAAGGCCTGGCTCTAACTCGCTCATCTCTGTACATGGTAGAGTGGTGATTTCCCCTTTGTTGTGCTGGTTCAGTGTTTTTCAGTTTACAGAGCACTTTCAGATCCATGATCTCCCTTAAACTCACAGCAACTCAAAAGGAGGCAGGATCAGCATGTTAGTGGCAGAGCCAGGATTAAAGCCTCCAGATTATCCCATCTGCCTGGACAGGTCTTTTTTAGAAAGGAGAACTCAGGTGAGGAGTAGGTTCTTTGGCTTCTAACGCCTCAGTTGCTCTCCCCTTGGCCTTCTGTTCAGCTAGGCTGTGAAGAGGGTAGGGGACAGGAAAGGCAAGGCTATACTGGTTGGTGGGAGGGTGAGGTTTCCAGGTTGGTGGGGAGGTGCAAGGGCAGTTGGAGGCCGCAGGACAGGGTCAGGTCTGGGGCAAGCCAGAGAGAGCAGGCAGGAAAGGGCTAGATCTCTGATTCCAGATGCACATCTCTCTGTGGGACCTTGGACAATTCTTTTCATTTCTCCATCTTCAATCTCTCTAGCAGTAAAATGGGCTCCATAAAGGGTAACTCTCAGGGTCAATGTGGTACCCATGAGATCATGGGCCAAGTGTTCTGGGAATGAAAGATTGAAAAAACTCCATGGGAACAGCAAATATATCACCCCAAATATACTCAAACATAACCCTTCAATGTTCCCATCTGTGGCAGTTTGAGATTATTTATGAACCCCAAAAAAGATAAGGATTATGTTTGTAAACTGGTCTGTTCCACTAGACATGATTCCCTTTGATTGTATTAGATTCAGCTGAGATGTCTTTGATTAAATTATGTTAAGATTAGGGCTTTGGTTTGACCACATCTGTAGGGCGTAACTCAGGTTAAGTCCCTGCCCCCTTGATGGGATGATATAAATGGGCACTTACTCAAGAAGACACAGAAGATGATATGCAGGAAGAGAGAGAGCTCCATAGACATAGCAGAGAAGAGAACTTTGATCCTGGAGCTCCAGAGGGAGATGAGGGAAAGAAGCAAGCCCTATGGCAGCCTGTAGCTGAGAGAGAGGGAGACTGAATCTTTGCAGAGATCAGCAACCATCTTGCTTCAACAGGTGGCAACTGATTTTGGTGAGAAACCAACCTTGAGTTGGACTCTTTAGGGCCTTGTAACTGTATGCTTTTACCCCAAATAAATACCCTTTATAAAAACTTACAGGTTTCTGGTACTTTGCATCAGCACTCCTTTGGTTGGCTAATACACCATCTTTCTGACAAGTGATCTGTTATTGCTAGAATCCCTTCTCCTGGGTTCAGAGATGACCCACTTCTCAGTATCCAAAGATTCTCCACCCCCACCCCCACCCCCACCCCACCTCAGTCAGGACCCAAAGATTACCTCTGTAAGCGCCTAGAGACCCTGCCTCTGGAACCCAGGGGCCACATAACAGGGTCCAGAGAGTCCCATTCAGGTCCAAAGACAGCTCCTCTGGGGTATGGGGGTGGGTATGGGTATCTCCACGTCAGGACTCAAGGGCTTAGAGCTTCTTATAGCTTACAGGTGCTTCTCATTGTGATACCCACATCCCTGAGAGAGGTCAAAGGAGAGGCCTGCACTTCCCACCCCCCATGTGGGACGCACACTCTTCTTCCCTCAAAAACAGTCAAGTGGTTTAGCGCCTGCTTCCCATATACGAAGTCCCGGGTTCGATCACAAACATGCAAACAAATGGAAAAAAAAAACAACTCCGGGGAGCCAGTGTAGCTCAGTGGTTGAGCGCTAGCTTCTCACAAGTGAGGTCCTGGGGCCGGAACCTAAAAAAACAAAAAACAAAAACCAGTCCTATTTGCAACCTCAAGAGAAGAACCATAGACTCTGAGTGACTACTCTGAGTTCTGGGCTCCCAGCAAGGCTGGGAAAACAGCTGCTTGTGGTTCCTGGGTACCCTCAGGCCCATGATAGGGCTGAGTCTAAGTTGAAAATATCACCCGGGTCGCTCTTGTATCCTCCAGGGAGTTGTTACTCAGGAAAGTCCCGTAGGTATCTATCATCCCAGAAATGGCCTGGCCCAAGACAAAGCTGGAAAAGACAGAGCAGTTTTCCCCCATGATCTCACCAGGTATTTTGAGCCTAGAGATGTGGGCTCTTGTCCTGGTTCTGACTTGCTGTGTGGACATGGGTGAGTCACTTGGACTTCCTAGGATTCAGTTTGCTGCTGAATGGGAAGAATGGGCCCTACATCACAGAGGACCCAGAAAGATCAAAGATATGAAAACTCTCTGCTGTTGACATTTGAATGATGGGGGAAAAGTACTGATGGGAGGGGACTGTGAGGCAATGGACCTGAAGTCAGACGGATCAGTGTTCTTTTTTTTTCTTTTTTTTTTTTTTTTAAAGATTTTATTTATTTATTCATTTATCCCCCCCTTGCTGCTTGTGCTCGCTGGGTCAGCTAACCACGCCGCACGGGCAGGCTTGCCTTCACCAGGAAGCCCCAGGAACCGAACCCGGGGCCTCCCATATGGTAAACGGGAGCCCTACTGATTGAGCCACAGCCGTTTCCCCGGATCAGTGTTCTGACCTCATCTTACCCTTGCTGGCCAGATGACCTTGGACAAGCCATCTCGGACTTGGGCTGGGAAACATTCTCTCCCCTGCTACTTCGGAAAACTGGCTCCTCTGCATTTTCAGGGTGGAATGTAACATCACTTCCTTAGGGATACCTTCTCTGTCCAGCAAGATCAGCTCCCTGTTATAAAGTTCTCCAGCTACCTATATTTTTCTAAATTATTGGTGTGCTCATATTTTCAGCATCAATGATGGTTAATTTTATGTGTCAACCTGGCTAAGTTATGGTGTCCAGTTGTTTGGTCAAATACCGTTGCTAGATGTTGCTGTGGAGATGGGATTAGCCTCTAAAATCAGTTGACTTTTAAGTAAAGGAAATTATCTTCAATAATATGGATGGAGTCCATCCCATCGGTAGGAGACCTTAAATGTAAAAAACTGAGGGTTCTCGGAAGAAGGTTTTCTACCTTCAGACTACACTCTCCACTCTTTCCTGTTTCCAGCCTAAGAAATTCAGACTCAAGACTTTGTCACTCTTACCGAAATTTCTAGCCACTGGCTTCTCCTATGAAATTGGGACTTGCCACAATCACATGAGCCAAATCCTTATAATAAATCTCTTTATGTAACTATAAATATATTATATACCATATTCATATATATTATAAAATATATATCATATAAATATTAAAAAAATATATAGGGGAGTGGATGTAATTCACTGTTTTGAGCGCCTGATTCTCATGTACAAGGTCCCGGCTTCGATCCCCAGTACCTCCTAAAATATAGACACACACACACACACACACATATCCTGTTGGATCTGTTTCTCTGGAGAATCCAGCCAGAACTATGGACACTGGGCAGGAATCATGTCTGGCCTGTTCCCCAGAGGCTGATGTGGGGTCTGATCCATAGGAGCTCAATAACTGTTTTTCGATCACCTGATTAATTATTTGACTCAGCCATCTCACAGTGCTGCTGAGAAAATCCAGAAGATAGAGGAGGGGCAGGAACGTCCTAAACAGGAGGCAGGGGACAGCCTCTGCGAAGGGAGGAGGTGGTGCCGGCTAAGCTTTGAAGCCCTGCTCTTTGGTTCTCAGCTGCTAATGGAGAACCTGATGCTCAGTTGAACCCCTTGCTGCCCCCACCTGCCCCTGTAGTCCCATCTCCTTGTACTCCCACACACTCTTCTCCCCACCACCTGCCATGTTGAACTCACCCTTTCTTTAACAGATCCTGTCCTTTCTGTCCCCCCCGCTTTAGCAGGAATGCCTCTCTTTCTCACCCACCACCATCTTCTCTACTTGAAAAATGCAAACCACAATTTAGCTCCATGTTCTCTCTTCTGGGAAGCCTTCCAGGCCACTGTAGGCAGAGTTTGTTGCTCTGTCCTTCTAGCCCCTTGGGTCTCTTTCCTCTCTGTAGTACAGTACCAACCACATTGGGCTGTGATTGCTGGTTTTCCTGTTTGCCTCCCTCGTTCCCAACCGCCCGGGAGCTACTTGAGGGCAGGAACCAGCTCACCTCCTGACTGTGGCCCTGTGCCCAGGACAGGCCTGAGACCAAGGAGAGATCCTAAATAACCTGGAGCCCAGGTTTCCTGGCAGGAGACACTGCTTTGTGGTACCCCTCATGCCCAGCCTGTCGTAGGTGATGTTTGGGAGGAAGGTCAGGGATAGGGGCGTTCTTACTCATTCACCCTCCAAAAAATTGGGGCCCATTAAGGGGTAGGGATTTGCCCAAGCACATCAGTGACCAAGCTGGGCCCAGAACCTATAGAACCTGAGGCTTGGTTCCCAGCTCTTTAGCCTAGAATAGGGTCCAGGTATTAAGCCCAAATCCTGGAGGCTCCAGGGATCCAAGCCTCCAGCTACTCACTCTGCACTGGCTCAGCCCCTCTGGTGGGGTTCTTGGCCAACGGCAGCATGAGGCTCAAGCTACTCCTGCCAAAGGTCACTGTCAGCAATTTAGAGAGGCAGCCAGGCCACTTCCCTTGGGGCGGCTCAGACACAGCAAGGCCGGAGCAGCATCTCCACTGGGCTGCCAGCTCTGGGGTGGCCTCCCAGCTGGACAGCATCCTCCTTGTCAACCTGATTAGAACCTGATTAAACCTGAGTTAACAGTCTGAAGTGCACCAGGCAGAGCCCAGCATGAAGTCTGCCAGCTTCATTATTGTTACTATCATGATGATGAGAGACCATATAGCACAGTAATTAGATGCACAGGCCCTGGAGTGTGCCAGCCAGGATGCAAGTTACTTAACTTTCTGCTTCGGTTTTTATATCTCTAAAGTGGAGATAATAATACCTGTCTCATTGGGTTATGGGAGAATTAAATCAGTATATATATATATATATGGTATTTAAAACAGGGCTCATACAAAGTAATCAACGATAAGTGTAACTATTGCTATTACAAGTAAGTGCCCCAAAGCCCTGGACTAATAGAAGCGCCTCCTCACTGACCCCTCGACCATCCCTTTCACCTCCACATTAAAACACAAATTGACTTCATGAGTACAAATTGGCTCTTTCCTCTGACTCTAAAACATGTGTCCAAATTCCTTGGGGGGGAGGGTAGGCCCCTGCCTACTTCTCTAGCCTCATCTTCTAGCCCCCTTCCATTCCTCCCATGCTCTAGCCGTATAAATAACAGGTTGTCTCTGGGGCATTATGTGCTTTTTCATTCCTCCATGCCTTGTACATGCTGCTCCCTCTGCTAGTCTTTCCTTCTCTTACCACCCAGCAAACTCCTGCTAACTTTCAAGGCCTTGTTTGGATGTTGATTTCTGCAAGCCTTCCCCAGTCTGCCCAATCAAAGTAATTGCTCCCTCCTTTGTGTTCCCATCATTCTCCAAAGGTCCTTTTTATCCTAGCATGTCTCACCCAACATTGCAATTAACTGTTTGTGTGTGTTTCTTCCTCCCTTGCTTTTCAAGGGTTAGATTGTACCCTGTTCATCTTGTATCCTCTGCCTGGCTCAGCACAGACAGGCTTGAGGCGAAGCTCAATGTTTTTTTGTGTGTGTGGCTTTTTTTTTTTTTTTAATTTATTTTTATTTTTTAATTTTTTTAAAATTTTACCGGGAGGTCCCGGGGATCGAACCCGGGTCCCTCCATATGGTAGACGGACGCTCAACCAGTTGAGCCACATCAGCCCCCCTGTGGCTTTTTTTTTTAAAGATTTTATTTATTTATTTCTCCCCACCCCCTTGTTGTTTTTCACTTGCTGTATCTGTTCATCTTCCTTCTTTCTTTTTTTTTTTTTTTTTTTAAAGATTTTTATTTATTTATTCATTTATCCCCCCCTTGCTGCCCGTGCTCGCCGGGTCAGCCAACCACGCCGCACGGGTGGGCCTGCCCTCACCAGGAGGCCCCGGGAACCGAACCCAGGGCCCCCCATATGGTAAACGGGAGCCCCACTGATTGAGCCACAGCCGCCTCCCTCCTTATTTCTTTAGGAGGCCCTGGGAGCCAAACCCGGGACCTCTGGTGTGGGAGGGAGGGGCCTAATTGCTTGAGCCACCTCCACTCCCTGCTTTGTTGTTTTCTCACTATGTTTTTCCTCCTCACATCTCTTGTTGCGACATCTTGTTGCGTCAGCTTGCCACGCCTGCTGGTCACATCAGCTTGCTGTCTTCTTTAGGACGCACCGGGAACCTCTGCTCCCTGCTTTATATCTCTCATTATGATTTTTCTTCTTGTTTCTCTTGTTGTGTCAGCTTGCTGCACCTGCCCGTCACGCCAGCTCACTGTCTTCTTTAGGAGGACCGGGATCCGAACCAATGACCTCCCATGTGGTAGGCGGGAACCCAGTCACCTGAACCACATCTGCTTCCCAGAAGCTCAATGTTTGCTGAAGGAATGAATGACTCTCAACCATCCATTCATCCTCTATCCATCCATCCATCCAGCCAGCCAGCCATTCAGGGATGTGTGCTCTGGGTCAGTCCCTGTGCTAAGCATTGGGGGAGCAGAGGATACTGAGACCTACTCTTTGTCCTTGAAGGAGCCCAGAAACTTGGGGAGGGAGGATGAACCCATATATTTACAACTAAAAATGGTGCTGAGACAGCATGAGTGGCAAGTGATTCCAATCTCGTTTCCGGAAGATGAATTGGATGTTGCCAGGTGGGTGTGGAGAGGAAGGGCATTCAGGGTGGAGAAATAGTGTGGTGCTAAGTTTAGGGAACACTAAGTGGTTCTATGTTGCCAGAACGTAAAGTGCAAGGGGGAGATGAAGCTGGAAGGCCTTGTGTGCCAGGCTGGTGGTGAGCCTGGACTATACCCTGCAGATGATACCCCTCCCCTGCCCCCTATCCCGGGAACTCTTGGAGTAGAGAGAGGTTTCCAGGGTATTTCATTGTTGCCTACAGGAACAATGTGGGCTCAGCTACTAATGTAGCAGGGAAAGGCAGCCCAATTTATAAAACACATTTATTCAACACAGGTTCTGATTCTCCCAAAAACTCTGCCCCCAGTGGCTGCCTACAAATTCCTTATCCTTCAAGGTGTAGCTCAGATGCCCCTACTCTGAGGTCTCCCTGACCTATCTGAGCTCAGTTGATCACACTGTTTTCCATGGGTGCTTCTGATTTTACATCCTTCTCTCTAGGAGACTGGGAGCTCCTTGAGGGAAGGCACTGTGTCTCATTCATCTGTTTCTGGGTACAGGCGAGGCAAGAGTAAATTTGTTGAATCAATAAATGTGGTGTCTATTTTGCAGATGAGGAAGCGGAGGCTCAGAATGTGAGTGATGGATTCAAAGTGACCTAGTCAGGGTAGCCTGGACCAAGCCCAGGTTTTGGGAGTCCATCTGGGGAAGAGGGAAGGCATGGCTTCAGATGGCTAAGGCCAGGGTTTGGCAAATCTTTAAAAGAATCCTGCCTGGCTCTGACCCCGGCTGCCCTGGCAATGGTATGGCTTGGGGGGGGGGCATTTACTCAGCACCTACTATTTGCAGACCCTGTATGAGGCACTTTTACATATAGTATTACATTTACTTCTTGAAGAAGACACCATTATTCCCATTGTACAGGAGAGGAAGCTGAAGCACAGAGAAATGAAGTGACTTGTCCACAATCCCAGAGTTAGGGAGAGACAGAGCCAGCTTCTGAATGCCTCTAGACATGGGGACAGGGGCCCATGTGAACAGGTACAGAACACTTGGGTCTCTCAAAGGGGCCCTCCTTCTGGGCATCTGCCTGGTGGTCTCTGTCATTCCTGCTGCTCTCTGGGTCTTGCCTGGAGCACGAGGGACTGCACTGCCACTGCAGGTTGAGGGCTGGCCCAACTCCAGTACCCACACCTGTGCTGGTCTGATGCCCAGGCCCACGCAGCTGAGTGGGACAGCAGATGTGGGAGCCCTGACTTACAAGGAGGTAGCACTGGCCCAAGCCAGCACCTGAGGGAAGTGACTCTGGCCCACCCCCATCCCAAGGTTGCAGTGACTTCCTTTTTGTCTCTCAGCTGCCTGGAAGGAAAGGAATTTAGAATGGGCTGGGGAAAAGGAGAGGATCCTGCAGGACCTGTGGGGCAGAGCTGGCATCTCCACATCTCACATGCCACAACTCTGGTAACAAAAGCCCTCGATTCCTGATTCCTCTATGTGCCAGGTTCTGTGCTGGGAGCTCTATCTGGATTAATTTATTTATTTCTTATGACAGCACTGGGAGGGAGATACCATTACAGTCCTATCAACAGTAGAGAGAAATGAAGCTCAGAGAGGTTGTGACTAGCCCATTGTCATGCAGCCAGGGCACAGAGGGCCTGGGATTTGAGCACAATCTGGCTCCAGAGCTAATAGTGTTCTAGCTACATCATTTTGGAACCCAGACTCCTGGGTTCTAGACCAAACTCTGCTCCCTTGGCCAAGTCCCAACCTCTCTGGGCCTCAGTTTCTCCTCCAGAAAAGTCAGAGGATTAACTCAGGTAAATCTCTGAGGACTCCCAACGTTGAGTCCCCCCAGCCCTCAGAGGCGGAGGCCATCATGGCAACTGTAAAAGGAAGTTCACTGTTTCAAGCCCCAAGGTTTCAAAGATGAAGTATATGGTTCTTGTGAAGAGCTCACAAAGTCTATATTGGGTTCTGAAGGGGCAGGATTTGGATGAGTGGGGTGGAAAGGAAATTCTGGGTACAGGAGACAGCAAGAACAAACACTGGGAGATGAGATTCTGGAATCTGTATTCACATTCCTCACTACCTGTGTTGACCTCTGAGATCAGACCTCCCACCTCACTAGTGCACACATTTCCTGGGTGACCTTGGCCCTCTTCACTCAACAGCATTGTGGCTCCAGGTGCAGGTCCCAGATCCAGCCTCAGCGCTTACTGTATGACCTCTGTATGGGTTTCAGTTCCTCATCTGTAAGATGGAGATGATAATACCATCCTCACAGGTTGTTGTGAATCGTTGTGATAATGCATACAGAAGAACTTAGCATGAAGTCTGGCACATGGGAAATTGCTCAACACATCTTTGAGGAATGTCTTTCCCTTTCTCTCTTCTTCCCTCCACCCACCTCCCTCAAATCTTTCACCTCCATCAGGGTTTGGCTCAGTCTCTCCTCCTCCACAAAGCCTTCCTTCTCTGATTGCTTCAGCCCACACTCATTGCTATCTCCTCTTAGCTCTTGCAGCCCTGGCTTATGCTACACAGTTCAGTATATTCAATCAAGCAGAATTCCCATTGGTCACCTCCCCATGGATCCAGACTGCTTTCCCCTTCTCCAAAGTCTCCATTCCTATTAAGAATCCACATGGTTTCAGGAAAACTGAATCTATGCCACCCAAACTCCTAGTCTAAGGGTAAGGCACATGATCTAAACTAAGCCAATAAACAACTCCTGCCCATAATGGCTGATTCCTGGGTGGGCATGTGACCTTATTCAGCCCAGAGTGACTCTCAGGACTTTTGCTGAGAATTCTGGGATACAGAGTCTCTTATTCAAGATGGTGTGGAGTGTAGATTTGAGGTCTGAACTTCTGTAGCCATTTGCTATCATGAGAGAAAGCAGCCCGAAGGTGATACTGAGGGGTAGAGCCAGGAGACTAGCAGAGAAATGGAGTACTGATCAAATCATGCTGACTGCCAGCCTCCTGCTAGACTTCAGTTAAATGAACCAACAAATTTCCTTTAGTGTTAAACCAGTTTGAATTAGGTTTTCTGTTTATGCAACTAAAAGCATCCTGAGTTAAACGATATCATTTAGTTTGATAAAAGATGCATTTCCTCATTTATATGTTGACTAGGCTCCTGCTACATGCCAAGCATGTAGGTGCTAGGGATTTAGCAATGAAGAACATTGACATGGTCCTGCCCTTTTCAGGGAGCTTACAATCTGGTGGAATCAGGGAATAAAATGCCTGTTTTGAGGCTGGCTCCAATGTTGTAATAAGTGTGTTATTCAACCTGCTTAGCATCCCTGCAGCTCTTTGGATAGTAGCACCCTGTTTTTTCTTTGGGAAGCCACCACTCCCCTGCTCTCAGTCCATGCAGCTCACATGGAGCTACTCCCATACCCTGGACACAGTGACTCATTCAGTGATGTGTATGAGAGTCAGCCTTGAAACTTGAGCTGCAAACTTGAAAAACAGGTACTGTCCTCCTGCTGGGGCCACTCAACTGGGGAAACATAAGCCTGGGATGAGTGCTATGACTAGTTAATCTTTTTTTTTTTTTTTTTTTTTTTTTAAAGATTTTATTTATCTATTCATCCATCTCCCCCTTGCTGCTTGTGCTCGCTGGGTCAGCCAACCACGCCGTGCGGGCGGGCTTGCCTTCACCAGGAGGCCCCGGGAACCGAACCTGGGGCCTCCCACATGGTAAACGGGAGCCCCACTGATCGAGCCACAGCCGCCTCCCATGACTAGTTAATCTTTGAGAGTTGGTAGCAATAAACCTCTCTGATGTCAGTCATTCATTCAACCAGACATTATTAGTGCCTTCTCCCATGCCTGGCCTTGTGTTGTGTGATGGGAAAAGAGGATGAAGCAGACGTGGCCCCTCCTTTTGAACTCAGTCTAAAAAGTACAGACAAGTGAATACTCACAACATACATAACACATCTGCAGGAGGAATCACAGAGGGCACCAGTTCAGCCTGAAGGCATTATTATTATTTTTTTAAATGATATATTAAACATAGAAAAATTAGAAGACAATAAAAAAATTTTTAACTTCCCCTAATTCTACCACTCAAGTTATGATCAGTTAATATTTTCGTGTATACCTTCAAGATACTTTTCAAAGCATATAAACTTTTTAAAAAGTATACAATTTAGTGGTGTTAAGTGAGATGATACAGTATTTGCCCTTTTGTGTGTTTTATTTCGCTCAACATGTCTTCAAGGTTCATCCGTGTAGTGGCATGTCCCAAAACTTCATTCCATTTTAAGGCTGAATAATATTCTATTATATGTATATACCACGTTTTGTTTATCCATTCATCTGCTGATGGACATTTAGGTTACTTCTGCCTTTTGGCTATTATGAATAATGCTGCTATGAACTTTGTTTACAAGTATATATCCAAGTCCCTGCTTTCAATTTTTTTGTGGTATATACCTGGAAGTGGGATTGCCGGGTCATATGGTAATTCTATACTTAACTTTCTGAGGAACTGCCAAATTGTTTTCCATAATGGCTGCACCATTTTACATTCCCACCAACAATGTACACATGTTCCTATTTTTGTGCATCTTCACCAATACTTGTTAATTTTAAAAAATTTAAATAATAGCCATTTTAATGGGTATGAAGTGGTATTTATATAAACCTTTCAAAAGCCAAAATACTGAAGGCAATGTGGCATATTGGATTGGATTCTGGAACAAAAAAAAGGACATTAGTGGAAAAACTGGTGAAAACCAAATAAAGTCAGGAGTTTAGGTTAATAATAATATACTAATGTTAATCTCTTAATTGTTATAAATGTGCCATAGTTACATAAGGTGTTAACATCAGGGGAAACTAGGTGAAATGTGTATGGGAACTCTCTGTACTATCTTTGGAACTGTTTTGCAAATCTAAAATTATTCCAAAAGTTTATTTAAAAAAAAAAAATTCATTTTTTTTTTTTTTTTTGAATCCAGGACCTACCTCATACATAGGAAGCAGGCACTCAACCACTAAGCTACAGCTGCTCCCCAATGAGCTTTTTTTTTTCATTTGTTTTTAGGAGGTACTGGGGATCAAATTCAGGACTTCCTATGGGAAGCAGGTGCTCACCCATTTGAGCTACATCTCCCTCTGTGTGTGTGTTTGTGTGTGTGTGTGTGTGTATATATATATATATATATTTTTTTTTTTTTTTTTTTGTATATTGTTTTATAACCTTTGTTTTTCAACCAAGAACATATCATGAAGATTTCTCATGCCTTGAAATGAATTTATTTATTTCATGGTTGCGTATCTCCTGTTGCTGGAACTCTAAGTTGTTTCCAATTCCCTATTATTAAAAATGCTGTGATGAACATCGTTGAGGCTCCATCTTTCTGCACGTACTTGTACTTAGTCATTCCCTTAGGGTACATTACCAAAAGTCGAACTGCTGAGACAGAGCTGCTCGCTAGGGAACACTTATTGAGCATTCTGCCAGTCACTGTTCCAAAGCACCTGATAAACATTAATTCATTTAATCCTGACAGCCACCCCAAGGAGGTGATACTATTCTTATTCCTGTATCACAGAGCAATGCTTCTAAAGTTTTCAATAGATTCGGCAACTTCCTTGATGTCATGTGCAACTAAAGCACACATTTATTCCACAATGTTCTTCCATGCTACCTTCCATTTTAGCTTCAAGAGGGGAAGTTCCTGCAGGCAGCCATTGGGGTGTGTCTGTGGAATCAGAGTAGTCACTGCCAGCCTAAGTTCTGGTTTAAACCGCAGCTCCCGTTTCCCGCATCTTCTGCTACACAATGTCCTATTATTCATGAGCTTTGAGCTTTGTGGGAGCCATGACCATCACTAGCCAGCAGGCAGTGTGGTGGGCAGATAAACAGATGAAGACAGTTCTGCTTCTGCCAACCTGTAGTACAATCAGCAGCCCTGAGCCCCTACCATCTGGGGACAGAGCTGGCAGTTCAAGAAACACCCCAGAGAAAAAGCAATCTGTTTTGGTGTAGTATTCCAAGGGGAAATGGAGTAGGTGCTGGAAAGTAGGGATGGGTGAAGATACCCACCCTGAAAAACTTGGTAGCCATGGTAAGGCCCTTTTCTCCATGGCCATTTGCCATGGAAAAGGAGAAATGAAAGATCATTTATTGAGTAACTACTAGTGCTCCTAGATGGGTACTGTGGTAGGATGAATTATGTACCCCAGTAAAGGTAATCTTCATCTTAATCCATTCCTATGGGTGTGAACCCATAGTAAATAGGACCTTTTGAAGATGTTATTTTTAGTTAAGGTGTGGCCCAACTGAATCAGTATCTGTCTTAATCCTAATACTGGAGGCTTTATAGAGAAGGCCACAGGGATAGAGCCAGCAGGGAGGAGCAGAAGCTGGAAATCAGTGGAACTCTGCTTTGTGCCCTGCCATGTGACAGAAAAGCCAAGGACCCAAGCATCGCCAGCAGCCTGCTCCAGAATGCCAGTCTTCAGGAAGAAAAACCATCACCTGGCTGATGCCTCAATTTTAGTCTAGCCTCAAAATCATAAGCCAATAAATACTCATTGTTTAATCTAACTCATTGTATGGTATTTGTTTTAGCAGCTGGAAAATTAAGATAAATACTATAAGCCCCATTTTACAGATGAATTTGTTGAGCTCAGAGGTCAAGCATCTCTCACCAGGCACATAGTGAACACCAAGATCAAGCCTTAGTTCATCTCTGTCACTTTCAGAACCCATGCACAGACCACTGGACAGAGCAGATAGGATAAAATCCCCGCCCCCCCTTTAGTTCCATAGCAAAGGGTCACCTGACTGGAAGGTAAAAGCACTGTGATGTGTTTGGGGGAAAGGAAAAGGAAGGATGGCATATGGGCTGAGCTTAAAGTGGGCCACTGACTCAATGTGTATATATTCTTGTCTCCTGCTCTTCTGGGTTCTCAACATTATTCATGAGCTGAAAAACTTCCTTCTATTGTCCCTGTGGTATGAAAAACACTATTTCCAACCAAACATAGATTTTCCAAGAACTCTAGAGGTTAATTAGGTAAGAGCAGTATGGAGGCCCAGTGCCTTCTGCCTTGAATGTCCCCCATCCTCTGCATGGAACCAGCCAACCAGATCCCTTCTCCAAAAAGCTACCCTCTTTGCAATCTGCACCACATAATTAGCCTTTCTTTATATTCTGCTTCTTTTCCAAAGCAGACTCAAGGTATTATATAACACATAAACAAACACAAGAACACTAAATATCAAATGACTGAAATTGGGTTTGGGTGGAGTAAGAATTTTACTAAGAGACCTTGGGAGAGGAAGGCAAAGCAGTTGAATACAAGACTTAGTTCTGAGTTCCTCATAGCCAGGACAAAAAGAAAAGCACAGTAGAAAAGGAAGCATTTCTTACCTAGTAGAATGTAAACCAGTTAAGTTGGAAGTAAAATTATCTCCTAGTTCTAAGCACAGAGGAATTTGTCCCAAAAGTCTTGATCTAAGGGACTCTATGCAATGTAATGATTTGCTTCATAGCAGTTTTACCCCCAAAGCACAGATCACTGAGCTCATAGGATCTGGGCCTAAGCCTTGCCTTTATCTCTGACACCTCTTTCCACTCCTATCTCTCTGTCGGGGGCACCTCATCCCAACTGGGCTCATCACATTGCCCTGGACAACCCAGGGCTGCTGCATTCCCATGACACGAGGACATGCTCCCTCTGAGATTTGGAATGCAATGACATTAGCCACCTAGAACTGTAGCCTGAGAAGAACCGTGGAAGAGAGCCAGCATATACCATCCCATTGCCACCCTTCCCAGAACCAGAGTGGTAAAAGCTTACTCCTCTTTCTTCTGCAGTAACCCTCATTCCTTTTCCCCACCCTCTGGCCCTTCTGGAATAGGGGTGGTTCCAAGAGTCTTTGCAATTCCAGCCAATTGGCTCTTTAGTACTCAGTAGGAAAGGCCCTGGAAAATAACTGAGAATGGCAAAATAGAAAAAGGCTTTACCTGAGAACCCCAACTCGGGTTCTTTACTGAGAGCAAATCTATACAAATTTCTTCTTAGATGATGATCTAGATGAGATCCATGGCTCACAGCCTTTTCTGTATCATGAGTGCCTTTGAGAATCTTTCCCCTTTTCTCAGCAAAGTGTCAAAGTAGCCAGTACAGTGGTTAAGAGGCTGGGTATAGAGCCACAGACCTGGGCTCATGCTCTGGTTCTGCCATTACTAGATATATGTACCTCAAAATCCATACACATCTCATGGAGATAATAAATCTACTTACTACCAAAGGGTTATTGAGAAGAATTAATATTTATCTAGAACCTGCCTCACAGTAAGCATTCAATACAGGTTAACTATAATTTGAAATGCATATATATGAAATTCTGCCTACAATTTTGGAGGTCCATGGACTTCCAGAAGATCCTTGGGTTAAGAAACTTTAGGCTGGTTCCTAAAAACTAGGAAGACAATAGCTCCCACCAAAGCCTGTATTTTCTTTCTGAATCCTATCCGCATTAACCAAACATCAACTGTGTACAATGCCCTTACAGTATCTTGGTCACCTGTGCTGACAGCCCACCTAAGAGGTGGGGATCATTTTGATTCTACTTGCCTGAAGTCTCATGGTGGCAGAACTGTTGCTGATATCTGTCTTTGGACTCATTTAGCTGTCTTGAATAGACAAGTGAGACTTCCTGAGAATGGGAGCTCTGCTGTCTGTGACACTTGGTACACACAGGAGATCCTGTGATACATATCCTGGTCCTCTGCAATGACTTCTTCAAAATCAATTCTGGCAGTGAGTGTCTGTGAAAATGAGCTCTCACCCGAAGGGTTCTTTCCACCTGTGGAGCTGCACAGGTCACTAAATTGCTTCAGCAACAAGATCAGGGGATTGTCTCTGGTGTGGGAGACTGCACTGGAATCCTGACTCTGCTTCTTACCTGTGACCTTAGGAATGTTACTAAACATTTCCAAGTCTGGTTTCCTCACCTGTAAAATAGGAAAATGACAATTCTGGCTACAGATTTCTTCATGAGGTTAAATAGGGTTGTGGATGCGAAGCCTTTGTACAGTACATGGCACGACTTAAGTCTTCTGGGAATGGCACATTCTTATCTAATCCAATCTTGGTTTGCAGATGAGGAAATCAAAGTAAATGAATAACAGCTCACCCAGTCTTCATGCAGTTTATTCTTTTTAGCCATAGCATGTTGCCTCCCAGGCTGGTTTGACAAAAATTTCCCCCATTTGGTTACATGATGACCAAGGAAAGGAAGGAATTTTTCATGTGACATTTAAATAGCTCAGAGAAATGGATCAGAGGAAACAAGTCATGTTGATACCTGAAAAATAACTGCAAAGGTGGAGAAGTGGTGAAATAGAAGAGGGAGGGGCTGGCTCATGGAGCAGGATTTAATATGCCAGTGCTGACTCTGCCTTTCCCACCAACGAGAATGCCTGAAGAAGAATGGTGGCGCTTCAAGCCCAGCTCCCTCTGGTCTCAGGCACAGCAGTCAATTCTCAGAAATCTCACTGGCAAAGGCATCCCTTCAGAAAAGCATGAGGGCTTCATTTTGGACAAATGATTTAAGCTTACTTCTGCTAGGGAGGAAAAGGATTTAAGTAGGACAAAGAAGCAACCAAGGGTATTAAAGAGGCAGCTGAAAAGGCAGCCAAAAATCTGGTTTAACGATTAGAAGCACTGGCTTTCTAGGCTGGGGACAACTATTCATTCAGTAATTATTCAGCCCAGCAGGAAGCAGATATTTTTATGGGTATGTTCTGATCCAACTAACATTTATCTGTTATGTGCCAGGCACCAAGCAAAAAGCTTGTCCTTATAAACTTCATTCTGCACCAACAAGTCTGAAAAGGTGGCACTACCAGCCTTTTTTCAGATGAGGAAAGAGAAGAGCAAATGACTGGCTGCGATTTGTCCTAGGTCCCTTACATACTAAGCACAGTGGAGCTTGTCCCTGGGCTCAAGAAAAACCTGCATGTAGACTTAAGGTCAAGAGGAGGAAGGCTCATCTCATGAACACACATTTGGACCTCCCTACCAGAAGGCTTCCAGTAACCACAAGAAAGGGCTTCCAAGCCAGGTCCAGAGTTCACTGCCATTTTTCTAGCCCAGATTCCCTAAAAAAAAATTCCACAACAGGGGATACAATCTTTTAACACACTTTATTGATTTAGGGGCCAAACAAGGCAGCATTTGGTCAGTTAAGAAAGGCACCTCATTGAAAATAGGACATCACAGTGCTGTTGCATGATCTCAGCCACAGAATCTGAGGATGGAAGGGACAATCTTTGGATGATATTGCTTAGGACATTTGCTTATTTGTTAAAAATGGTCCCTTCACACACTGTGGATGGAAGAAGGCAAGAGCATGGGATTATGGCGAGTACTGGGTTTCTCTTTAGAGTTTACCTATGAGAGCAGGTAAACTGGTAAATCAGTGGCAAGCCAGGGGAAGAGAGTGAGACTAGCCTGCCCTCCCCTCCCCATGACTCCTGTAAACTTGATTTGCTGTTACCCTCCCTGAGAATACACCCCATAAGTTTCTCAAATGTGGTGATGATTTTTTGACCTCATGGTATGGGGAATTAGGGTCAGTTGTCAAACTCTTCCTGTTTCAAGCTATAGAACATACAGGATAGCAGTTTGATTTCTTGCATTCTGAGGCTGGCAACCCATAAGGTTCTGAGATAAAAGTTTAGATCTTAGGGCACTGGCTTTTAAAAATGTCACCAGTCCAGAGGACAAGAGAACCTGATTCCTTAGAAATAACACTGTATATCCCTATTTCTACCCACACCCTCCAATCACAGTATGTTTAAAAAATTAATTTCTCCTTTATTTATATTTTAAAAACTACCACCTCTGTAAAAAAGAAATCATCTCACTACAACACTGTTGCTCTTCCAAATATTCCTCTTGAGCACCTCGACACCCTCCCTCTCCATCCTTACCCTGACCACCCCTCCCTCTGCCCAGCACCTAAGAGCAGGGATGTCGCCGCAGGGTGATGAGCAGTGATGCAGTCTTGCCTGGCCTTCTGTTACTAAGCTGAAATAGAGGAAACAAGAGAGAACAAAATGGGTTTTTAAAAATCAAGTAAGTATCAGAGAAGGCTGGCATGCATGTCCCTGCAACCAAATGCATTAAACAATGGATATTTCCTTGCCAGATGAAAACTCTCATGCATGCTGAGGTTAAGACTCTGGAATTAAATGAAGCAAAAATTTCACCCTAACTGGAGGAGGACATATGCACCCTGTGATCTTCTAGTTGTTCCAATTCAAATATCACACACATGCGTGTGATGTACATGTGAATGAATGTGGATGGATGACAAATATTTGAGCAAGGATCATGCACATTCAATTACCAAACATTTAGGGACCTCAATTTTGAGGCCAAGTGCTTGCAGCCATTCCCAGTCAAAGGGGAGTCGACTCCAAGATTGACAAGGCCACCCTCACTCAGAGAAGGGTGCCAGGTCTCTGCAGGCATAGCTGATATAGTTTTTGGTTTCACTCCTCTTCCCTGCCCATTCCCAGAAGTCATGTGCTTCCCAGAAACACACAATGCCAGATAGGGTTTTTGTTAAGAATGGGCAGAGTTAGTTTACAGCCAGAGAAAAAAGGTAGAGCAGAGATAGCATACACTCACTTGGACAAGAAGAGGGAACCAAGATGGCCACGTACCAGCGCCCAGCTTCCACGTGGACTGAAGTAAGCCCTCTGGTAGACCCACTGACAGGAGGTGAACTCAGGTCAAATGGGGACTGGACACTTTAGAGTCCATTTCACCAAGTCAGCAGATTATGCCGAGGAAGGTGGCGTTATTTCCTGGACCTGACACTGACTTTCTAATGTTTTTTTTTTTTTTTATTATTTTTTTTTATTATGGGTAAAAATCAAAATTCTCACAATACATACAAACATTTGTAAAATGATATATAAATATATATGCATATCTAATGTTTTTAATAACAACAGTCTATTAATTCATCTGACTGTGACAAATCAAGGCCAGAGACAAAAAGGCACAGCATGGGCTCCAGAAAATGCTTAATGGTTAGGGAGCTGAGATTATAAATAAAAGCCAGTTACTGTCAGAGGTGATCTTATTTTGGAGTGATTTCTTCTTGGGAAGTCTGTGGCTATTGCTATCATGAAATAAGGGGTTGAAGGATTGGAGTTGGAGGGGAGGGTCTGGGTTTAAAAGAGACACATCTGATTTGGGTTTCACATCCTGGAGAGAGAACATGTTTCAACAAATTCTGATCAAAAAAGAATCCAAGGGAAGTGGATGTGGCTCAAGAGATTGAGCTCCCGCCTACCACATGGGAGGCCATGGCTTCGGTTCCTGATGCCTCCTAAAGATGACGAGCAAGACAGTGAGCTGACACAACAGGCTGGTGCAGCAAGCAACAAGACACACAAGGAGGAAAACAAGATGAGAGACACAACAAAGCAGGGAGTAGAGGTGGCTCAAGTGATTAGGTGCCTCCTTCCCACATGATAGGTTGCAGGTTCGGTTCCTGGTGATTCCTAAAAGGAAGACAAGCACACAACAAACAGACACAGCAAATGCAAACAATGAGGGGTTGGGGAAAAATAAATAAATCTTAAAAAGAAAAAAAAAAAAAAAAAAAAAGAATCCAAGAATAGGTCATCCCCAAACCACTGCTTTGTTTGCATCTGGAAACACAAGCAGACTTTAAAAATAAAAACAGGGAAGTAGATGTGGCAACTGAGCTCCTGCCTATGACATGGGAGGTCCACGGTTTGGTTCCCGGTGCCTCCTAAAGAAGATGGCAAGCTGACACAAGAGACACAAGAAGAGAAACATAATGAGAGACACAACAAAAGTTGGGAGCAGAGGTTCATGGTGCCTGCTACAGAAAAAAAGCAAGATAGTGAGCTGACACGACAGGCAGGCACGGCAAGCCGATGCAACACGAGACACAAGAAACAACATGAGAGACACAACAAAGTAGGGAACAGAGGTGGCTCAAGCAGTTAGGCACCTCCCTCCCACATTGGAGGTCCTAGTTCAGTTCCTGGTGCCTCCTAAAAACACAGCACACAGAAAGTGTAAACAATGAGGGGGTGGGGAGAAATAAATAAATAAATCTTAAAAAAAAAAAAAAAAAAAAAAAAAAAAAGAACAAAACAATTTACTCTGGTCTCTCTTGGGGAAGTGGATTTGACTGCTCTGATACTCAGCTTGGATGTTCAGAAGATAGTATGAATCTAAAAGGACCTTTCATCTGGTTTAACTCTTTGGCAACATTTTAGCTCTTAAACACTGGACTTGAATGATTAACAGCACCATGACACAAATCACAAAAATATTACAACTTGGCCTGGCTCTGCCTATGGTGATACCCTCTCCCAGTGATTTCTGGAATCTGTGATGCAAATGCTTTTCTTCCATTCAGAGGGGAAAATAAAAAGATCCCCATCTGCATACTGACTCGTGGATTTTCATTGTGGGCCAGAGAACAAGTGGGATCCCCTGGCAACAATCTGCCTTCAGGACCTTTGACTTGACCTGATTTCACGTGACCCTGGGCTTTTTGTAATTAGTTACTGGAGACAATAAATACCATTAGGTTTTGGAATTGGGGTGCCTGGCAGATACTTTAGTTGTTTATTTTGGTCAAACAGTAAGAACAAGAATATGGAATCGGGAAGTAAACTGCCAGTAAGCAATGTGGCCTGTAACTAAGAAAGCAGGAGAATGCACATGTAATTATACCGACACACGCACACACACAGATGAGGTGACAGTTGCACACATACCAAAGTAACATCAAGCAAATGCTTCTTTAATCAATACATCAAATGATATTCTTGTTAGCCTAAGTAAGCTCTCCTCTGCCTGCCCTGCCATTCCCAACCACTCCCTCAACAGAGACAGAAAGAAGAAAGAAATTCCTTTTGTACCCAACATTAGATAAACATAACCAAGTCTTTACATGTGGCTTTGGAGAAGGCTGCTAAGATGCTTGCAAACACGACGTCAGGGGTCTGCGTTGCGTCGATGGCAGAGTGGATCCCCCGCTTACTGTAGTACTCCACCAGTGGGGTGGTCTGAGTGTGGTATGAATCCAGGCGGATTTTCAAAGCCTTCTCATTATCATCTGATCGGTGGACCAAAGGTTCCCCAGTGATCTAAGAAAAGGAAGAGGTTAAAGGCCAGGACTGTTAGCAACGTTTCCTTATTTGACACCAGATGCAGATATGAAGTGGCATCATTCTGCCTGGGATGCTGTCTAATCCCAAAGTCCACCAGAGGGAAAGATCAACAACAGTCTAAACTCTCTTCAGTAAGGAACTTTGCTATACCCAGAAGTGGACCAGCTGGTTCAAAGAAGTCAGAAAGCTTGTCAGAAGCAGTAACTGTAAGGAAAGGGGCTCTGAGAGGAAGATGGGCAATGCCTTGCTCTCACAACTTTGTGCTCACTCAGTCCAGCTTCCAAGATGAACATTTCTAAGCTCAGAAGCAAGAAAGATGGAGGCCCTGGAGACCAGAAGAATATATTGAAATAGAGAAGCATTAGTGATGGTAATCTTAGCTGCCTAAATATTGGCCATATATGCTACAGTGTTGTCCATCATCATTCTAAATGTGCCAAGTGAAGTGAGAAAGAACTCTGTGAATGGTAGAATCATCAATTTTGTGAAATGTAAGTTGAGATGATCGCTTTGGAACCTGTTTGTATAGAGCCAGGTTGACCTGATGAACTTGTCTCATATGATAAGGGTAAACTGAGGAAATTCTTACTGCTGTTGCTTGCTACATGCTCTAAAACTGAACATACAGACTAAGTGTGGCAACTGTCACAGTGAACAAGTGAGATTCTCCCTTTCACATCTGCAAGCAATTGAAGACTGTCATAAGGACTTGGCACTGGTAATTTAGCTAAGAGATTCTGAATCTAAAGGGCACAATAGAGCAGTCACTAGAAGAGAAGACATTCTTCTGGATGCCCTGTTTAGCAAACTTCTCCCCCTGGGTTCTAATTTTGGGCTTCCAAGTAGCCTTCTTCTGATGTGTTGACCATTTAGGTTGCCATGATGCCAGAAAGGGTCTGCTCTGGACAGAAGACAGGTAGAATCTAAGCACTGGGAAGGTACTTCAGGGTCAAGCAATAAACCTCACGGGGAGACACTATATAGACACTTGATGAGATTTAGTAATATTGGTGACAATAAAGGGAAGATGGAAAGAACAAAGGGGAAAAAAAAGGAAAAAACAAACAAACAACAAAAAAAACAGTCTGCAAGAAAGGAAAAGAAAATTTCCTGTCCTGAGTTCACATACATCATCTTTCATAGGCTTCTTTGGTGGGTTGAATTCCTCATGGTAGGTACGGCCACTTGTGGGGTGAAGCAGTCTGAAAAACAAGAAATGAACATAAGCTAACCTGCCTGAAAGTATTACCCCCCCCGCCCTGCCCCCATACATTAGGCTTCAGGGTGACCAAGACAGAGAAGGTGGATGTATGATCTTTCACCCAAGAGAGAACCCAGCTACAGTTATCTCCTGCTTAGGAAAATAGCTGGGCTTCCAGGAGAGCTTACGTCAGAACATAAGCATGTTTTCTATTTTGATCAAACATTATGAGTGCCTAGCTCAAAACACCAACCAGTGCCATAACTACCTAAATTCAGGACTTTAGTAGAGAAAGCACTCTGGTGCTGGCCTTCACACAGCCATCCATTCTATTCATCTTTTCATGCAACAAACACTAACAAATATGTCCCATGGATACAAACACCACTAGACAATGCAGCACATCTTTGAGATCACATGGTTAAAAGACAGACCAACCAGTATAGGGCAATATTCAAGGCATCAGAAAAAATGATACAATAATCAAGACAAGAAATAAAGAGCCTTATTTTGCACTGACAATGTAGCTGGTAGCTGCATCTGTGCTAAGCCTCCTCAGGCGCAACATGTCTGTGTTCCTGCCTGGGAGTGGCCACACTTCAGGAGCCCAGATTTCTAAAAGGGAAGAAGGCAGGCCAAACACAGCACAGTATCTAGGGCTTGCCTGAGTGTGTGTAGTTTCCCAATTTTGCACCAAACACATTTGCTTAAGTGATGGCTACTCTCCTCGTGAAGAAGGCCTGTTAGACCAGAGCTTCCCAATGTTTTTCACATCGTAGCATGCACAGAAATATTTGTACAGCACTTGGGGTTTGATGTTATGCCTCTCTCCTAGGAAACCTTCCCTTCCTGTCCCCAGGCTCCCTTCTTAGACTTCCTATGGTACTAAAGAGCCCAGTACAGCTCAGGTCTCAAAGACAGCTTGTAAACTCTCTGAGGACAGAGATGTGCATCACCACCTAGTTCCTCTGTATCTGTTCTCTGGTTGCCAGTGCCTAGTACGTGCTATACACAAAGCAGGCACTCAGGAAGCTGGACCAAATGAATCAAAGGCAGCTTCCAGTTTCACTTGGTTCTGCTAACACCTCCCCTTCTCCAGGCTTTGCACCTCAGAGACCCTAGCCTTGGTGATGCCCCATACTGTCAACCCTATCTCTACTTGGATTAGATCAACTTTACTTTGTGTCCAATAGGGATGCAAAGAAGAAAAAAACATGGAGCCTACAGAATAGCTGGACTCATGAAACCTGGACATCTGAAAAGAAAATTAATATATCTTGTATAGCCTTTCAGGATAACACTTCTAACATTCACTGTTCATATATCTGCCTCTCTCATTGAAGGTATAGACTATGTTATATTCACCTTTGTCTTCCTTTAAATGTCTGGCATGTAGGAGGTATCCAATAAAAGTGTACTGAACAAGAGAGTATGACAAAAGCAGCACAACTAGTAAACACACAGAAAAAAACACAAATTTATAACAATAAGGGAATAATTAAATAAATGATGTTTTACCTACTGTAGAATAATCATGCAGTAATTAAAAATAATGGTCAAGGGTGTATGTTTCAAGATGGTGGGCTTCCTGAGACTCCATTTAAAATGACAAAGGAATAAAAAAGCTATAGCTAAATATAGCTTCTATATTTATAGAAGAAAATGGGAGGGTCTGTTAGTGGTTGAGAGCTTTCAACATACTTCTGAAGTCACAAAGCAGATGGTAGAGTGATTAAGAAATAGGGTAGAGTGGCTCTCATCGAAGCTGCAGCAGCTTCCACATAGCTACTGTGGTCAAAAAGGAGCTCAGAGCGACAGTTTTCCTTGACAGTCGCTGTTCTGTTTGCTGTATCTGATCTGCAACATTTTAGGAAAAGACAGTTTCCATTGTATCTGCCATTTCACAGGTGTGGGCTGAGACATTTATTGGCATGTTTCCAGAAGCAAGCAGAAATGGGGCTTTTCAGAAGTACCTCAGTGGGGCCAAGAAACAGTATTATAGAGAATTAGTAGAATATCTACTGGGAAAACCCATTGGCACACCTGGCACAAATCTCTGCAGTGCTTTGGGTCACAAACCAGAAAAGTTGAGTGAATCAGGACTAAAGATGAAGGGTACAGAAGTTGTAAAGTCAAAGCTAAGGGACTCCTTGATACCTGGGTGCTTAAAAGTATTGCCAATGGGACCACTCAAATTCCTGAGATTCTGACCACCCAATGAAGGGAACACTTTGTTCAGGGCAAATGTGTTTTCATCCTAGCTGTGCGGAAGGAAGATTCTAGGATGACTGGTCTTTTGGGGGAGTGAGGACTCCCAGTGATCATGAGCAGGTATTGAAGCAGGATCCTCAGGACCTGGTTACCCCTGAGTTTCCAAACAGTGTTAACAAATCTGAAGATGCCAGCTTGTTGCTAGAACAGGTCTGTGATCCCTAGAAAGCCATCCTCATCTGGCTACGGACCTAGAGTTGGGAGAAGCACTGCGAAGAGGCAGGCTGAAAGGCACTTCGCTGGTTATTAGGTGGAAATTGTGAACACGGCAAGCAGAGTCCTTCGCTTTTTGTTTAGTGCTTATATTCCTTGTGTCTGACATGTTGGGGACTAATAAAAGATTTACTAAATGGAAAAGAAAAAAAAAAAGAAAGAAAGAAATAGGGTAGAGGAAACTAGTCTAAAGTGGTGGTGGCCTTTTGGAACAAACTTGTGAGAAGCAGAAGCATTTCTGTGTTTAATGTTTACTACTATAGAGAAACACCTTAAAACAGAACACACACTCAAATAGTGGTTTTGGCTAAGGTGGATGTATCATAAACAAAAGAGCACTAAAATGGAGATACACAGGTAAGGAGATGAACATTTCTTGAGCACCTACTCTAAGCAAGGCTCTGAACTATGTACTTTATTTTTTTTTTTTTTTTTAAAGATTTTATTTATTTATTCATTTATCCCCCCCTTGCTGCCTGCGCTCGCCGGGTCAGCCAACCACGCCGTGCGGGCAGGCCCGCCCCCACCAGGAGACCCCGGGAACCGAACCCGGGGCCCCCCACATGGCAAACGGGAGCCCCACTGATTGAGCCACAGCCGCCTCCCTGAACTATGTACTTTAAATAGCTCCTTGAAGCAGGTGTTATAAACCCCACTCCACAGATGAGCAAACAGGATTAGAGAGGTTAAGAAACTTGCTTAAGGTGAGAGTGACAAAGTGCCAGGACTGAGAAGCTGTCTGACTTCAAATCCCTTGCTCTTCTTTCCATATCTCCATCCCATGTCACCACTTCAGCAGATGTCATTAAATAAGATGGACCATGTTGAAACAGCACTAAGCTTCATGGCACTAAGCTTCATGGGGCAAAAGCAATTCCTATAGTTTGTAAAAGCTCTGAGGAAGCATGACAAGAAGGAACCTTCCTTTTGGGAATTCAGGGGATGTATACCTTCCCGTGATTCTCCGGATAAGCAGAGAGTCTGGGATGCTGAATTCAATCACAGAATTAAGCTTCTCTTTCCTCTTCTCCATGAGGTCGTCGAGCTGTAAAAGAAGAGTGTGTGGCCCACCTAAGCTATCAGAGGTTAATCAGATCCATCACCCTCAAAGGAATTAAGAAATAAAGGACCAGAGATCACTTTCATGCAAGGGTGATACAAAAACTAAGCCACCCACCATTTCTGCCTGCCTCACAGTCCGAGGGAAGCCATCTAGAAGAAAACCATTCTTGCATGGAGGGGTCTCCAAATTCTTCTCAATGAGCTCTACTACCATTTCATCGCTCACCTGGAAGTTAAGAACAAAACACTCTTGAGTTTAAATCTGTTAAACAAGTGACATTGGCCCATCTCCAGGGTCAAAAGTTTGTATCTGTATAACCTAATTACTAAATGGCATGCCTTCTTGACTCCAAAGCAAAAATCAGAGCAAATGTGGAGTAGACCCATTTGGAAGACTCAGTTTCATAATTTCTGTGGATGCCATGTATACCTTGTCTTCCCACCATGACGGCTCCATCTATGTCTTCAGTCTTGAAGGCCTCTGCTGCCACTAGATTCAGCATTCTAATCATCAGATAAAGCTTATTAGCAATCACCTGTCCTACAAGAAAGGTGAGGAGGGGAGCCAATGTAGCTCAAGTGGATGAGCACCTGCTTCCCATGTACAAGGCCCCAGGTTCAATCCCTGGTACCTCCTAAAAACAAAACAAATGAAAAAACTAACTTTCGCTAAGGAGCCGATGTAGCTCAGTGGTTGAGTGCCTGCTTCTCATGTATGAGCTCTGGGCTTCAATACCCAGTACCTCCTGGAAAAAAAAAAAAGTTGAGGACACGTGGCTGAAAGATCACGTGAGAAGGGCTCCAGGAGAGAATGGGGGTTGACCAGAACACAAAAAGACACCAATTTCACAGTTTTGCTTAGGCTAACAGTAACATGACTGGGATATGTGCTTGATCACCCTCGATATGAACTGGCAAGACTGGATCAGAACCAAGGAATTGAGGATCCAGCCAATGCAACCCCCAATGCAAACCCCAATGAGGACCCCTACCAGCTTTCAAAAACTCATTTTTTCTCCTGGGTCTTCAAAGAAGTCTCCTGCCAGCACTATAGCAAAGTCTGCCCATCTGTGCAGTTAATGCTCTTATCTCCTGGAACCAGCTGTGAACTGGAGGTCAAAGTCTAAGCTCTGCAACCAATTGAAGGCTGGAGATAAGCAATCTCATTGCCACACCCCCATTTTTTTTCTCAGTACAGGATCCTCTCCAAGACCCAAGTCCAAAATATTTGGCTGTCTGATTTGACACTAACATTATGAGAAAGCTGGAGGGTGGTGAGGGCACCATTTGATATATCTATAGAATCTCAAAGCTTAAAAGGAGATAACTGGGAATTAAGGCAAAGCCCTGCACCTTCCCCCTAACCAATATTCTGAAATATAAAAAGGCAGAGGATCAAGTACCAAATGATTACTAGAGGTGATTCCCAGAGGCTGCATTTCAGGATAACTCAGTTACAACTAAGCTCCAGCACTAATCAAAGATTTATAGATAAAAGATTATATTTGTCCAGTTAGACCAACTGAACTGAAACTAAGAGAAAATGTTAATATATCCCCCAAATAAAAAAGATTATTTTTGTCACAACTGTCAGCTAACTCCTCTGCCTCTAACACAGATCCACAAAAGTAGGTTTAAAAAAACAAACAAACAAACAAAAAAACCACTTATGTGGCTTCAGGAGTCCTCTCTTGAATATATCCTGGCTTCTTGCCTAGAGATGGTAGTTTCATTTTTGGCCTTAAAAATTAGGTATATTACAAAATACAATACTGTGACTAAAGCAAGTGACATACACAGTTCAGAACACACCAAATAACTTGCTACTCTAAAAGCCCATATAACTGGCCAGCTGTTAAAACCCCGCTAGTCCAGGGCTATCCAATAGAATTTTTCTGCAATGATGGAAATATTCTTCATCTGTGCTGGCTAATGAACATGGCCACTGGAATTGAGAACTGAATTTTAAATTAAATTAAATTTAAATTAATTTAAGTAGCTACATGTAGCTGGTAGCTACCACTTTGGACAATACAGATCTAGACTCTTGGAAGAATATCAACACTCATTGGTACCACCAAACCTACCAGTTTTCCAGCATCCATTGTTGCCTTCAGCTTTTTTCCCAGCTCTGAGCCAGAAGCCACCATGGCCCTCAGCATGTCCCCAGTAGCCAAATGGCAGACACAGAAGTTTTCAGCCAATTTGAGAGCCTGTGGAGAGGAAGACAAAAACCAAGATACAGTATTATCTAAACTGCCTGGGTGTGAACTTGGTCCTGCACTAACTGGTTGTATGAACTTAGGCAAATGCCTATTTCCTCAACTGTAATACAAGGATAACAACACCTAACTTACATTATATTCAAACATATAACGATTATAGGGTTATGGTAAGAATTACTTGAGATAACACATATAAAGCATTCACAACAATGTACCTAGCACAAAGGAAGCTGTCGTAAATAATATCACTACTTGCACTAGACACCCTAGTGACACATAAGCCTCAGTTTCCCCTTTATAAATGAAAAGAATAAAAATAGCAGCACCAATATTTCACATGGTTGCCTTATCTGGTTTAAACCAGATAACGTATATAAAGCACTCAGCACAATGCCATAACATGTGCTGAATGAATATTTGCTGAAGGAATGAATGTGCCATCATCGTTTTACAGCCAATGGGCCCAGGAGGCAGGGTGAAGATGGGTTTGCTCCCAGGAAGATTTGGTTCTTCTGTCTCTAGATAGCTGTCTTATCTTGGCCAGATCACTTAACTTCTCAGAGGTTCACTTTCCTCATCTGTTTTAAAATGAAGGCTCGGGGTCGGATGTGGCTCAAATGGTTGGGCGTCCGTCTCCCATATGGAGGGACCCAGGTTAGATCCCCGGGACCTCCCGGTTAAAAAAAAAAAAAAAAAATAAATAAATAAATAAATAAAATAAAATAAAATAAAATAAAATGAAGGCTCCATCTCAGAAGGTAAATGTAAGGATTAGATGAGATATGTATGATGAGTACTTGGCAGATAGTAAGCACTTAAATATTAGTTTTAGCAGACAGGATAGACTTTTAGTTAAGAGCAGGGGCTTGAAAGTCAAATTGCCTGTGTTTCAGACTCCAGGCCCACTAATCACAAGATATGTGACAAGAGAAAAGTTACTTTACTTCCGAAGTTTCAAATTTCCTCTAAGTGAAATGGAGATTGTAATAGTACCTACATCACTGGGTTGATGAGAAGATTACACAGAATTAGACATACGGCCTGGCTGGAAGCTCAGTGAATATCCGTTACTACTGTAACTGCTGTCCTAATTTCATATTCATTCATACTGAAAGAAAACATTTACTGAATGCTACTTCTAAGAACCCTACTGGGAGCAAGGGAAAAAAAAATGAATCGGAGACACAGACCCTGTCCTCAAAGAGCTCATAGTTTGGTGGACTATGCATCAGAATGCAGAGTTAGAACGGGAAAAGATCCTGGACGGTTCAACATTGGTTTTGTAGATGCAAAAAACACAGAATTCACGGGGAATAGAATCAGTTCAAAGAGTTAAATACTTAGTTCTCCTGTTAAAACCATTTCATTGGGAATATTCTTAGGTGCCTGTAAAAAAAAAAAAAAAAAAAAAAAAGTAAATAGATGGGGCTCAATGCAGCAAACTCTGGCTTGCAATTCATGGACTGATTCCATTCAAGCAAAGAAATGACTGTACCAAAACGGAACCCAGACCAGAAGGCATTATTAAAAACTTTGCACTTTGGAAAAGCAATGAAGGTCAAGACCTCTGGCCATGGAAAATCTTTGGATCTGTGGCCATATATCCCAGAAAATGGCACTTTCTGCCAATCTTTCTCCTTGGCTGTTAAAATCAACTTTTGAGTGAACAATCTGGAGGTCAGGCCTGCTCAGGAAAAGGCTGACCCAAACAAGCAGAGAAAAGCTGTTAGCACAAAACCTAACCATTCTATTTTTGTCATCCCCAAACTGTAGGACTCTTATGTGATGTTCCAGGTGATATGACTCTACAACTACATGGAAAAACACATATCAATAGGGAAGACATGGAATAATGGAAAACTAACTCCTTCATTCTCTGCTGGCTGCAGAATGTGGTAGGCTGCAAAGAGCACAGACTTTGGAGATAGAGAGATGTGCACTTGAATCCTGGCTAAGGCACAACAGCTGTGTGACTTTGGGCTAGTTACTTAACTTCTCTGAGTCTCAGTCTCCTCACCAGTCAAATGGGGGATAATGTCTACTTCATAGGTTAAATGACATAAAGTACCAAAAAATCAGACACACAGAAGACATTCAATAAATAAAAGACTTCTTCTTCCATGGTCTTTTTCTTGCATCACTTTTTACTGTATTATAATTCCCTCAAATTTCAAACTTATGCTTTAGAGCAGCTATTCTCCAACTCTAATGTATACATAAGTCATCGGGGGATGCTGTTAAAATTTAGATTCTGATTCCTCAGATCTGAGGTGGGGCCTGGGCATCTAAATTTCTAACAAGCTTCCAGGGCATGCCTAGATGTGCTGTAGGTTCATGGTTCTCCTTGTGAGAAGCAGGGATATCTAGAGTCCAGATAGTCACACTCAGTTATTGCTAAAGCTCTGAGCCACTTATGCTTCACTAGCCATAGATTGCAGCTGAGTCTGGGAAAGAGGCTCATTACCTGTATAAGAGCCGTGTGTGTGTGTGTGTGTGTTTCTCAGGTAGTACACCTTGGGATTCTGATACACAGTTTGAGAGAGCTCTTGGTAGTGGCACAAGATTGGGTTTTGTAGTGGTACAGATCTGGGTTGGAAACTGGGCTCTACCATTCACTTACTGTATCACCTTGAACAAATTACTTTACCTTCCCAAGGCCTCAGTTTCTTCACCCATAGAGTACAGATAACAATGTCTACTTTCAGAGCTATTGTGGGGATTTAATAAGATTATGTATGCACAAACATCCAGGATAGTGTCTGGCATTTAGAGAATAAAGGGAAACTACCAGCTGCCCAGATTTGATTTAATCCCAAATATACCTGTTTTCTTACCATAAGCTCTCTCTGCCTTGCCTTTCCCACACCCACTTCCAATGCTCCTGCATGTATAGCTAGAATCACCCTCTGAGACACTGCTAGACATTATATCTGCCCCCACCCCCAACACACATACATCAGAAACCTTCAATATCTCCCCCAGTGCAATAGGGAAGATATCCAAATTTTTTTGCCTGGCAATCAGTGCCCTCAATAATCAACTTCTGGCACTTCCCAATCTCTTTATTTCTACCAGTCCCTTTATGCACGCTAAACACATAACATAAATGCCTCTCCAAGGACCCTAGCTCAAGCTTTTCTCTATGCAGGAATGCCCTTTCCCTTCCCCCTTCTGGTCTAACGCCTACTTTTCTCTGTAGCCAAATCCTAAGCACATCTCTTCCAATGAAAACCTCCTCAACCATCCCTTCTTCCTCTGAGGAGGAAACATCAACACCAACTAATTCTGAATGAGTGTTTGCAACATACCAAGAAATTTTCAATGCATAACTATAGTTTTTTGTATGCATTAATACATAATAAATCTACGAGAGAACTATTTTAGCTCCCATTTTTTTTTAACATTTTTTAAACTTTCTTTTGTACATTTAATAAATGAAATTACAATTAAAAACTAAAAAGTAAACACAGATGAATAAATATATACATTTCTCAATTAAATGTAATGGATACATATAAATTTTTTTTTGAATCAAACAATATGTTACACAATATATTTGGTTCATAGTAACACATTCATACAGTATTTGTCCTTTTGTGTCTGGCTTGCTTCACTCAACATAATGTCCTCCAGGTTCATCCATGTTGCCATATGCTTTATGACTTCATTTCTTACAGCTACATAATATTCCATCGTGTGAATAGACCACAGTTTGTTTATCCATTCATCTGTGGATGGACACCTGGAAGTTGGTGTTGTTTCCAACTTTTGGCAAAGATGAATAATGTGGTTATGAACACCGGTGTGCAGATGTCTGTTTGTGTCACTGCTCTCAGTTCTTCTGAATATATACCCAGTAGTGGTATTGCAGAGTCACATGGCAAGTCTGTATTCAATTTCTTTAGGAACTGCCAAACAGTCCTCCATAGTGGTTGTACCATCCTGCATTCCCACCAACAGTGAAGAAGTGTTCCTATCTCTCCACATCCTCTCCAGCACTTGTAGTTCTCTGTCTTTTTAATAGTGGCCATTCTGATAGGTGTAAAATGATATCTCATTGTAGTTTTGATTTGCATTTCCCTAATCATGAGTGATGTTGAGCATTTCTTCATGTGTTTTTTTGCCATTTGTATTTCTTCTTCAGAGAAATGTCTATTCAAGTCTTTAGCCCATTTTTTAATTGGGTCATTTGTCTTTTTATTGTTGAGCTGCAACATCTCTTTATATATCCTGGATATTAAACCCTTATCAGATATGTGATTTCCAAATATTTTTTCCCATTGAGTCGGCTGCCTTTTCACCCTTCTGACAAAGTCCTGTGAGATGCAAAAGTGTTTAATTTTGAGGAGGTCCCATTTATCTAATTTTTCTTTTGTTGCACGTGCTTTGGGTGTGAAGTCCAAGAAACCACCACCTACTACAAGGTCTTGAAGATGTTTCCCTACATTTTCTTCTAGTAGTTTTATGGTCCTGGCTTTTATATTTAGATCTTTGATCCATTTTGAGTTGATTCTTGTATAGGGAGTGAGATAGGGGGCCTCTTTCATCCTTTTGGTTATAGATATCCAGTTCTCCCAACACCATTTGTTGAAGAGACTGTTTTTTCCCATTAGCGTGGGCTTGGTAGGTTTGTCAAAAACCAGTTGACTGTATAGGTGAGGGTTTATTTCTGGATTCTCAATTCTATTCCACTGATCGATGGGTCTGTCTTTATGCCAGTACCATGCTGTTTTGACCACTGTAGCTTTGTAATATGTTTCAAGGTCAGGCAGTGAAATTCCTCCCACATTGCTCTTCTTATTTTAGAATGCTTTTGGCTATTCGGGTGCACTTAACCTTTCCAGATAAATTTGGTAATTGCCTTCTCTAATTCTATAAAGTAAGCTATTGGGATTTTGATTGGTATTGCATTGAATCTATAAATCAGTTTGGGCAAGATTGACATCTTCACAATATTTATTCTTCCAATCCATGAACACGGAATGTCTTTCCATTTGTTTAGGTCTTTTAAAATTTCTTTTAGTATTGTTTTGTAGTTTTCTGCATATAGGTTCTGTACTTCTTTGGTTAAATTAACTCCTAGGTATTTGAGTCTTTTTGTTGCTATTGAAAATGAATTTTTCCCTCTGATTTCCTCCTCAGGTTGTTCAGTACTAGTTTACAAAAACATTACTGATTTTTGCGTGTTGATCTTGTATCCTGCCACTTTGCTGAACTCATTTATTAGTTCAAGTAGCTTTGTCGTGGATACTTCAGGATTTTCTAAATTCAGGATCACGTCATCCGCAAATAGTGAGAGTTTTACTTTCTCTTTTCCTATTTGGATGCCTTTAATTTTTTTGTCTTGTGTAATTGCCCTAGCTAGAACTTCTAGTACAATGTAGAATAACAATGGTGACAGTGGGCATCCTTGTCTTGTTCCTGATCTTAGGGGGAAAGCTTTCAACTTTTCCCCATTGAGTATGATGTTGGCTGTGGGTTTTTCATATATGCCTTTTATCATATTGAGGAATTTTCCTTTTATTCCTATCTTTTGAAGTATTTTTATCAAAAAAGGATGCTAGATTTTGTCAAATGCCTTTTCTGCATCTATTGAGATGATCATGTGTTTTTTTTTTCCTTCAATTTGTTAATGTGGTGTATTACATTGACTGATTTTCTTATGTTGAACCAGCCTTGCATACCAGGAATAAATCCCACTTGGCCGTGATGTATGTCTTTTGATATGTTGTTGGATTTGATTCACAAGTATTTTGTTGAGAATTTTTGCATATATGTTCATTAGAGAGATTGGTCTGTAATTTTCTTTTCTTGTGGAATCTTTATCTGGCTTTGGTATTAGGGTGATTTTGGCTTCATAAAATGTGTTGGGTAATTTTCCCTTCTCATCAATTTTTTGGAAGAGTTTAAACAGGATTGGTGTTACTTCTTTTTGAAATGCTTGGTAGAATTCACCTGTGAAGACATCTGGTCCTGGACTTTTCTTTTTGGGAGATTTTTGATGATGGATTCAATCTCTTTAATTGTGATTGGTTTGTTAAGTTCTTGTATTTCTTGTAGTGTCAGTGTAGGTTGGTTGCGTGTTTCTAGAAATTTGTCCATTTCATTTAGGTTGTCTAGTCAGTTGGCATATAGTTTCTCATAATATCCTCTTATGATTCTTTTTATTTCTGTGAGGTCATTTGTAATTTCCCCCCTTTCATTTCTGATTGTATTTATTTGCATCTTCTCTCTTTTTTCCTTTGTTAGTCTAGCGAGGGATTTGTCAATTTTAGTGATCTTCTCAAAGAACCAGGTTTTGGTTTTGTTGATTTTCTCTATTGTTTTTCTGTTCTCACTTTCATTTATTTCTGCTCTAATCTTTATTATTTCTTTCCTTCTGCTTGCTTTGGGATTGGTTTGCTGTTCTTTTTCTAGTTTCTCAAGTTGTTCAGTTAAATCTTTGAGTTTAGCTCTTTCTTGTTTTTTAATATAGGCATTTAGGGCTCTAAATTTCCCTCTCAAGACTGCCTTCGCTATATCCCATAAGTTTTTTTTTTTTTTTTTTTTTTTTAAACTAACAAAAGGATGATGATGGATATCCCATAAGTTTTGATACGTTGTGTTCTCATTTTCATTTGTCTCAATATATTTACTGATTTCACTTGCAATTTCTTCTTTGACCCACCGTATATTTAGGAGTGTGTTGTTCAGTCTCCACACATTTGCAAATTTACTTTTTCCCTGTCTGTTACTGATTTCTAGTTTCATTCCATTATGATCTGAGAAGGTATTTGTATAACTTCAATCTTTTATATTTATTGAGAGCTGAATTGTGACCTAACATGTGGTCTATCCTGGAGAAAGATCCATGGGCACTTGAGAAGAATGTATAACCCGCTGAGTTTGGATGCAGTGTTCTGTATATGTCTGTTAGGTCTAATTTGTTTATCATATTGTTCAAGTTCCCTGTTTCCTTGTTGATCTTGTCTAGTTGTTCTATCTAATGATGTGAGAGGGGTGTTGAAGTCTCCAACAATTATTGTAGAAATGTCTATTTCTCCCTTCAGTTTTGCCAGAGTTTGTCTCATATATTTTGGGGCACCCTGGTTAGCTGCATAGATATTTATGACTGTTACAGCTTCCTGGAGGATCGTCCCTTTTATTAATATATAATGGCCTTCCGTATCTCTTATCACTTTTTTGTATTTAAAGTCTGTTTTGTCTGGTATTAGTATAGCTACCCCTGCTCTTTTCTGTTTACCTTTCACCTGGAATATCTTTTTCCAACCTTTTCCTTTCGCCCGTTTGTATCCCTGGGTCTGAGGTGAGTTTCTTGTAAGCAGCATATGGATGGCTCATGTTTTTTTATCCATTCTGTCAGCCTGTATCTTTTGATTGGGGAATTTAATCCATTCACATTCAATGATATTACTGAAAATGCACTATTTAATTCCTCCATTGTATTCTTTGGTTTTCATGTGTCATCTTGTTTTTGTCTCTCTTTCTCCTCTTTTGGTTATCCTTTCTGCTTTTCTTTCTTCTATACTCTCCTCCAAGCCTCTCTCTCCTGTCTTTTCTTTCAAGTTCTAAGGCTTCCTTTAATATTTCCTGAAATGGTGGATTCTTTTTTGCAATCTCTCTTAGTTTCTGTTTGTTTGTGAATACTTTATACTCATCTTCATATGTGAAGGACAGTTTTGCTGGATAAAGAATTCTCGGCTGGCAGTTTTTCTCTTTCAGTGTCCTAATTGTATCATACCACTGTCTTCTCGCCTCCATGGTTTCTGAAGAGGAATCTGCACCAAGTCTTACTGGACGTCCTTTGTACATGATCGTTTGCTTTTCTCTTGCTGCTCTGAGAATTTTCTCTTTATCTTTTACATTTGACATTCTGAATAGTATGTGTCTTGGCATAGGTCTATTTGGATTTATTCTCATTTGGGTACGGTGTGCTTCTTGGACATGTAAGTTCATTTCTTTAATTAGAGTTGGGAAATTTTCAGCTATTATTTCCTCAAATACTCTTTCTGCCCCTTTTCCTTTCTCTTCCCCTTCTGGAACTTCCATGACACTTATGTTGTTGTGTTTTGTGTTGTCATTCAACTCTGAGCCCCTGCTCAATTTTTTCCATTCTTTTCTCTCTCTGTTCTTTTCTCTCTTCAGTTTTAGCTGCTCTGTCTTCGGTATCACTTATTCTTTCTTCTATCATTTCGAGTCTGCTGTTGTATGCCTCAAATGTGTTTTTGACTTCACCTATTGTGTCTTTCATTCTCATGAACTCCGTTACTTTTCTGTTCAGGATTTCAAATTCTTCTTTGCATTCTCTCAATGTCTTCTTGATGTCATTTATCTCTTTAACTATATTGTCTTTCATCTCATTAATTTGACTTTGGAAATTTGTGCTCATCTTACTGGTTAGTTCTCTCAAATAACACATGTGTTCTGGGACTTTCCTGTATTCCTTTTCTTGGACCATGTCTTCTATTGTCTTAGTATCGCTCATAATTTTTTGCTGGTACTCAGGCATCTGGTTAGGTTGTATTTTACTTAGATGCTCTATCTCTTTCTCTTTTATAGGGTTTTACTGGCAGGAGGCTGTGAGTTACCACAGCTCTTTGATTTTTGGCTCAACCTTGATTGTTAGGATTGTCCTGCTGGTTGCTCAAAACTAGGCACTGGACCCAGTAATTGGTTGTAGAGTAACTTCCTAGGGCATTGGGCAGGGAGGCTATAGAGGCCAGGAAAAGCCTCTCCTATTGATTTTTAATTTTCTTATGTGCACTTCCTTGGTCTGCCAGGAGATGACACTTGTTGGTGCTTTCAATTCAATGCCTGGTCGGAGCGTATTTGTTGTGACACAGACCAGATCAATGTGATAGAGCTTCCTGTCTGGGGGCTAAGAGCCCTGTAATTCAAACTTTCTTAGACAGTTCTCCAGACTTCTCTGGTAGTGCCCCTCTTTTCCCAGCTAGGAAATATTTCCACTCCCTTCTGAATCCTCAACAATCAGTCCCTGTTAGTAGAGGAGGAGATTGGGAGGTTTGTATATCTTTAACCCCTTGTAGGCTCCAAGGCAAACAATGGCGCAGGCCCACCCAGACTGGAAGGGCTCTAGGGACAGGGCAGACCCAACCTGCGAGTCAAAAGTAGGGTCAGCCCCAGGTTCTCTCTCCCTTCTCCTGTGGACTCCTCAACAATTAGTCCAGGCTAGAAGAGAGGGAGGTTGCGAGGGTCGGATTTCTCCAGTCCTTCCTAGGCTCCCAGGGCAAACCGCCGTGTGGAAGGGTTTGTGGGGCTCCGCAGCCCGAAGCTACGGGTCAGAACCTGAGTCAGCCTAAGGCTGTGTCCCTCTCTCTCCCCTTTCCTGGGGTGGCAGTTCCCTGGAGCCCCCTTTGTCTGTAGTTGCAGGCCCAGAGACCCGAGAATTCTAAAGAGTGTGGGGGAGGGTGTTTGCGGCAGCTTCCCCTGCTGGTTCCAACTCACGGTTCTGTGGTCGCGATTTCCCTCTTCTGTCCCTCTCTCCTCTGGGTGGTGTGCAGCCTTCACCTGCTGATCTAAACCCTAGAAGATCTTTTTCAGGGCTGTTTCAGCCTGTCCTCTAGCTATTTTTCTGGAGAAGAGATTCCCGTGTCTTACTAGTCCGCCATCTTCTCGTAAGTCCCCTTTAGTTCCCATTTTACAGACAAAATTCAGAAGCTAAGTTGCCCAAGATGATACATAGCTAGTGACAGCAGAGCTGGGAATCAGCCCCAAGACTTTGAGGCCTACCTCTTTTTCATGACTCTATATGGTTTTAAAAACAACAAAAACCCACAGTCTCAGCGGCTATCCTTTAGGAGGTGTGTGTGCCTGCACGTGGCTGTGACTGGAAGGACTCACAGTGCTAGTAATGTTGTTTCCTGATAATTTTGAAAATTTATCAAGCTGCTCACTTAAGATATCAACACATTCCTCTATGTGTATTTCAATTAAAAGATGTGTTTGTTTTTTAATCATAGAAACCTGTGTTTGAATTTCACCTCTGCCTCTGAACTTATCATGTAACATGAGGTAGTGATTCTTTGAGGCTGTTTCCTCTATACATTGGGGATATTATTACCAACCTCACTGGGTGGGTAGGAGGATGAACAGGGACACATGCCACAAATTACAGTTCTTGTCTAACCCTGCATCGTCTCAGCATTTGTCCGAGTTTCTCATCTGACACCTCTCACATGGCACCCTGTACTAGTATGTAGTTTTTTTGTTTGTTTGTTTGTTTTTTAAATATTTTAAAAGATGCTTAGATTACATAAATGTTACACAAAACTTACAAGGAATGTAGTTTTTGCATGTATATTCATTTCTGCCTTCCAACTACATTACATAGCCACAATGTAAATTGGTGATTCTGCTCAAGTGTCAGATAGCCATGAGTTCAAATCCTGCCTTTGCTACTTACTATATGTGTGTCCTGGTGCAAGATATAACATGAGTCTCAGTTTCTTTATCAGTAAAGGTTATGGATAAGAACATAGGGCTGCAGAAGGAGTAAGTCAGATGATGTTATAAGGCCTTAGCTCAAGGTCTGTCACATATAAGTGAGCAAAGGGTGACTATGTTGTAATTATGACACCTCATGAGGACAAGGTTCGCTTTAAGCATTTCCAGAAACAAACACATCGATCAGAACCAGCATAGGATAGGAGAAAAATCCAACCCTGCAGATAGCAGCAGAAAGAGCAGGCACTTTGGAGTCATTCAGATGCAAGATCAAATCCCAGCTCTGCCAATTACTTGCTATGTAACCCAGGGCAAGCAACAAGCCCTTTGGACTTCAGTTTCCACAACTGCAAAAGGAGGAATAAAAATGTGGGTCTTACAGAGTTGTTGTGAATGCCAGTGACAAAACTGACAGCCTGGTGTGCAAGATGGTAGCTGATTGCCCAGGTGTGCCAGGCTTTGACGAATAGGCATTAATTGGACACATAAGAAACTGAGCAGAGGCTGGCAGAAAAAAACCAAAACAAAAAAAACCACACCTTTGGTTTTGACCTTCAGGAATATCCAACCCCAAAATAGAGAGAAAAATAAGGTTATTTAAATAACATAAACTCAAGTATTCTAGATGTTTTAAACATTATCCTGTTGATGGCAAAAGCAGGTATGCTTTCAAATGTTTACTTTAGTTGAAAATGACAAGTTTTAAAAGGAAACAGATGATTTCAGTTATGTCAACATAAAATATAAAATACTGAGTTATGTGGCTATAAAAGGAAGAATTAGTGGGAAAAAAACAAACATTACAGAGCAGATACTAACTCCAGGTTAGGGATTTTCCATTAAAGATTGCAAATATCTGCCAATGGGAGCCAAGCAAGCAATGCAAATAAATGAAGTGGGCCAAAGTAAACTACAGGCAACAAAAGTGACTATGCAGAGGACAGTAGAGGACCTGGACCATGTAAGGTGGTGGCACCACTCAGCTGCAGTTGACTGCTGCCATGCCAGAATGGAGGCCAGTGCTGCCAGATCTTTCATTCTCAAGAGAAACTGGAGCTTGGGATTTCTAAGCAAAATTTCCCAAATGGAAACACTGTGTGGCCAACTTATTATTTTGAAAGCTAATAAATCAAAGGAACAGATGAGCATTTATTCTGCATTTTCTATTACTTTATAGAAGTATTTCAGCTAATAAATGAAAAAGGAATGATACAATCAGAACATCACCAATTTGGCTCTAATGAAATAATAGATCTAGGTACCAAAGAGCAATGGCTATGAACACCACAAAAAGACAAGCAGACATCATGTGCCTCATAACAAAGAGTAAAGCACCATCTCTGAAACAGTCTGGTCTCCCCAAAATCAAAACCTAATCTGATTAAGTCTGTGGATCAAAATACCAATATTTAGCAAACAAAGAGGATAGAGGAAGACATTAAATATACCATAGGGATATAATAAAAAAATTTCCTGGATGAAGTATACTCTCAAGATAAACATCCCAGTTTCTTCCACAAAAAAGCTGCAAGAAAAAGGTGGGGGGGAGGCGCGATGTAATTCAAGTGGTTAAGTGCCTGCTTCTCACATACGAGATCCCAGGTTTGATCCTGGTGCATCCTAAAAACAAAAAAAAAACAAACAAAGAAACCAACTCAGGGGAGCTGATGCAGCTCAGTGGCTGAGTGCCAGCTTCCCATATACAAGGTCCTGGGTTCAATCCCTGACCCCAATACCTTAAAAAAAAGGGGGAGGGGGTTGGGGGATGGGGGACCTATAAATTAAGAGAGACTGAGGGGGAAAAAAAAAAAAAAGACTAAGGCAGAGAGAATATTAAAAGAAATAATGGCTGAAAATGTCCCAAATTTAACAGAAGACATGAATACACACATCTAAGATACTCAGCAAACAAAATAAATCCAAATGCCAAAGATAAAGAGAAAATGCTGAAAGCCACATGAGAAAAGCAATGTGTTGTACAAGGGGGCCTCAATAAGATTAAATGCCAATTTCTCATCAGGAACTATGGAGGCAAAAGGCGGTGGGATGACATACTTCGCTGAAAACAAAAAATTGCCACCAATGAATTCTATACGTGGCAAAATCATCTTTTAAAAATGAAAGCGAGATACACATGGCTGTGGCTCTGTCCTACCTCTGGCAGAGGAGAAAAGTGGGAGAAGCTTCTTCAGTCCCTGGGGCAATGCAGGCAGCTTCAGCCTCTACAGCTTACAGTACCAACTACATCCTCGGCTCCTACTACACAACCAGCAAGGAAGAAATGGCAAGAAAACCCTAAACTAAAGAGAGAAACTACACCCATAATAAATACATCTAGTAAGCCAATGCCAAGACACCAACAAAAAATTACAATCCATACAAGAAACAGGAAGATATTGCACAGTCCAAAGGAACAAGATAAGCCTCCAGATGACATAAAGGAGTTGAGACAACTAATCACAGATGTTCAAACAAATATCCTTAATAAATTCAATGAGATGGTTAAAGAGATTTAGGATATTAAGAAGATGCTGGGTGAGCACAAAGAAGAATTTTAAAGCAAACACAGAAAAATAGTAGATCTTATGGGAATGAAAGGCACAATAAATAAAAATACACTGGAGGAATATAACAACAGAGTTGAGGAGGCAGAAGAAGGGATCAGTGAGCTTGAAGACATGGCCTCTGAAAGCGAACATACCGAAGAACAGATAAAGAAAAGAATGGAAAAAATTGAACAGGGTCTCAGGGAACTAAATGACGGCAAGAGACGTGAAAACATATATGTCATGGGTGTCCCAGAAGGAGAAGAGAAGAGAAAAGGGGCAGAAGGAATATTTGAATAAATAATGGTGGAAAATTTCCCAACCCTATTGAAGGACATAGATATCCATATCCAAGAAGCACAATGTACACCAATCCAAATAAATCCAAGTAGACCAACTCTGAGACACATACTAATCAGAATGTCAAATGACAAAGACAGAGAATTCTGAGACCAGCAAGAGAAAAGCAATGCATAACATTTAAGGGATTCCCAATAAGATTAAGTGCTGATTTCTCCTCAGAAACCATGGCAGCAAGAAGGCAGTGGTATGATATATTTAAGATACTGCAAGAGAAAAACTGCCAGCCAAGAATCTTATATCCGGCAAGTATGTCTTTCAAAAATGAGGGTGAGTTTAGAATATTCACAGAAAAACAGAAACAGAGAGTTTGTAATCAAGAGACTGGCTTTGCAGGAAATACTAAAGGGAGTACTACAGCCTGAAAAGAAAGGAGAGAGGGGCTTGGAAGAGAGTCTAGAAATGAAAATTATATCAGTAAAAGTAACTGAAAATGTCAAAAGAGTGGTGAAAATAAAATATGACAAGGGGTCGGATGTAGCTCAACTGGTTGGGCGTCCGTCTCCCATATGGAGGGACCCGGGTTCGATTCCCAGGACCTCCCGGTAAAAAAAAAAAAAAAAAAAAGACAGATAAAACCCAAAGGTCAAAATGGGTGAAGTAGGAACTGCCTTTACAGTAATAACATTAATGTTAATGGATTTAACCCCCTAATCAAAAGACATATATTGGCAGAATGATAAGAAAATATGAACCACCTCCATGCTGTCTACAAGAGACCACCTTAGACCCAATGATACCAATAGACTGAATGTGAACGACTGGAAAAAAATATTCCATGCATGCCATAACCACACACACAAAAACAAACAAACAAACAAAAAAGCTAGAGTAGCTATACTTATATCAGATGAAATAGACTTTAAATACAAAACTGTTATTAGAGACAAGGAACGACATTATATATTAATAAAAGGGGCAATTCAGCAGGAAGAAATAACAATCATAAATATATATGCACTTAACCAGGATGCCCCAAATTATATAAAGCAAACACTGGCAAAACTGAATGGAGAAATAGATGTCTCTATAATAATAGTTGGAGACTTCAATACACCATTCTCAGAACTGGACAGAACATAAGGGCAGAGGCTTAATAAAGAAACAGCTTGAATAATGTGATAAATGGACAGAAATAAAAGAGATCATAAGAGGATACCATGAAAAACTGTATGCCACCAAACTAGACAATGCAGATGAAATGGAAAAGTTTCTAGGAAAGCATGAACAATCTACAACGATCCTAGAAGAAATAGAAGAGCTTAACAAACCAATCACAAGTAAAGAGATTCAGTCATCAAACAACTCCCCAAAATGAAAAGCCCAGGACCAGATGGTTTCACAGGTGAGTTCTACCAAGCATTCAAAGATTTAATACCAATCTTACTCAAAGTTTTCCAAAATGTTCATCAAAGACTAAATATCATTAAGATGTCAATTATACCCAAATTGATACACAAATTCAATGCAATTCAGATAAAAATTCCACCAGCATTTTTTTTTTTTTTTTTTTTTTTTTTTAAGAAATGGAAAAGCCAACTATCAAATTTATTTGGAAGGGTAAGGGGCCCCAAACAGCCAAAAACATCTTTAAAAAGAGAAGTGAAGTTGGCGGACTCCCATTTCTGGACTTTAAATCATATTATCTAGCTAGTGGTAAAAACAGTACTGGCATAAAGGTAAGACGCAGACCAATGGAACTGAATTGATATTTCAGAAATAGACTCTAACACCTATGGTCAAGTGATTTTTGATAAGGCCGTCAAATTCACCCAGCTGGGGCAGAAGAGTCTTCAACAAATGCTGCTGGGAGAACTGGATATCCATATCCAAACAAAAGAAAGACGCCTATCTCACACCTTATATAAAAATTAACCCAAAATGGATCAAAGACCTAAATATTAAAAAAGCTAGAACCATAAATCTCCTAGAAGAAAATGTCTTCAAGACCTGGTGGTGGGGAGGGTCGGATGTGGCTCAACTGGTTGGGCGTCCGTCTCCCATATGGAGGGACCCGGGTTCGATCACCGGGACCTCCCGGTAAAAAAAAAAAAAAAAAAAAGACCTGGTGGTGGTGGTGGATTCTTAAACCTTACACCAAAAGCATGAGCAACAAAAGAAAACATGGATAAATGGGACCTCCTCAAACTTAAACACTTTTGTGAGTCAAAGAAGTCAAGAAGGTGAAAAGGCAGCCCACTCAATGGGAAAAAAAATATTTGGAAACCACATATCCGAAAAGGGTTTGATTTCTATTCTATATAAAGAGATCACAAAACTCAATAATAAAAGAGCAAGCAATCCAATTTAAAAATGGGCAAAAGACTGACATTTCTCCAAAGAGGAAATACAAATGGCCAAAAAGCACTTGAAAACATGTTCAACATCACTAGCTATTAGGGAAATACAAATCAAAATGACAATGAGATAAAGATATCATGTCACACCACACAGAGTGGCCATTATTAAAAAAAAAACAGAAAACAATAAGTGCTGGAGAGGATGTGGAGAATTAGGAAAACTCCTTCACTGTTGGCAGGAATGTAAAATGATGCAGCCTCTATGGAAGATAGTTTGGAATTTCTTTAGGAAGCTAAATATAGAACTGCCATATGATTCAGCAATTCCTCTACTAGGAATATACCCAAAAGAACTGAAAACAGGGATGTGAACAGACATTTGCACACCAATGTTCATAGCGGCGTTATTCACAATTGCCAAAAGATGGGAACAACTCAAGTGTCCATCAACCAATGAAAGGATAAACAAATTGTGGTATATACATACAATGGAATACTATGCTGCAGTAAGAAGAAATGAAATTGGAAACATATAACATGGATCAACCTTGAAGACATTGTGCTAAGTGAAATAAGCTAGACACAAAAGAACAAATATTGCATGGTCTCATTAATATGAACTAAATATGAAGAATAAATGCATGGAGTTAAAATCTAGAGTATTGGTTATTAGGAGTTAAGAGGAGGGCTGAGAAGGAGTACTGATGTTTTATGTACAAGTTTTAATTAACTGGACTGTAAAAGTGTGGAAATGGACAGAGTTAATGGTAACATATTATAGTAAGTACAATTAAAGCAGCTGGTTTATGAATGGGATTGTGGCTGAAAAGGGTAGTCTAGGGATATAAATGTCAATTGAAAGAAAGCTAGAGTATAATCTAGGGACTGAATAACACAGTAAACTCAGAGGTGGATGAGAATTGTGGTTAACAGTACAAATGCAAGAATGTCCTTCTGTGAACTAAAACGGATGTACATCATTACTGAAGGGTGGTGGGAATGTAGAGACATGGGAAAAATACAATTAATGTAACTTATGGACTACAGTTAATAGCAATACTGTAATAGTCTTGTATCAATGCCAAAGACATACTGTGTAAATAATAGAAGGGGTATGGAAAAAATTTACACTATGGACCCTACTTAGTAGTAACAGTCTGATGATATTATCTCATAATCTGTAACAAATGTTCCATAACTGTGTGGCTGTTTTAAGTTCACAACTTCTCTAATACAAACATATTTTTAAAAAAATGAAAGCAAGATTAGGACATACCCAGATAAACAAAAGTTGAGTTTGCCACCATTAGACCACTCTCTTAAGAGATGCTAAAGAGAGGTCTGTAGGTTGAAAGGAAAGAACACTAGACAACAGATCAAAACTGCATGAAGAAATAAGGATCTTCAGTGAGGGCAACGACATGGGTAAATATAAATGCCAGTAGTATTGTATTTTTGGTTTGTAATTCTACTTTTTACTTCCTACAAGAAATAAACAGCAAATGCATAAAATGTAATGATAAAATCAGTGATTTTGGACTCATAATGCATAAACATGCAATTTGTGACAAGAACTACATAAAGGTAGGGGAATGGAGGGATATAGGAACATACCAATTGAAGTTAAATTGGTATCAAACCAAACAGGATTGTTATAGATTTAGGATGTTAAATTTAAGCCCCATGGTAACCACTAAAAAAAATCAGAGAATATGCCAGCTCATAGAGACAGAAATTAGAGTACAGGTTGCCAGGGACAGGGGAAGGGGAGAATGGGAAGTTCATGCATAATGGGTGAGGGTTTCTGTTTGGGGAGAGAGGCAAGTTTTAGTAACAGAAGGTAGTAAGGGTACCACAATATTGTGGATGTGATTAATCCCACTGAATAGTAAGCTTGGGAGTAGTTGAGATGGGAAAGTTTATGTTGTATATATGCTCCCACAATTAAAAAAGAAAAAGCAATTAAAGAGACAATAACAACTAAATGCATTAATAAATGATCCTGCATGGAATCTAGAAAGGGAGGAGAAAAAGCTCAAAGGGACATTATTGGGACATATGAAAAAAATATAGACTATAAGCTATATAACAATGCTAAAACAATTTTACAGGAAAAAAGTTCAAGAGAAAAGCAACATGTTAGGTACAAGGGAGTCCCGATAAAATTAAGTGCTGATTTCTCATTAGAAACCATAGAGGGAAGCGGCTGTGGCTCAATCAGTAGGGCTCCCGTTTACCATATGGGAGGCCCCGGGTTCGGTTCCCGGGGCCTCCTGGTGAAGGCAAGCCTGCCCGCACGGCGTGGTTAGCTGACCCAGCGAGCACAAGCAGCAAGGGGGGGATAAATGAATAAATAAATAAAATCTTTTAAAAAAAAAAAGAAACCATAGAGGCAAGAAAGCAGAGGGATGAAATACATAAAGTGCTGAAAGAAAACGACTGCCAACCAAGACTTTTATATTCAGGCAAGACTGTCTTTCAAAAAACAAGAAGAGAGGAGCAGCTGTGGCTCAAGCAGCTGAGTCCCTGTTTCCCACATGGGAAGTCCTGGGTTTGGTTCCCAGTGCCTCCTTAAGAAAAAAACAAAAACAAAGAATAAGCAAAAACAAACGGAAAAAAACAACTCAGGGGAGCTGACAGAGCTCAGTGTTTGAGTGCCAGCTTCCTACATACGAGGTCCTGGGTTCAATCCCTTGCCCTCCTTACCTCAAAAAGAAAAAGAAAAAGAAAAAAAAATCAGAGCGACCCAAGGCTTAATGCCCTAAGACATCAGATGACAAAAGGCCCACCCATCACCTGACTACTACAAGCTTCACTGACTCCTTCCCTGGACAGTTCCCACTCCAAGGAATACCGAGCTGTAAAAAGTTGTAGTTTTCAATCGCTCTTTTGTATAAGGCAGACCAATTAAGAGTGTTGGGACTTACAAGTTCTAAAGATAATAAGGATTCGAGCAGAGATAAATGAAGTAGAATAAAAAAACATTAGAATCGATGGCACCAAAAGTTGGTTGAGAAGCTCAACAAAATCGACAAACCTTTAGCTAGACTGACAAAGGAAAAAACGAGGGAATGCAAATAACTAGAAGCAGAAATGAAAAGGAGGACATTATTACCAACCCCACAGAAATAAAAAGGATTTTTTACTGGATTTGCACTGCCCCCTCTCTCCCCCATCAAAAATATCTTTTAGAGATATACACCAAAGTATTTTACACATGAAATGTTATGACGCCTGGGACCTGCTTTTAAATAATTTGTGAAGGGAGAGTGGATAGGGAAGGAATGCTACCAGTTAATGGTTCTTGGGCCTGGGCAACGGGTACATGGGGCTCACTGTTTTCTTTCGCATATTAAAAATTCTTCACAATAACAAGTTAGGGAGGAGGATGCATCTGCAGGCTAAATGCTGCTGAAAGCTGTAACTTTGCAAACTCTGGTTTCTTTTTAACCCATAAAACTACAATTACCAGTACTCCTAATTGTTCTAACTGTGAAGAGGAAGATACATATAAGTAGCTTGGGTAAATATTATCCTTTTCTAGCTCTAATCACATATCCTCTCCTTCATAAAGCCTTCTATGACCAACTACCCACCATACATGCACTTTGTAAACCAGCTCCTAAGTAAAATTTACTTCAAGACTTCCTGAAGGAGTCATCTTTTACAATGATATTCATCACAATGATATACATCAGAGGGGAGGGGAGTTGTGTTTCTAGGGAGAGTGAATACTTACTGGGCACCTACTATGTGCCAGGTTGTGATCTATGTATCTATGGGTGCTTTACACACACACATACAACCTAAGTGTCCAATATCCTGTGAAGTTTTAGTCCACATGAGCAAGCACCTTATTAGTCTAGTTCACTACTGTCCCTCCAATGTGGGTGCTCATGAAATGCTGAATGAGTATGACAGGTATGCCCATTTTTCAGGTGAGAATGTTGAGGCTCAGAAATTATATAACTCATCAGACTATAAAGTCCCTGTATGCTCTTGTCATAGCACTGGCAAGGGCTGTCCACTTCACAGCTAAGAAATGAGAAAGTCAATGTACTTGAGCTACCCTTTTTATACCTGGCCACTAATAGCAGAAGTCTACCAGAGTATGGGATTAAACATTCATAGGCTGCAGCTTACCTAATAACTGAGGATGGCAGCAAGAGGACAAAGGAAAATGTCAACATCACTGAGGACAAGGAGATTAGGTAACAAGTGGGCTATGAGAAACAATCAGCTAAGGCTAGGGAAAGAAAGGGAAGGTAGTCCTTTCTGACCTAGTGCCCTGAGACAAAAAGTAAAGTCACAGGGACAAACAATCTCCCAGAAGTCCCTTCTCATCACCCACGTTAATCTATTATCATTCATCCATTTACAGAAAACCCACCACAAGTGCCAAGTAATGTGCTGGGTGCCATGGGGGCGGGGAGTGGGGTAAGTTGGCCAAGAGCAAATACTATGCAATCTTGGCAAGTGCTAGGAAGAGAAAGATGGGCACAGAGCAGTTCCCAGACCACCCGTTCACTTAGGGGCTGAAAGTTTTCAGGAATTCCCTCTTTAGAGACTAAAACGCAATGAAAGACCTCAGGCAGGAAGAGGATATCAATAAGGTAATCTATGGGCTTCCAAATCCTAAATGAGATAAAAAAATCCCAACCCTGATCTACGGTCCCAAAAAGTCCCAGATACCAAGTGAGGTCTACCACAGCCTGCTAGAGCAGAGGGATATTTCTGACTCCAACCTTCTGGTGCTCCGTGGCTAAGGTCCCAGGCTCCATACATCAACTCCCCTAACCTGGGAAAGCCACCGACCTCTCAGGCCCTATTTTCTTACCTGCATATTGAGGAAGTTAAATTTTCCAGTTCCCTCTATCTAAAATTATTTGAGTCATTTGAGCTGCTTAGCCCCTCCAGGTATAGACAGTGGTCTCAGATCTCAACTCCACCCAGAGGCCCCATAAGCATTCCCTACCCTTAACCTTGATACTAGTCAAAGGTTCAGTGCCTAACCAGAATCCCATTGGCTCCCCAGGCTTACTACAAAGCCTGTTTTACACATCCACCCCCAGCTTTCAGAAGAACAGGGCCCTAGGCTTTCTCTTCCATCCCCCAACGTAACCGGCTCACCCAGGTTACCTCACTTCCCTTGGCATTTCTCAAGACATGCCACGCTGTATTAGAGCTGGAGATGCTCTCCACCCTTCGTCATTAGTCATAAACGAAAACGTCCCCCTACCCCTAATGGCCTGGACGGTAACCTTGATTCTGGTTACAGTCAGAATCAAGGTTACCACCCCCAATTCGCAGGGAATCTGGGCCAAAAAAGCTCCCTGCCTCCACTCAGCTAGTAATCCTGATACCTTAGCCCAGGGCTCACCCTCCCCCCTCCGCCCCACCTCACAGCCTCTAACCACTAAATCAGCCTCAGATCCCCAGGCACGACACCTCAAACCTAGATCCCTCAAGAACACCAATCCTAACTCAGACTCCCCGGACCTGCAATTTAGAGCCTCCCCTAATTTCCTCACCAGAAACCAAGACCACGACCAGGCCTCCCCCCAAGCCTCAGCGTCCAAAGCCGGGACCTCCATAGTCCACAGCTGCGCTCCTGGGCGAAACTAAGGCTTCCGGACCTCCCGCCGCCCTGACCTTGGAGTTCAGCTCGGACACCGGGCCCGACCTGCCGCTCACCTGGGTACCCTTGCCAGCCCCGGGAGGCCCCAGCAGCACGGCTCGGATGCCTTTACGGTGCTCTCGGACCGATTCGGCCGCTGGCACGTTAGGAGCCATGTCTGCCGAAGCCTCTAGTTTCCACACCACCACACGTCTCCCAGGTCAAGCGCTTCCAGGCCAGCTCTCCACGCACGCCACGCATGCCCCGCTCACCGCTCACACTGGCCCGTCGCCACGTCCGTCAGCTCCCTCCGCCCGCCCCCGAGCGCCACGGACACTTCAATTTACCAACCACGCGGCGATACTGGGGAAGGCTGATTTTGATTGGACAGAACAGGTGCGGGAGTAAGGAAGGGGCGGGCCCGCATGGCTGAGGGGGCGGGGTGCTCGTGGCGCTCGTGGCGGGTGTGTGGAACAGGCGGGAACTGGTGAAGGAAGGCCGGAGGCCGCGCTGGGCGTTCGGGCTGGGTGTTAGGCAGTTTCTGACGCCAGCAATTCCGGAGTGCTATGCAGTTGTAGGTGGGAGTGTAAATGAGTAAAATCACTCTTAGACAAGTTGGCAGTACGTCTCAAATGTCCTTTGGCCCACCAATTCCACCTCCAGAATTTTAAAGGACGTAATCAATGACATGTGCAAAGGTTATGTAACAAGATGTAAATAGCAGCACTTATAAATAGGGGAAAAGAAAAACAAAAAAGGCAATACCCCAAATATCCAACAAGAAGAGATTGCTTAGATAAATTGCAACAAATTTGTGTACTGGAATCCTCCCATTGTATAAGACTATTTAATCACATGGGAAGACGTACACCAAGCAGGATACAATATTGCGGTTACAACGAAATCCCAATTTCGTTTGATAATTACAAATGATGAACCCTGTGTAGTGTGATTACCGGAACGCTCCCCCTTTGTGCATTTCAAAGTTTTATAATGACTTCTATAATAAACAGGTAAGACCTTTGTAATAAGAAAAACAACTTTTCTAAGTAGGGAAAAGAAAGCTCTTCTCTAAAGAGATGAACCTCTCTTGGAGGGGAAAATAATTTCTACAGTTTTTTGTTGTGTGAAAGTTTCTTTCACACCCCATATGAAGCAACCCCTGAGGCCTGGGCAAGACCTGACCCAAGGGCCCCTTTGGACCTTTGTCAAGAGTGTGATTATGAAACAATTATGTTTTCCCCACAGGCTTATAACCTCCAGTGATGAATTTTCTGACCCTTCAATGGTGGTCTCTTCTACTTTACCTCACAGAAGAAATGAACATTCATTTCCTTATCTTCACATGGGACTTTTACAAGGTGCCTGCTTGATCCTGTTGGCTCCTTCCCATGACCTTGAATAGGGATTGTTATGTCCCTATTTCAGAAAGGAAGCTGAAGACTAAAGATGGATGGTGACCAGCCCAAAGCCACAAAGCTTGTGGGAGAAAGGGAAGGGAGTAACTCCATTTCCTCTGATGGAAGCTTCTTTGTGGTCCAAATTCACTTCAATTCAATAAGACAAGCATTTATCAAGGTTTGCTTTATGCAGGGCACTAGGCAAGGAGTGTGGGAACAACTTTCCCTTTCTGCTACCAAACCCTCTGGTGATTGTGACCAGGCATGGACCCCAGGAGGGAAAGCAACTAAGACTACTCATAAATACACAAAATGTAATGTTTATTTATTCAGTTGGAAAAATGGTACAAAAGGACAAATATTGTATTCATATCTCTGCATTTATAGAGACAAAGTAGACTAGAGATTGCCAGGGACCTGGGGAAGGGGAAAATGGGGAGTTATTACTTAATGTGTGCAGAGTTTCCATTTGGGGTGATGAAAAAGCCTTGGTAATGGATGTGGTGACAGTGGCACAAAATTGTGAATGAATACCACTGAAGTGTACTCTTAAAAATGGTTTAAAGGCAAATGTTGTGTTATATATGTTACTACAATTAAAAAAAAAAGTAATAATAATAAAAAAGATTGGTGGTTGCCATGGGTTCCAGGAGAGAGGAGGAGGGATGAATAGGTAGTGCACAGGGCAATTTTAGGGCAGTAGCATTATTCTGTATGATGTTGTAGTGATGGATATATGACATTATACTTTTGTCAAAACCCTTAGAACCACACAACACAAATGTAAACCATGGACTTCAGTTAATAATAATGTATCAATATTGGTTCATCAATTGTAACAAATTGTACTACACTAATGCAAGATGTTAATAATAGGGAAACTGTGTGTGTTGGGGGGGGGATAAGGGGAACTCTGCAATTTCTGTACAATTTTTCTATCAACCTAAATCTCCTTTAGAAATAAAGTTTATTATTATTATTTTTAAATGTTCTAGGCCTTGGGGCACACTAAGGGGACCCTGACAGCCCAGGGAAAGGAGAGGGTATCTCATTTATTTACTTAATGGTATTAATTATTAATAATAATTGTCACCGTCTACCTATTATCGAATACTATGTGCCAAGCACTGTGCTAAACACTTTACATGAGTTATCTCATTTAATTCTCACAATAACCTATGTATGAGGTAACTACTATTATCTACATTTTTAAAATTGTGGAGCTAAGGCACATAGAGGTTAAGTACCTGTGGCTGAGCTGAGATTGTGACTCAGCTTTGTCTGAGTCAATGGTTTCCAGCAGTTGCTGCCAACCTGAAGCTCACAGTCCAGCTGGGTTCTAGCCAGAGAGATTATGGAGGTCTTTGTGAAAGAGAAGGACCTTGAAGGTTGGAGGGGATTTGGTTTTGGGCTGGGGATTGGGGGCAGTTCTGGCTGAGAACATCCGGAGCAAATTTTCAGACAAAGGAGTGAGTTAGGAGTGCTGTGGGTTCTATTAAGTAGACTTTGGGGAATCAGGAGATTTCTTTGGTAGGGACGGGATGACCAGATTCACATTTTATGAAGATCACTTGCAGGACAGACTGGAAAGGAAGAAAAGGGGTGAGTGTGAGACAAGTTAAGTATTTCTGTTAGTGTTTTGTGCTAATAATGTTTCTCTGTTCCCTGCTCAAAAATGCCCAGATCCTCATCCCTGGAACCTTACATGGTAAAAGGGACTTTGCAGATATGACAAAGGTAAGGATCTTTTTTTTTTTTTTTTTTTTTTTAAAAAAAAAAAACATTTATTTATTTATTTTTTTAAAGATTTTATTTATTTATTCATTTATCCCCCCCTTGCTGCTTGTGCTCGCTGGGTCAGCTAACCACACCGTGTGGGCGGGCTTGCCTTCACCAGGAGGCCTGGGGAACCGAACCCGGGGCCTCCCATATGGTAAATGGGAGCCCTACTGATTGAACCACAGCCGCTTCCCAAGGTAAGGATCTTGAGATAAGGAAATTACCCTGGGTTTTCTGGGTGGGCCCAATGTAATCACAGGAGTCCTCATCAAGGAGAGAGGGAGGCAGGGGAGTCAGCGAAGGAGATTTGACAACAGAAACAGACATCAAAGTGATGTGATGCTGGCTGGGGCCATGGATCAAGGAATGCAGGAAGCCTCTGGAAGGTAGAAGGGGCAAGGAAACAGATTGTCCCCTAGAGCCTATGGAAGGAATACAGTCCTGCTGATATCTTGATTTGAGTGCTGAAAAACCATTTTGGACTACTGACTTCCAGAACTGTAAGGTAATGAATTTGTGTTGTTCTAAAGCCATGTAATTTGTGGTAATTTGTTACAGCAGTGATGGGAAGCTGTAGCAGTTTGGCATTGTTTATGAATTCCAAAAACAGATATTGGATTATGTTTATAAACTGGTCTGTTCCTTTGGGTGTGTTCCCCTTTGATTGTATTAAGTTCAGACTTTTCACTTTCATTTGATTAAATTATGATTAGTGTTTTGAGTGGTGGGTGGGTACTCACAGAGAAAATGACAAGGCATAGGAGAGAGTTGGGATTTTGATGCTGGAGCCCCAGGAAGTAAATACACAGGAGAAGAACACAGAGGAATAGAGACACAACAGAGGCCCCAAGAAGAGAGAGTTTACAGCTGACCTTGTGGAGAGAACAGAGTAGCTGAGCCCAGTAAGAAACGAGCCCTGGGGAGAGAGATGTGCCTTATACCAGTCTAAAGCTGAGAGCAGAAGCAGCTTGGACCACGGAGCCTGAAGAGGAAGGCTGAACCCTCGCAGAGACTGGCAGCCATCTTGCTTCAACACGTGGCAACAGACTTTGATGAGGGAAGTAATTTACTCTTTATGGCCTTGTGACTGTAAGCTTCTACCTCAAAGAAATACCCTTTATAAAAATCAAGTGATTTCTGGTATTTTGCATCAGCACCCCTTTGGCTGACTAAGACAGAAGCTAAAACATGTTCTTCAGTTGCAAGCAACAGAAACAGACTCTGGCTATGTTAAGCAAAAAGGAATTTGTTGGGAGGATACAGCTGAGCAACCAGAGGCCTCAGGAATGACAGAGCAAGGGCTGCTTTGGGAAATCTAGATATGAGGAACAAGTGAACAGTGCTGGGGGAAATATCTATTCCCTATACTAGCTTTTTCTATGTGGAAGGACTTCCTTTAGAGTAACCCTCTTGTGTCTTGTCCCACCCCCTCACCCACCTATTACTCCCCAGAGTTACCTGATTGTTAAGTTTGGGGAGCATGAACTAAGCTCAACTCAGAAATTCCTCTCTTTCTCTTTGAGATCTGCCTACCTACACAAAGTATGCTGTTTTGCTCTGTTCTTCCATGCTCTGTTTTCCAGGATCTTGTTCTCACTGGGAGGCTTATGATTTTACAGCACTGCCTGGGACCAGGTGGGGAAGTTTAATTCTAGGGTCCAGTTTTAGTAAATCTGCTTGTCTGTCACATCTAAAGGCACATCCCTAGTAGCTTTGTCAGTAATAAAGGTATTTGGTCTCCTTCTGCCTTACTTTTGTGGCTCTCATTTGGTTCTAAACTTGGGTGAGGCCACCCCAAAACCCAACAATTTCTCATGGATTCTGCAATCAGAATGACTCAGCTCCAACCATTTTCTATACCTCTGCTATTTCACTCAAGATTCAAATTGTGGGCTTGGCTTGGCTCTCTGTCTACTCCTTAGCAAAGGTGAAGAGTAATGTCATTTTGGTAGGTTGAAATCAGTTGTCATGGGAGTATGTATACCATGGAACTTGGCAAATGGGTTTTTTCCTTTGGAGAACTGGTTGTTAAACCTTTACCAGTACACCATAGGAAAAAGACTAATGATGGGATCATGTATTGGCCCTTAAACCTTCTGCACAGAAGTGGCACAGGCCATGGAAGTGCCACAGGTCACATGTACTCACATTTTACTTGCCCAAGCAAGTTCTGTTCCCAGGCTGAAGTTAATTGGGTAGGAAATATGCTCCTCCTACTGGGAGAAGTCCAGTCAGAGGGGTGGTGATACCTTTTTTTTTTTTTTTAGAGAGATAGATGATATTCTTGAACAATCATACAATCTGCCTTCTTGGAGAAGTCAAAGAAGATGAAGACTGAGAAAAGCCGCTAGGAATCAGTTCCAAGGAGTCTGTAGATGACCTTTAATAAGGGAGCAGCTTCCTTTGGAAGTGAGGGAGGTATGAGTGGAAATCCTTTGTTCTTGAAGCTGTGTAGGGAAAAGAGAGAGTCAGGAGAACAGGTAATCTGAGGGGGTGGTCCAGTGGAAGGCAATATTTCTTTTAGTTAAATGTTTAGCTGTGCACCCGTATATCATTTTTAGTTTTTAACCAAGCTCTTTCTGCAACTATGGGTTTATGCCTCAGGGGAGTAATGACACCAGGGAAGGCAAAGAACAAAAGAGAAACAGTCTCAGTTTTGGGGTTCTAAAAGCTGAGGTCTTGGCCTAAGAAAAAAATTTAGAAGAAACAGAATCAGTTCCCCACCTCCAGAAATTAGACACCTTTGCCCAGAAGGAAAAAGAGAGTCTAAGGGAAAGTCTGTGGATCACTGAGAAGGGGTCCAGTGGCTTGCCCCTCACTGCCCTGGAGGTGGGTGGGGTAGGTGGGATGGGGCAGTGATATGATCCCCAGGTAGATTTGGGAAATCCTAGAGTAGAAGAGAATCTATGGCTTCTCTCTCTCTCTCTCACTCTCTCTCTCTGTGTTGAGGGATGCCCAGGAAAACACAAGACTTCAGAGCCTCCACCTCCACCCCATGAAGTAGGGCAAGGCCAGGGACCTGAGACACATCCATGGCTCCCCTCATGCCTCAGTGTGCTCCAAGAGGCAGCAGAAAGTGCTTCTGCACATTGTGGCTTGGAGTGGAGGCACCAGTGAGGAGGTACAAGGACCTCTGTGGACAGATAACTGGAAAGCAAATAGGAACAAGGACATCCTCTTGTGCCCTCTAGGAGGAAACTAGGGCACAGGTTGGCTGCTGCTGCTGCTATTGTTATAGCTCCACAATCCCTTTTATATATCCAGATATGATTCAGAGTTCATAATTTTCTTTTTAGACTTGTGGAAAAGGCGATATAGGGCATCCATTGTGTGCTATGTAATGTACTACCTCCAGTATGATCCGGGCACAGAACCGTGTAATAAAAACATGAATGTTTCTGCAGTATTATGGGATAAATAATTACAAACAGTCTATGTCTTTCAGGTCAGATTTTGCTGCCAAGTTACTTTTGGTGCCACATTTTAAATGTTTTTCCTAAACCCATCCTGGGAGTCAGCTTTAATCCTGCCTTCCCCTCTTCTCTCCCCAGATCCAAGTGGTCACCAAGTCCTGCCCATTCTCTCCTTCACATCTCTCATGCCAGTCTCCTTCCCTCCATCTCTCTTGCTACTGCATCGGCTCGGGCTACCCCACCCTGCTCCATGCACCCCAGATGACCTCCCTGCAGCCTCCAGGGTCTCCTCCACATTGCTGCCACAAGAAGTCCATTTAGACTACTAAATTTTGGCCTGGCCTGAATATCACTCAGGATAGTGATGTGATTAACAGAAAAATGCCAATAGAATTAAAGAATGTCCACTTTCTTTAATGGCCCTGGGTATGGACACTTATCTCTATGGACTCCACCAGGCAGGAAACTATGTGCATGCTCCCAGATGGAGGGGCAGGTGGCTCAGGTCTTCCCAGGTGTTTGAATTTCCTGGGCTGCTCAAGCAAATACTATGATATGGGTTGGGTTGAACAAGGGAGTTTATTTGCTCACAGTTTTGAGGCTAAAAGAAAGTCCAAACCAAGGCATTATCAAGCTGATACTTTTTTTTTCTGGGTCCAGCTGTTGGCGATCCTTGGTCCTTGGCTCCTCTGTCACATGACAATGCATGTGGTGGCCTCTCCATTCTCTTCTGGGTTCTGTTGAATTTCATCTTCTTGCTTCCATGGCTTTCTCTCTGTGTGTCTGATTTCCATTCCATTTATAAAGGATTCCAGTAATAGGATTAAGACCCATCCTCAAAGGTGGGCCACACCTTAACTGACTAACCTCATCAAAAGGTCCTACTTACGATGGGTTCACAGCTACAGGAATGGATTAAGTTTAAGAACTTGTTTTTCAAACCACCACACCAGGTTCCCTGAGATGTCATTGCTGCTGCCCTATAGAATGAAGGTTCTGCACGGTGAAAGAAACTCCCACTTCCCATTACAGGAGGTGTTGTTCCTTCCTACCATCTGCTCAGGAGATGGTTATGTGCCTGCCTGGTATTCAGATATAAGTAATTGGTGCAAAACATACATGCCAGAGTCAGTTTCTCAGGCTTAAGAAGGACAGGCTTCAGTCAGCCTGAGATCAATTCCTGCAACCCCAAAATCCAATGCTGACCTCCAGTGAGCCTGACTGGCCACATACATGGCCCTGTCTTGTATGCTCCATTGGCCCTGGTGGTCAAGAACCAAAGCAGGCCAGGAGGCCAGCTCTGCCTACTTCTGCCCACAAAGGCCCATTGAAATCTGGCCTTCTCAGGCCAGGGCTTCTGCTGGCCCTGGACCCAGCTGCTACATGTGTGTGTGTGAGAGAGAGATGATAGCTCCAGGGTTCTTACTGTTCCAGCCTCAGTGAAGTTGAGGCTGCTATTGTCCCTATTTCACGAATGGGAAAACAGAGGCTCAGCATACTTCATTGGCTTGCTTGAAGTGAAATCTCCCACACGAGCAGCTTTTTGTTTGTTTGTTTGGTGGTAGGCCATACACCCCAGATGACGCCCCTGCAGCCTGTTTCCAAATATTTGAAAACAAATATTTGATGTCCCTCTTTACAGGTAGATCCTGACCCTGTTGAACTTGGCATAGGTATGTGACTTGCTTTGGCTAATGATTGTGAGCAGAAGCGACATACAAGCCACTTTGGAGCAGAAGCTTTTGAGAGCCAATGCAGGCTCTCTTTCCTGGCCTCTGGAGTCACAGAAGCCTCTATCTGTATCAAGATAGAGCCTCTATCAGCCTGGGTCCCTGAGAGAGTATCATGAGCAGAGACTGCCAGTTGATTCAGGATGGACATATAGCATGAGCAAGGAATTAATTTTGTTATTTTAAGCTACTGTGGGTTTTTTCCCTTAATAACAGCTTTATTGAGATATAATTTACAGGGGGTGGATGTGGCTCAAATGGTTGGGCGTTCGTCTCCCATATGGAGGGACCTGGGTTCGATCTCCAAGACCTCCCGGTAAAAAAAATAAATAAATAAATAAAAAAGATATAATTTACATACCACACAACTAAACTATTTAAAGTGCACAATTCAATGGTTTTCATTATAGTCATAGAGTTGTACAACCACCATCATAATCAATTTTAGAACATTTTCATCAACCCCCGGAAAACCCCTTACCCATTAGCAGTCACTCTCTTTTTCACCACTACCCTCTCTGAGCCCTAAGCAAACACTAATCTACTTTCTGTCTCTATAGATTTGTTTATTCTGGACATTTCACATAAATGGAATCACATAATATATGATCTTTTGAGGCTGACCTCTTTCACTTTGCCCAATGTTTTCAAGATTCATCTGTGTTGTAGCATGTAGTATATCACTATTTTTTATGGCCAAATAATATTCTATCATATGGATATACCACATTTTATTTATCCATTTATCAGTTGGTGGATATTTGGGTTGTTCCCAATTTTTGGCTATGATGAATAATGTTGCTATTAACAGTTGTATACAAATTTTTGTGTGAGCATGTTTTCATTTCTCTTGGTTATACACCTAGGGGTGGAATTGTTCGGTAATGTGATAACACTGTTTAACTGGAGGAATTGCCAGACTATTTTCCAAAGTGGCTGCACCATTTCTCACCAGAAATTTATGAGGGTTCCAGTTTCTCTATATTCTTGTCAACACTCGTTATTATCTGATTTTTTGATCAGGGTCATCCTAGTGATAATTCCTTGTGATTTTGGTTTGCATTGACCTGATAGCTAATGATGTTGAGCATCTTTTCATGTGCTTTTTGAGATCTGCATATCTTCTTTGGAGAAATGTCTCTTCAGATCCTTTGTCCATTTTTTGATTGGGTTGTCTTTTTATTACTATACTGAGTTGTAATCGTTTTTTAAAAATATATTCTAGATTAGTCCCTTATCAGATATATTATTTACAAATTGCTCTTATTTTATGGGTTGTCTTTTCACTTTCTTGATTGTGTCCTTTGAAGCACAAAAGTTTTTAATTTTGATAAAGTTTGATTTATTTATATTTTATTTGGTAGCTTGTGCTTTTGGTGTCATAGCTAAGAAACCATTTTCTAATTCCAAGGTCACAAAGACTTGCTCCTGTATTTTCTTACATTTAGGTCTTTAATCCATTTTGAGTTAATTTTTGTATCTGGTATGGGATCCAACTTTGTTCCTCTGCACACGGATATCCAGTTTTCCTAGCACCATTTGTTGAAAAGACTATTTTTCTCCATTGAATTGTCATGGCACCCTTGTCAAAAAAAAAAAAAAAAAAAAAAAAAATCTGGACTCTCAATTCTATTCCATTGTTCTATACATCTATGCTCTGCCAGAATGATAATGTCTTGATTACTGTAGCTTTGTAATAAGTTTTGAAATCAGAAAGTATGAATCCTTCATCTTTGTTTTTCTTCTCCAAGATTGCTTCTGCTATTCTAGTTCCTTTGAATTTCCATATAAATTTTAGGAATTGCAGAGAAACTGTTGATCAATTTGGGGAGTATAGTCATCTTAACATTATTAAGTCTTCTAATCCATGACCATGGGGTGTCTTTTCCCAAGTTGTTTCTCACTATAGCAAAATCTAACTCATCCTACCTGATCTATCCTTAATCGGGGTTAAAGTAAAGAGGCTGGACTGCAGACAAGAGGCCACGCTCTACTTACTGTGATTTGTGGAGATGTGGATTTTGAGTTTTAGGGGCTCTATTTAGTTATCTACAAGATCAATTCCCTCCCACCTTTCAGAACACATCTCCATCTGTGCTTCACAACCCCACCTGACCTGGCACCTGCTTCCCAATCTCTGTACCATGCTTTATGTTCTTTTCCACCCAATCCATAAAACTGAGATATGGTTTTCTAAGGAACTGGCTAAGTTTAAGCCCCCAGAACAAGCAGAGCCTTTCCAGTACTGTTTTGAGGTCAGTGTGGTCAAATGCTGATTTCCATGAACGCTACCAGTCTTCTAAGAAAAGGCTTATGACATTAACAGGAACAAACACACTTGGTGGGAAATGTTACACATTAGACATTGCCTGTGATGAAACCCTTGTGGAATGAACCAGAAGTTCTATTGAAAAATGACAATCTAGAGCAGATGGCACTGGGTTGTAAGTACCCCTGTAAGGTTTGGTGAACCCCTACTATGTGTCAGGCACTGCAGGACTCTGCAGTCCCAGGATCAGAGAACTAACAGTTGATGAGGGAGACAAGTGAGTGGAAGATGATAATATAGTGTGATAAGAGAGGTCTGCTGGCTGACTTAGTCATTCATTCATTTGATCATATTTATGGAGTTCTCCTTTTGTGTTATGGGCTGGGCATTTCGTGTAAACCAGACAGGGACTATCCTTGCCCTTCTGAAGCTGACAGTGTAGCAGAAATGAAAGAAATAGATGCAAAGTGCTAATAGAGCATTTCGCGCAGGCAGATAATCTAATCTGAGGTGGGGGGTGGGGGAATCTGGGATGACCCCAGAACTGAGTTCTGAAGAACAAGCAGGAATGAGGCAGCAAAGGAGGAGGAAGGGCATTCCAGGTAGAGGGAATGGTCTAAGCAAAGGACTGGAGGCGAGAATCAGCTTCGTGCATTTGGCAACTCCAAATAGTATGGAATGACATGGAGTAGGGTTTAAACTAAAGAAGTGCAAGAGGAAAGGAGAGATGAGGCCAACCCGGGCTATGGCATGAAAGGCCCTAGGTGCTGGGTTTAGGTGCTTGGATTTAACTTGAAGACAGTAGGAGCCATGAAAGGGTTTTGAGTTGTGGTGTTCGTTGGTCAGAAAGTGGACTCAACTACTAAAACAAAGAATCCAAAATAATAACAGCTTAAACAAGATAGAAGTTTACTTCTCACTTATGTAAAAGCCTGGGTAAGCAAACCAGAGTGGATAGGGTGGCTCCATGGTCATCAGGAATACTGGCTCCTTCTGGCTCATTGCTGTGACATGCAGATTTACAACATGTAGTTTCCTTCTTGTAAGCCAAGAGTACAGCTCCAGCTTCTGCATTTCAGCCCCCAGGAAGGAGTAAAAGTCAATGGACACACTCCTTCCCAGTAAAGGTATAACCTGGAACTTGCACACATCCCTTCCACTCATATAACACTGGCTACAACTAACTGCCCGGGTGGCTGGGAAATGTAGTTTTCATCCTAGATGGAAAAGTGCTCAGCTAAGATGTATAGGCTCTGTGACTAAAGGAAGAATGAATGTTAGGGGACAACTAGCTGTCAGCAACACTGGGTGACAATCCTCTTTGCCTTTTGGAAGGACCTCTCAGGGGCAGGATGGAGAGTGGACTGGATGCTGAGAGATTAGAGCCAAGGAAATGACCCAATGAGAGACACCAAGGCCTGAACCAAGGCAGACACCTCTGGGGTGGTGAGAAGTGGATGAAAGTAGGAACTATTTGGAAGTTGAATAGACAGGACGTGGAGATCAACTGGCTATACTTCTAATTAATTGTACTTCTCATAGTCTGAAACTATATATGTACGTGTGTGATTAGCTGTTTAATGCCTGTTTCTCCAGGTAGATCATAAAGTCCACAGAATCCTAGGGCCAGTGCCTTGCATGGTGCCTGGCACACAGTAAGTATTTAAAAAATATTTGGTGAATAACACATGAGTGAATGAATGAGGAGAAAGAGGATATGCCAAGAACAATAACAATAATGGCTCCTGGAGCTATTTTGATTGAGGACTAGCAACATATCAGGGTCAACATCAAACAGTTTTATTTTTAAAAATAATTTCTACCAGCTGTAATCCATCATTCTGCTTTTTCTGATGGGCATTTGATCCCCTTGATGACATCTCTGGCTGGTGCCAAAACTTTTCAGCTGTTTTTAGATATTAACGCATTTTCTCTTTCCATATTGGATTCCAAGTCCCAGCAGACTGCACCTGTGGACTGGAATGGAGAATGGGTGTGGTTCGCTTTCTCGCAGCCCCTCTTTCTTCCCTGGCCGGGAAGGGGGGGGGAGGGGGGAGGAGGAACAAGGAGAAAGAAAAGGACTTGCTTCTTTAGGGCTCCCCTGGTGGTCTTTGGCTTACCCATACTTTTCTCCTTGTAAGATGACAGGATTGCTGGCCTCTTGGTCATCACAGTTGCTCAGCTCACTATCTATGGACAAGGTGTGTATGGAGGAGGGGTGGGGCCCCCCAGCTGGTCATGCTGATAAAGGGCTTGGTTCCAAATAGCTCCCCTCTGCTGGTGGCCTCTGGCTGCACCCTTCATGACTCACCTCTTTGCTCCTGGCAGGCCTGGAGCCCTATGACATCTACCCTCTGCAGCCTAACCCTGGGGCCTGTGGATATGGGCAGAATCCATCTTTCTACCTCTCTTTTCCCATGTGCCACCTGGTCACAACCTTGGCCTTCTCTCTCAAATGCCTTTTCCCCTATTTCAGTAGCACCAGAGCAAGTCAGCAGGTGCAGTGGCTCAGCAGACATCAAAGGGGAATGAAACATCAGATGCTCCTTAGTGGGAAGACTTGTGAGTAATTGTCTTGCCTGCTATGCCAGTTATTTACTTCTGTGTAACAAACCTCTCCAGACTCTGGGGCATGAAATGATACCCTTTTATTATGCTTGTGGATTCCACAGGTCAGGAATTTGACAGGGCATAGTGGGAATGGCTTGTCTCTGCTTGTGGTAGGCAGCCTCCAAGGTGGCACTCAATGACCCCTACCTCTTGGTATTGCCCTTTTGTAGTCCCCTTCCATACTGTGTTGGGTTTGGTCTGTGTCTTGGTTTCCTAGGGCCGCTGTACCAAAGTACCACAAGGTGGATGACTTAAGACAACAGAAGCTTACTGTCTCTGAGTTCTGGAGGTTAGAAGTCTGAAATCAAGATGTGTCAGCAGGGTCATGCTCCATCTGAAGTCTCAAGGGGAAAATCCTTCCTTGACTCTTCTAGCTTCTGGTGTTTGCCAGCAGTCCTTGGAATTCTTTGGCTTGTAGATGCAGCACTCCAGTCTCTGTCTCCTTCATCTTCACATGGTCTTCTGTGTTCAATTCTTCTTCTTGTAAAAACAGCAATCATAGGAGAGTTCCAGGATGATGGTGTCGGAGTAGCTCAGGCAGGGTGCAACTCTATTACAAAATAGGGGAGAAAATGTAGAAATCGTCCAAGGGAGCTGCTTTGGCAACCTGCAGACCAGGAGAGTGCTGCACACATCATCCAGGATGGACTGGGGCCCGAGAGATGAAGAGTGCAAAAGTAAAACTGTGAGTTGCTGCCCCTCCACCCCCACTGTGGCTGGGAATACCACCCATCTCCCCGCCTCATGGTGAATAGCCTGGGTAAAACCTGTAGTGAGTGGCCAATGGAGAGGGAAAAGGATATATCCTCCCCTGGGAAGAGGGAGGGTGTATTTTATTTTTTATTTTACCAGGAGACCCCGGGGATAGAACCCAGGTCCCTCCATATGGCAGACGGACACCCAACCATTTGAGCCACATCCGCCTTCAGTAAGTTTAAACAGCATAGCGTGGTCTTGAATCAATGGCTCAGAAAATCCAGTGGAAATGGAAGGATTCATCTCCATGGAAAGGTTTGTTCAGGAGCGCCACCTGCTGGCCAATGGGGGAAGTGAAGGGAGATAAGGTTTGTCTCTCGCATCTCTTTTCCAGGCAACATATATCTGGTCTGAGCCCTGTTAGAGGCTCCCTACCTCTGTTTTGATAGCTTAAACAGGACCATCTTAAAGTTGTAGAACAAATCGAACCAAAAACTCAAAGAAGATCTGTGAAATAAAACTGCCAGGCAAGAGAGAGAAATTGATCAAGAGTAAAATTCCCTACACAATCAAATGCTTAGATATCAAGAAAAAAATTACAAGCCATACTAAAAAACAGGAAGATATGGCCCAGCCAAAGGAACAAACCAAGAATACAAATGAGACACAGGATTTAAGACAACTAACCAATGATGTTCACACAAACCTCCTAAATCAATTCAAGGAGATGAAGGAAAATATGACTAAAGAGATAATGGATATTATGAAGACACTGTGGGGAAGTGGATGTGGGTCAAGAGATTGGGCTCCTGTCTACCATATGGGGGGGGGGTTCCTAGGTTCGATTCCCAGGGCCTTCTGGTGAAGGCAAGTGGGCCTGCACAGAGAGCTGACACAACAAGATGACACAACAAAAAAGAGACACAGAGGAAAAAGACAATGAGAGAAACAACAAACCAAGGAGCTGTGGTGGTTCAAGTGATTGAGTGCCTATCTCCCACTTTGGAAGTTTCCAGGATCAGTTCCCAGTGCCTCCTAAAGAGAATATGAGAAGACAAGCAGACACAAAAGAACACACAGTGAATGGACACAAAGAGCAGACAGTGAGTGCAAGTGGCAGTGGGGGTGGGGAATAAAAAAACTTAGGAGAAAAAAAAAAAAGAAGAAGACACTGTGTGAGCATAAAGAACAACTTGAGGGAAGCGGCTGTGGCTCAATCAGTAGGGCTCCCATTTACCATATGGGAGGCCCCGGGTTCGGTTCCCGGGGCCTCCTGGTGGGGATGGGCCTGCCCGCATGGCGTGGTTGGCTGACCCAGCGAGCACGGGCAGCAGGGGGGGGATGAATGAATAAATAAATAAAATCTTTAAAAAAAAAAAAAAAGAACAACTTGAAAGCCTGCAAAGAAAAGCAACAGAGCTTATGGTAATAAAAGACACAATGGATGAGATTAAAAATATATAAGAGCAGGTGTTCTTAACCTATTTTGTTCCATGCACCCTTTTGTCAGTCAGGTAAAAACCACGGACCCCTTACTAAGTCCACACTATACTGTGTATTATTTGATAAATATATCACACTCTCACCAACACGGCCTCACAAGAAAAATTATTTTGTGAATTTCAATTCAAGCTCATGGACCCCTTATTATATGACTACATTAGAGTCATATAATAGCAGATTTGAAATGGTTGAGGACAGAATAAGTGAATTGGAAGATAGAGCATCTGAACTGGGAAAGAGAGAAGAACCAAAAGAGAAAAGATTCGAAAAAATTTAATAGTCTCAGGGAATTGAATGACAGTGTGAAACGCACAAACACACACATTATAGATGTCCCAGAGAAGAGAATGGTAAAGAGGCAGGAAGAATGTTTGAGGAAATAATTATAAAAAAATTTCCCACCCTTATGAAAGACACGAATATCAATATTCAAGAAACACAATGTACCCCATGCAAAATAAATCCAAATAGACCTACTCTGAGACACCTATTATTCAGAATGTCAAATGCCATAGATAAAGAGAGGATTCTGAGAGCAGCAAGAGAAAAGCAATGTGTCACTTACAAGGGAGCCTCATTAAGACTAAGGGTCACTCTCTCATCAGAAACTATTGAGGAGAGAAGAAAGTGGTATGATGTATCTAAGGTACTGGAAGAGAAAAACTGCCCACCAAGAATTTTTTTTTTTTTTGGCTTTTTTTTTTTAACTTTATTTTGTACATTTAATAATTGAAAACATAAGCAATAAAAAACTAAAAAGTAAACACAGATGAATAAATATATACATTTCTCAATTAAATGTAATGGATCCATGTAAATTTTTTTTGTTGTTTTGTTTGTTTTTTTGTTTTTTTGTGTGTGTGTGAATCAAACACAATATATTTGGTTCATAGTAATGCATTCATACAGTATTTGTCCTTTTGTGTCTGGCTTGCTTCACTCAACATAATGTCCTCCAGATTCATCCATGTTCCCATATAATTTATGACTTCATTTCTTCTTACAGCTGCATAATATTCCATCGTGTGAATAGACCACAGTTAGTTTATCCATTCATCTGTTGGTGGACACCTGGGTTGTTTCCAACTTTTGGCAATGATGAATAATATGGCTAAGAACATCGGTGTGCAGATGTCTGTTCGTGTCACTGCTCTCAGTTCTTCTGGGTATATACCCAGTAGTGGTATTGCAGGGTCACATGGCAAGTCTATATTCAACTTCTTTAGAAACTGCCAAACAGTCCTCCATAGTGGTTGTACCATCCTGCATTCCCACCACCAGTGAAGAAGTGTTCCCATCTCTCCACATCCTCTCCAACACTTGTAGTTCTCTGTCTTTTTAATAGTGGCCATTCTGATAGGTGTGAAATGATATCTCATTGTAGTTTTGATTTGCATTTCCCTAATCATGAGTGATGTTGAGCATTTCTTCATGTGTTTTTTTGCCATTTGTATTTCTTCTTCGGAGAAATGTCTATTCAAGTCTTTGGCCCATTTTTTAATTGGGTCATTTGTCTTTTTATTGTTGAGCTGTAACATCTCTTTATATATCCTGGATATTAAACCCTTATCAGATATGTGATTTCCAAATATTTTTTCCCATTGAGTCGGCTGCCGTTTCACCCTTCTGACAAAGTCCTGTGAGATGCAAAAGTGTTTAATTTTGAGGAGGTCCCATTTATCTACTTTTTCTTTTGTTGCACGTGCTTTGGGTGTGAAGTCCAAGAAACCACCACCTACTACAAGGTCTTGAAGATGTTTCCCTACATTTTCTTCTAGTAGTTTTATGGTCCTGGCTTTTATATTTAGATCTTTGATCCATTTTGAGTTGATTCTTGTATAGGGGGTGAGATAGGGGTCCTCTTTCATTCTTTTGGGTATAGATATCCAGTTCTCCCAACACCATTTGTTGAAGAGACTGTTTTTTCCCATCAGCGCGGGCTTGGTAGGTTTGTCACAAACCAGTTGACTGTATAGGTGAGGGTTTATTTCTGGATTCTCAATTCTATTCCACTGAACGATATGTCTATCTTTATGCCAGTACCATGCTGTTTTGACCACTGTAGCTTTGTAATATGTTTCAAGGTCAGGCAGCGAAATTCCTCCCACATTGCTCTTCTTTTTTAGAATACTTTTGGCTATTCGGGTGCACTTACCCTTCCAGATGAATTTGGTAATTGCCTTCTCTAATTCTGTAAAGTAAGCTGTTGGGATTTTGATTGGTATTGCGTTGAATCTATAAATCAGTTTGGGCAAGATTTACATCTTCACGATATTTATTCTTCCAATCCATGAACACGGAATGTCTTTCCATTTGTTTAGGTCTTTTTAAATTTCTTTTAGCATTGTTTTGCAGTTTTCTGCATATAGGTCCTGTACTTCCTTGGTTAAATTAACTCCTAGGTATTTGAGTCTTTTTGTTGCTATTGAAAATGGAATTTTCTTCCTGATTTCCTCCTCAGATTGTTCAGTACTAGTGTACAAAAACATTACTGATTTTTGCGTGTTGATCTTATATCCTGCCACTTTGCTGAACTCATTTATTAGTTCAAGTAGCTTTGTTGTGGATACTTCAGGATTTTCTAAATACAGGATCATGTCATCCGCAAACAGTGAGAGATTTACTTCCTCTTTTCCTATTTGGACGCCTTTAATTTTTTTGTCTTGTCTAATTGCCCTGGCTAGAACTTCTAGTACAATGTTGAATAACAATGGTGACAGTGGGCATCCTTGTCTTGTTCCTGATCTTAGGGGGAAAGCTTTCAACCTTTCCCCATTGAGTATGATGTTGGCTGTGGGTTTTTCATATATGCCTTTTATCGTATTGAGGAATTTTCCTTTTATTCCTATCTTTTGAAGTATTTTTATCAAAAAAGGATGTTGGATTTTGTCGAATGCCTTTTCTGCATCTATTGAGATGATCATGTGTTTTTTTTCCTTCAACTTGTTAATGTGGTGTATTACATTGATTGATTTTCTTATGTTGAACCAGCCTTGCATACCAGGAATAAATCCCACTTGGTCATGATGTATAAGTCTTTCGACATGCTGTTGGATTCGATTTGCAAGTATTTTGTTGAGAATTTTTTCATCTATGTTCCTGAGAGAGATTGGTCTGTAATTTTCTTTTCTTGTGGAATCTTTATCTGGCTTTGGTATTAGGGTGATGTTAGCTTCATAAAATGTGTTGGGTAATTTTCCCTCCTCTTCATTTTTTTGGAAGAGTTTAAACAGGATTGTTGTTAATTCTTTTAGAAATGCTTGGTAGAACTCACCTGTGCAGCCATCTGGTCCTGGACTTTTCTTTGCTGGGAGATTTTTGATGACGGATTCAATCTCCATAATTGTGATTGGTTTGTTAAGTTCTTGTATTTCTTGTTGTGTCAGTGTAGGTTGGTTATGAGTTTCTAGAAATTTGTCCATTTCATCCAGGTTGTCTAGTTTGTTGGCATATGGTTTCTCATAATATCCTCTTATGATTCTTTTTATTTCTGTGAGGTCATTTGTAATTTCCCCCCTTTCATTTCTGATTGTATTTATTTGCATCTTCTCTCTCTCTCTTTTTTTTTTAAAGATTTTATTTATTTATTCATTTATCCCCCCCTTGCTGCTTGTGCTTGCTGGGTCAGCTAACCACGCCATGCGGGCGGGCTTGCCTTCACCAGGAGGCCCCGGGAACCGAACCTGGGGCCTCCCATATGGTAAACAGGAGCACTACTGATTGAGCCACAGCCGCTTCCCCTCTTTTTTTTTCTTTGTTAGTCTAGTGGGGGTTGTGAATTTTATTGATCTTCTCAAAGAACCAGCATTTGGTTTTGTTGATTTTCTCTATTGCTTTTCTGTTCTCATTTTCATTTATTTCCGCTCTAGTCTTTATTATTTCTTTTCTTCTTTTTGCTTTGGGATTGGTTTGCTGTTCTTTTTCTAGTTTCTCAAGTTGTTCAGTTAAATCTTTGAGTTTAGCTCTTTCTTGTTTCTTAATATAGGCATTTAGGGCTATAAATTTCCCTCTCAAGACTGCCTTTGCTGTATCCCATAAGTTTTGATATGTTGTGTTCTCATTTTCATTTGTCTCAATATATTTACTGATTTCACTTGCAATTTCTTCTTTGACCCACTGAATATTTAGGAGTGTGTTGTTCAGTCTCCACACATTTGCAAATTTCCTTTTTTCCTGTCTGTTATTGATTTCTAGTTTCATTCCATTATGATCTGAGAAGGTGCTTTGTATAATTTCAATCTTTTTATATTTATTGAGAGCTGTATTGTGACTTAACATGTGGTCTATCCTGGAGAAAGATCCATGGGCACTTGAGAAGAATGTATAACCCGCTGAGTTTGGATGCAGTGTTCTGTATATGTCTGTTAGGTCTAACTTGTTTATCATATTGTTCAAGTTCTCTGTTTCCTTGTTGATCTTCTGTCTAGTTGTTCTATCTAATGTTGTGAGAGGGGTGTTGAAGTCCCTGACGATTATTGTAGAAATGTCTATTTCTCCCTTCAGTTTTGCCAGAGTTTGTCTCATATATTTTGGGGCACCCTGGTTAGGTGCGTAGATATTTATGACTGTTATATCTTCCTGAAGGATCATCCTTTTATTAATATATAATGGTCTTCCATATCTCTTATCACTTTTTTGCATTTAAAGTCTGTTTTTTCTGATATTAGTATAGCTACCCCTGCTCTTTTCTGTTTACCTTTTGCATGGAGTATCTTTTTCCAACCTTTTACTTTCAGCCGGCTTGTATCCTTGTGTCTGAGATGAGTTTCTTGTAAGCAGCATATGGATGGCTCATGTTTTTTTATCCATTTTGTCAGCGTGTATCTTTTTTTTTTTTTTTAATATTTTATTTATTTATTCATTTATCCCCCCCTTGCTGCTTGTGCTCGCTGGGTCAGCTAACCACGCCGTGCGGGTGGGCTTGCCTTCACCTAGAGGCCCCGGGAACCGAACCCGGGGCCTCCCATATGGTAAACGGGAGCCCTACTGATTGAGCCACAGCCGCTTCCCAGCCTGTATCTTTTGATTGGGGAATTTAATCCATTCACATTCAATGATATTACTGAAAATGCACTATTTATTTCCTCCATTTCATTCTTTGGTTTTCATGTCATCTTATTTTTGTCTTTCTTTTTACTCTTTTGGTTATCCTTTCTGCTTTTCTTTCTTCTATACTCTCCTCCAAGCCTCTCTCTCCTGTCTTTTTCTTTCAGGTTCTAAGGCTTCCTTTAATATTTCCTGCAAAGCTGGATTCTTTTTTGCAAACTCTCTTAGTTTCTGAATACTTGTTTATGAATACTTTATATTCACCTTCATATTTGAAGGACAGTTTTGCTGGGTAAAGAATTCTCGGCTGGCAGTTTTTCTCTTTCAGTTTCCTAATTGTATCATACCACTGTCTTCTCGCCTCCATGGTTTCTGAAGAGAAATCTGCACTAAGTCTTACTGGACGTCCTTTGTACGTGATCGTTTGCTTCTCTCTTGCTGCTCTGAGCATTTTCTCTTTATCTTTTACATTTGACATTCTGAATAATATGTGTCTTGGCGTAGGTCTATTTGGATTTATTCTTATTGGGGTACGGTGTGCTTCTTGGACATGAAAGTTCATTTCTTTCGTGAGAGTTGGGAAATTTTCAGCTATTATTTCCTCAAATACTCTTTCTGCCCCTTTTCCTTTCTCTTCTCCTTCTGGAACTCCAATGGCACGTATGTTCTTGCGTTTTGTGTTGTCATTCAACTCTCTGAGCCCCTGCTCAATTTTTTCCATTCTTTTCTCTCTCTGTTCTTTTCTCTCTTCAATTTTAGCTGTTCTGTCTTCAGTATCACTTATTCTTTCTTGTATCATTTAGAGTCTGCTGTTGTATGCTTCAAATGTATTTTCGACTTCACCTATTGTGTCTTTCATTCCCATGAACTCCGTTACTTTTCTGTTCATGATTTCAAATTCTTTACTTTCGCGCAATGACTTCTTGATGTCATTGATCTCTTTAACTATATTCTCTTTCATCTCATTAATTTGATTTTGGAAATGTGTGCTCATCTCACTGATTAATTCTCTCAAATTCTGCATCTCTTCTGGGACTTTGCTGTATTCCTTTTCTTGGGCCATGTCTTCTATTTTCTTAGTATGACCCGTAATTTTTTGCTGGTGCTTAGGCATCTGGTTAGTTTGTATTTTACTTAGATGCTCTATCTCTTTCTCTTTTATGGAGTTTTAGTGGCAGGAGGCTGTGAGTTACCACAGCTCTTTGATTTTTGGCTCAACCTTGATTGTTAGGATTGTTCTGCTGGTTGCTCAAAACTGGGAACTGGACCCAGTAATTGGTTGTAGAGTCGTTTCCTAAGGCCTTGGGCAGGGAGGCTATAGAGGCCAGGAAAAAGCCTCTCCTACTTATTAATTTTCTTATGTGCACTTCCTTGGTCTGCCAGGAGATGGCGCTTGTTGGTGCTTTCAATTCAATGCCTGGTCGGAGCGTATTTGTTGTGACACAGACCAGATCAATGTGATAGAGCTTCCTGTCTGGGGGCTAGGAGCCCTGTGATTCAAACTTTCTGAGACAGTTCTCCAGACTGCTCTCGTACCGCCCCCCTTTTCCCAGCTAGGAAATATTTCCACTCCCTTTTGAATCCTCAACAATCAGTCCCTGTTAGTAGAGGATGAGATTGGGAGGTTTGTATATCTTTAGCCCCTTGCAGGCTCCAAGGCAAACAATGGCGCAGCCCCACCCAGCCTGGAAGCGCTCTAGGGACAGGGCAGACCAAACCTGGGAGTCCAAAGCAGGGTCAGCCCCAGGCTCTCTCTCCTCTCTCCCGTGGTGTCCTCAACAATTAGTCCAGGCTAGAAGAGAGGGAGGTTGAGAGGGTTGGATTTCTCCAGTCCTTCCTAGGCTCCCAGGACAAACCGCCATGTGGAAGGGTCCATGGGGCTCCGCAGCCCAAATTTACAGGTCAGAACCTGAGTCAGCCTAAGGCTGTGTCCCTCTCTCTCTCCCCTTTCCGGGAGTGGCAGATCCCTGAAGCCCCCTTTGTCTGTGGTCGCAGGCCCAGGGGCCCGAGAATTCTGAAGAGTGTGGGGGAGGGTGTGGCAGCAGCAGAAGCTGCTACTTGCAACTCACAGTTCTGTAGTCGCGATTTCCCTCTTCTGTCCCTCTCTCTTCTGGGTGGTGTGCAGCCTTCACCTGCTGACCTAAACCCTAGAAGATCTTTTTCGGGGCTGTTTCAGCTTGTCCTCTAGCTATTTTTCTGGAGAAGAGATTCCCGTGTCTTACTAGTCCGCCATCTTCCCGGAAGTCCACCACCAAGAATTCTTTATCTGGCAAATCTTTCCTTCAGAACTGAAGGTGAGTTTAAAGTCTTCACAGACAAACAAGAGTATGAGAAAGTATATTACCAAGAGGTCAGATTTACTATTTATACTAAAGGTCGCTGTCTGATTTTGTGATAATCAGGGTAGGCTAAGCATTCGCTATATTAGAAACCATGAATGTGTTCCCAGACCTAGTTTTTCTCCCTAGGTCTGGTTTTTGGAATGCTGGTGATAAACTAAGCCTGATTTATTATATGACCATCCTGTATGGGAAAAACTGTAACTTTGAGTATCTTTGGTCAACCTTAAGAGATATAGCAGGGGGACGGATGTGGCTCGGGTGGTTGGGCATCCATCTCCCCTATGGAGGGACCTGGGTTCAACCCCGGGACCTCCCAGTAAAAATGGAAAACAGAAAAATATAGAAGGCACATGGGCCACCTGGCTCGGTGTGCAGGTGCGCCGCCAGGCCCCGCGAATGAGTGAGCCGTCAGGCCCCGCAAGCCACGCAGCAGCATGATGATGTAACAGGAGAGTGACACAAGGGAGAGCTAAGACAAGATGTGCCAAAAAACCAGGAACTAAGGTGTCTCAGGCAGTGGGATGTCTCTCTCCCTTATTGGAGGTTCTGAGGATAGAATACCAGTGAAGACAGTAGGAGAAGGATGAGAAGAGAGAGCAGGAAATGGACACAGAGTTGCCCAGTGAATGGATACAGAAACAGCAATAACAGGGTGGGGTAAGGTGTAAAAATGAATAAAAGCAAATAAATAAATAAATAAATCCTTAAAAAAAATGTATAGGGGAGGAAGATATGGACTATAGTTAGTAGTAATACTTTGACGATGCTTTTTCATGATGTTAACAAATGTTTCACAGCAATGCAGGGTGTTTGTGTGTATGTGTGGGAGGCCTGTATGATGTTATGCATGTTTGTTTTGTAAGTTCATGATGTTTGCTGAGCACTTATAATTTATGTATGTTCATGTATGAATGATACACTTCAATGAATTGTTTTTTAAAAAAATTATACTAAAGGGTGTGCTACAGCCTAAAATGGAGACAAGACAAGACAAGGGAGAGGGGAGTGGATGTAGCTCAGTGGTTGAGTGCCTGCTTCCCATGTACAAGGTTCTGGGTTCAATCCCTGGTACCTCCTTGAAAAAAAAAAAAAAAAAAGGCAAGGGTGAGAGACTTGGAGAAGAATATATAAATAAAGACTATAAGTAACAGTAACTAAAAGGGTTAAAAGACAGACAATAGTAAGTTATGACAATAGATAGCCCAGGGACAAAATGGACCAAGTAAGTAATGTCTTTACACTAATAACATTGTATGCTAATGGACTATGTCAAAAGACATAGACTAACAGAATGGATTAAAAAAAATGAGTCATCTATTTGTCATCTACAAGAAACTCACCTTAGATGCAATGACACAATCAGCTGTCAGTGAAAGGTTGGAAAAAGATATTCCATGCAAATAGTAATAAAAAAAAAGATCTGGAGTAGCAATACTAATATTGGACAAAATAAGTTTTAAATGTGAAATTGTTGTAAGAGAAGAAGAAGGTCACTATATATTAATAAAAGGGACAATCACCAAGAAGAAATAAAAAATAATAAATATTTATACACCTAACCTAAGTGCCCCAAAATACAAGAGGCACACACTGGCAAAACTGAAGGTAGAAATAGACGTATCTACAATAATAGTTGGAGACTTCAATACACTATGCTCAGCATTGGATAGAACATCTGGACAGAGGATAAGTAAGGAAACAGAGAGCTTGAATAATATGATAAAGAACTAGACCTAACAGACATTTACAGAAATTACACCCCAAAACAGCAAGATATACATTCTTCTCAAGTGCTCATGGATCTTTCTCCAGGATAGACCGTATGTTGGGTCATAAGTCAGATCTCAATAAATTTAAACAGATTATAATTATACAACACACTTTCTCTGATCATAATGGAATAAAGCTGGAAATTAATAACAGGCAGAAAAAGGGAAATTCACAAATATATGATGATTAAACAATACATTCTTAAATAGTCAGTGGGTCAAAGAAGAAATTGCAAGTAAAATCAGTAAATATCTCAAGACAAGTGAAAAGGAAAACACAACATATCAAAACATGGGATACAGCAAAGACAGTGCTGAGAGGGAAATTGATAGCCCTCAATGCTTACATTAAAAAAGAAGAAAGAGCTGAAATGAAAGATCTAAATATACAGCTGGAGGAACTAGAAAAAACAGTAAACTATTCCCAAAGCAAGGAGAAGGAATGAAATAACAAAGGTCAGAGCAGAAATAAATGAAATTGAGAAAAAAAAAAATAGAGACACTTAACAAAACCAAAAGTTGGTTCTTTGAGAAGATCAACAAAATTGATTAAACGTTAACTAGACTAACAAAGACAAAAAGAGAGAAGATGCAAATAAATAAAATCAGAAACAAGAAGGGGGACATTACCACGGAACCCACAGAAATAAGAGTGATCATAAGAGGATACTACGAAAAACTGTACACCAAAAAACTAGATGACATTGATGAAATGGACTAATTCCTAGAAACACACAAACAACCCACACTGATCCTAGAAGAAATAGAAGACCTCAATAAACCAATCATAAGAAAAAGAAATTGAAATAGTCATCAAAAACCTGCTCAAAATGAAAAGTCCAAGACCAGAAGGCTTCACAGGTATTAGATCATTTAAAGAAGATCTAATACCAATCTTGCTCAACTATTCAAAAATTTTGAACAGGAATAGTTCAATTTCATAGAACCAAACTCATACTATGGAGCCAACATCACCCTATTACCAAAGCCAAATAAAGATATTATGAAAAAAGAAAATTACAGACCAATTTCTCTAATAAATATAGATGTAAAACTCCTCAACAAAATACTTGCTAAGCAAATCCAAAAGCACATTTTAAGAATTATACACCATGATCAAGTGGGTTTTATACCAGGTATGCAAGGGTGGTCAACACTAGAAAATCAATCAGTATAATATACCACATTAATTGAAAAAGAAAATCAATTGATGCAGAAAAGGCATTTGAGAAAATTCAGCATCCGCTCTTGATAAAAACACTCCACAATTCCTAAAGAAGTTGAATATAGACTTACCACATGACCCTGCAATACCACTACTGGGTATATACCCAGAAGAACTGAGAGCAGTGACACGAACAGACATCTGCACACCGATGTTCATAGCAACATTATTCACCATTGCCAAAAGTTGGAAACAACCCAGGTGTCCATCAACAGATGAATGGATAAACAAACTGTGGTCTATTCACACGATGGAATATTATGCAGCTGTAAGAAATGAAGTCATAAAGCATATGGCAACATGGATGAACCTGGAGGACATTATGTTGAGTGAAGCAAGCCAGACACAAAAGGACAAATGTGTATGAATGTGTTACTATGAACCAAATATATTGTGTAATGTTTGATTAAAAAAAAAAATTTATATGTATCTATTACATTTAATTGAGAAATGTATATATTTATTCATCTGTGTTTACTTTTTAGTTTTTAATTGTTTGTATTTTCAATTATTAAATGTACAAAATAAAGTTAAAAAATGTTAAAAATAAATAAATAAATAAATAAATAAATAAATAAATAAATAAGTCATCCAAAAAAACAAGCAAACAAACAAACAAACACTTCAAAAGACAGGAATAGAAGGAAACCTTCTCAACATGGTAAAACCCACAGCTAACATTCTTTTTTTTTTTTTTGAGGTACTGGGGTTGGGGATTGAATCCCAGACCTCATTTATAGGAAGCCAGTGCTCAACCATTGCGCCACATCAGCTCCCCTAAGTTGGTTTTTGTTTGTTTGTTTGTTTGCTTGTAGTTTTGCTTTTTAGTTTTTTTAGGAGGCATCAGGGACTGAACCCAGGACCTCTCATGTAGGAAGCAGGCACTCGACTGCTTGAGCCACATCCACCCCCACCACAGCTAACATTCTATTCAACTGTGAAAGACTGAAAGCTTTCCTGCTGAGATTCAGAACAAGGCAAGGATGCACACTGTCACCACTGCTATTCAGTGTTGTGCTAGAACTTCTAGCTAGAGCAATTTGACAAGAAAAAGAAAAAAGGCACCCAAATAGGAAAGGAAAAAGTAAACCTTTCCCTATTCTCTGATGATATGATCCTATACCTAGAAAATCCCAAAAAATCCACAACAAAACTGTGAGCACTAATAGATGAGTTCAGCAAAGTAGCAGGATACAAGATTAATATGCAAAAATCAATAGCATTTCTATACACTGTTAACGAGCAAATTGAGGAGGAAGTAAAAAAAATACATTTACAAAAGCAACTAAAAGTATCAAATATTCAGGAATAAATATAACCAAGGACATAAAGGACCTGTATTCAGAAAACTACAAAATATTGCTAAAATAAACCAAAGAAGACCTAAATAAGTGGAAGGACATTTCGTGTTCATGGATTAGAAGATTAAATATCATTAAGACATCAATTCTACCCAAACTGATCCACAGATTTAACACAATACTGATAAAAATTCTAACACCTTTGTAGAATTGGAAAAGCCAATTATCAAATTTATCTGGAAGGGTAAGAACCCCCGAATAGTCAAAAATATCTTTGAAAAGAATGAAGTTGGAGGACTCTCACTTCCTAATTTTTAAGCATATTACTTAGTCACAGTGGTAGAAACAGCATGATGCTGGCATAAAAATAGACTGATTGACCAATGGAATCAAACTGAGAGTTTGGAAATAGACCTTCACATCTATGGTCAAGTGATTCTTGGCAATGCTGTCAAGTCCACCCACCTGGGTCAGAACTGTCTATTCAACAAATGGTGCTGGGAAAACTGGATATTTATATCTGAAAGAAAGAAAGAGGACCCCTGTCTCACACCTTATGCAAAAATGAACTCAAACTGGATCAAGGACCTAAATATGAAAGCTAGAAACATAAAACTCCTAGAAGAAAATGTAGCAAAACACCATCAAGAGCTTGTGGTAGGTAGTGGTTCTTGGCCCTTACACCAAAATCATGAGCAATGAAAGAAAAAAATAGGTAAATGGGACCTTCTCAAAATTAAACACTTTTGTGCTTCAAACGACTGTTAAGAAGGTGAAAAGGCAGTCTACTCAATGGGAGAAAATTTTTGAAACCAAATTTCCGACAAGGGTTTGATTTCTGTGTTTTATAAAGAGATCACACAACTCAACGACAAAAAGACCAGCAACCCAATTTAAAAATGGGCAAAGGACTTGAATAGACATTTTTCCAAAGAGCAAGTACAAATGTCCATAAAGCACATGAAAAGATGCTCGATATCACTAGCTATTAAGGAAATACAGATCAAAACTACAATGGGATATCATTTCATGCCTTACAGAATGACTATTATTTAAAAAAAAAAAAACCCAGAAAATTACAAGTGCTGAAGAGGATGTGGAGAAATAGGAACACTTCTTCATTGTCAGTGGGAACATAAAATGGTGCAGGCTCTGTGGAAGACAGTTTCACAGTTCCTCAGGAAGCTAAATATAAAACTGTTGTAATTGGGCAATCCTGCTACTAGGAACATATTCAGAAGAACTGAAAACAAGGACGTGAATAGATATTTGCGCAGTGATGTTCATAGTGGCATTATTCACAATTGCTAAAAGATGGAAACAACCTAAGTGCCCGTCAACTGGTGAATGGCTAAACAAAACGTGGAATATACATATAATGCAATACTCTTCACCTGTAAGAAAAAATGAAGTGGGGGAGCACATGACAACATTATGTGCTAATATTGAGGATATTATGTTGAGTGAAATAAGCCAGACACAAAAGGACAAATATTGTATGGTCTCACTGATATGAGCTAAATATGATAAATAAACTTATGGCGTTAAACCAGAGTATAGGTTAGTAGGAGACAGAATGTGGGTTGTGAAGGGGGAGCTGATACTGAATGTTTGCAGAATGTTTAATAACATCAATTGTAAATACGTGGAAGTGGATAGAGGTGAAGGGAGCATAATGAGTATAACTAACACTGCTGATGTATAAATCTGATTGTGGCTGAAGGCATAGTCTAGGGAGGTTAATGTTAATTGAAGGATAGCTAGAGGATAATCTAGGGACTGTATAACAGAGTGATTTTGGTGGTAGATGAAGATTGTGGTTAATAATATAAATACAAGAATGTTCCTCCATTATAAGGTGTTAAGGGTATGGTGATAAAAAAAGAACACCAGTCATATTGGATTAGGTTTCATCCTAATTCAGTTTAGCCTCGTATTAACTAATCACATCTTCCAAGATCGTATTTCCAAATAGGTTCATACTCATGGGACTAGGGTTTAGGACTTGAACATATCTTTTTTGGAGGCACAATTCATCCCATGACAGTGTGTAACCAATAGAATATGGTAGAAGTGATAGTATGTCACTTTCAAGTCTAGGTTATAAAAGATATTGTGGCTTCTGTGTCTCTCTTGGATCACTGACTCTGGGGAAAGCCAGCTGCCATGTCACAAGGACACACATATGGTAAGTACCATATGGAGAGGAACTGAGGCCTCTGGTCAACAGCCACACGAATGAATTTGGAAGTGGATCCTCTAACCCTAAAGAAAGGTTTGAGATGACATCAACCCTAGATGACAGCTTGACTGCAACTTCATGAGAGACTGAGTTGGAACTACCCAGTTAAGCTGCTCCCTGATTCCTGACTGTCAGGAACTGAAATGATAAATGCTTGTAGTTTTAAGCCATTACATTTGGGGATACTTTCTTATGCAGCAACAGATAACCAATGCACTACTCCATGATGTCTTGGGTCTTAGTTGGGAAGACTCAGGTGGCTAGGGGCTGGAATCACCTGGAGTCTTCCTCACTCACATATCTGGTGCCTGAGCTAGGATGACTTGAAGATTCAGCTGGCACTGTGGCCTGGAGGGCCTCCACGTGGCCTCCACATGTGGCTTGGGCTTCTCACACTATAGCAGCTGGGTTCCAAGAGGGTGTCTCAAGAAAGAGTGTCTGTACAAAGAACTTTCAGAAGACCATGGTTTGAAGTTGCAAAGTTTCTTTTGGCTTAGTCTCGGAAGTCATGCAGTCACTTCTGTTGCATTCTGTAGAATATAAGCAAGTCATCAAGGCCAGCCCAGAATCAAGGGGAGGGGAATTTGACTCATCCTCTTGATGGAGGAATAGTAAGGTCACATGGAGAAGAGTAAGTGGGAGGGAAGATAGTATGGCGGCCACTGTTGCAAAATGTAGTCGGCCACACTTGTCTTTTCCCAGGGAGGGGAACCAGTCCATTGGGCCCTGCCCTGCCTTTCAGGAAGAGAGGGGACAGATGGCTTCTTTTCATGAGCCCTGCATACCTCCAGCCCTGTGAGGAGTGCTGGTTCTGCTAAAATGGCACTTCTTATCAAGCCCTGAGGGAGCCAGCTATTCTCTGGGCTTGGATGGTAGAATACTTCATGCCTTTTGTTCTCAGCTGTGGACTCTGGTGCCAATTCCACCAATTATGGGAAAGCGGGGAAGGTCCTCCCTGGCACCTCACCTCATCAGGTCACACCACCCTTTCTCTGCCAGCCACTGTACTTAGCACATTATGTCCTTCCCCTGCCCTATGAACTAAGAATTATGACCTCTATTTTAATTTAATTTAATTAATTTATTTTTTTTTACCAGGAGGTCCCAGGGATCGAACCCCAGTATGACCTCCATTTTAGAGATGAGAAACCTGACCAAGGTCATGCTCAGTGCCTGCTCTGATCCCTACATCCATACACTCAGGGGCCCTGGGATGCCAGAAAGCCCAGGGGATGTTGGAGCCTCAGTCCTGGTCTTCTCAGGGCCTTGCCAAGGAAGGGAGAGACCAATGTGAGTGGTGGGAGGAATTCGCAGTGAGGCTGAGGTTTCATACTCTTGCCTGGGGCTACTTGGCAGGTGCACTGTTTGGGTGAAAGGGGAGGAGAAACAAGGGAGGGAGAATTGGTTTTTACTTTCTTTTCAGGCCTGTCCCCAGTGGATGGCAGGCCCGGTGACCATGGGACTGATCCCTAGGGTGACAGCCCTGGATCACTGACCCCCTCTTCATTTGTTGGACAGGAACCCCCTCTATGCTGTGGAACCTCTGATTGGAGATTCCAGCTCCAATGAACAAGTCTCTGTCCAGTTCCTGCCCCTACTCCCCAACTCTCTACTGACTCCTGCTTCCCATCCTGCTGCACACCCAAGTCCCAGGATATGACTGTTCCCAGCACCCACTGCCTTCTAGGCACTGAGCTCATGTTGAGGATCTGGAAATAAGTGAGACACAGTCTCTGTGCTCGAGTAGGTCATAGTCTAGTAGAAGGAGAAACTTCCAGGTGCCACATTACAGGGCACATTTTTTTAAAACTTTATTTTGTACACTTAATAATTGAAAATATAAAACAATTAAAAACAAAAACATATACACAGATGAATAAATACATAAATTTCTCAATTAAATGTAATAGATACATATAAATTTTTTTTTTTAATCAAACATTACACAATATATTTGGTTCATAGTAACGCATTCATACAGTATTTGTCCTTTTGTGTTTGGCTTGCTTCACTCAACATAATGTCCTCCAGGTTCATCCATGTTGCCATATGCTTTATGACTTCATTTCTTCTTACAGCTGCATAATATTCCATCGTGTGAATAGACCACAGTTTGTTTATCCATTCATCTGTTTATGGACACCTGGGTTGTTTTCAACTTTTGGCAATGGTGAATAATGTGGCTATGAACATCGGTGTGCAGATGCCTGTTCGTGTCACTGCTCTCAGTTCTTCTGGGTATATACCCAGGAGTGGTATTGCAGGGTCACGTGGCAAGTCTATATTCAATTTCTTTAGGAACTGCCAAACAGTCCTCCACAGTTGCTATACCATTCTGCATTCCCACCAACAGTAAATAAGTGTTCCTATCTCTCCACATCCTCTCCAACACTTGTAGTTCTCTGTCTTTTTAATAGTGGCCATTCTGATAGGTGTGAAATGATATCTCATTGTAGTTTTAATTTGCATTTCCCTAATCATTAGTGATGTTGAGCATTTCTTCATGTGCTTTTTTGCCATTTGTATTTCTTCTTTGGACAAATATCTATTCAAGTCTTTTTTTTTTTTTTTTTTTTTTTTAAAGATTTTATTTATTTATTCATTTATCCCCCTCTTGCTGCTTGTGCTCGCTGGGTCAGCCAACCATGCCGTGCGGGTGGGCTTGCCTTCACCAGGAGGCCCCGGGAACCGAACCCGGGGCCTCCCATATGGTAAACGGGAGCCCTACTGATTGAGCCACAGCTGCTTCCCATATTCAAGTCTTTTGTACAGGGCACATTTAATAAGAGTAAGACTCAGGCACAGTGGAGCACAAAGGTGGGAGTACGTGACTGAACAATAAAAATGAGTTGCTGATACATGCAGCCACACGGATGAATGTAGAAAACATAAAGCAGAATAAAAGAAGCCAAACACAAAAGAGAATGTAAAACTGAATGATTCCATTTTTATGAAGTTCTAGAACAGGAAGACAGTTGGATTATATATAGATAGAAATAAGATCAGTAGTTGCTTGGGGTGAGGGGCACTGACTGGTAAGGGTCATTGTTTTAGTCTGCTAGGCTGGTGAAAGCATATATCAGAAATATGTTGGCTTTTACAAAGGGGATTTATTGGCTTACAAGCTTACAGTTCTGTATTAGTCAGGGTTCTCTTGGGAAACAGAATCAACAGGAGATATCTGTTAATAATATGAGATTTTATAAAAGTCTCTCACGTGACCGTGGGGATGCACAAGTCCAGGTTCCGCAGTAGGCTGCAAACCAGGGGCTCTGATGAAAGTCCAATGAAAGGTCCTTGATGAGTTTCTGGGAGACGGTGGTTGTCCAAAGATGAGCTGGGAAATTCTCTCTGAATGTTGAAATCACTTCCCCTTTTAAGGCATTCAACTGATTATATAAAAGCGTCACCCATTGCTGATGCAATCTTCCTGACTGATGCAGTTGTAATCAGCCATCCACTCAGTAAACTCACTGGTGACTGAAGTCCATAAATGCTCTTGTATTACAGTTAGCCCAGTGCTTGCTGGACCAAACACCTGTACACAATTACCTGGCCGAGTTGACACATTAGCCAAACCATCACAAGTTCCAAGACAGAAAAATGTTCAAATCAAGACATCATCAGGTGATGCTTTCTTCCCGAAGACTGGCTGTCAGAGCTCCTGGACTCCTCTGTCACATGGCAAGGCACATGGTGGCATCTGCAGGGCTCTCCCTTCTCTTCCAGGTTTTGTTGCTTCAGCTTCTAGCTTCCCTGGCTTTCTCTCTTCTTCCTCTGAATTTCATTCTCTTATGAAGGACTCCAGCAAGAGGATTAAGACTCACCCTGGGCCATGTCTTAATTGAAGTAACCGAATCAAAAGGCCCTACTTACAATAGATTTACACACACAGGAATGGATTAACTTTAAGATAATTTTCTGGGGTCCATAAACCTTCAAACCGTCACAGTCATGAAAGAATGTTCTGAGGTGATGGAAATTTTCTAAACTCTGATAGAGTGTGGGTGACACGAGAGTATTATGTTATTAAAACTGACAGAACTGGAGTTCCAGGAAGAAGCAGACCAGAAAGACACAAGAGTCTCTTCTCTTCCAGAAAAGTAGCTTGAGGACAGGCTGAAATGGCCTGCAAAAAGATCTTCTAGGATTTAAGATACCAGGTTAAGGCTGGGCACCACTCAGAAGAGAGAGGGACAAAGGAGGGGAACACCACAGCAAAACTGTGAGTTGAAACCAGTGGCTGCCATTGCCAGCACGCTCCCCCACACTAAAGACACGTTAGAATTTTCAGGCCTCTGAGCCAACAACAGACAAAGGGGGCTCCAGGGATCCACCGCTGCAGGAAAGGAGAGAGAGAGGGATGCAGCCTAAGGCTGACTCAGCTTTTGACCCCAAATTTGGTCTGTTGTGTCCCATGAGCCCTTCCAGGCTGGGTGGGGCTGTGCCATTGTTTGCCTTTGGAACTGGCAAGGGACTAAAAGATCCTGGACTAAAGAGATCCCACCCTCCTAATCTCCTTCTCACTAACCTGGGCTGACTGTTGAGGACTCAGAGGGAAGTGGAATTATTTCCTACCCTGGAAAAGGGAGGGGACTACCAGCAAAGGCTGGAGAACTGTCTCTGAGAAAGTTTGAATTATAAAGCTCTTAGCCTCCAGGCAGGAACCTCCGTCACATTGATCTGGTCTGTGTTGCAGCAAACACACTCCAACCAGGCATTGAATGGAGAGCTGCCAAAGAGCGCCATCTGCTGGTAGAACAAGGAAGTGCATGTGAGAAAATTTAAAATCAGTAAGAGAGGCTTTTCCTGGCCTTTATAGTCTCCCTCCCCAAGGCCCTAGGAAGCTGGCCTGCAATCTATTACTGGGTCCAGAGCCCAGTTTTGAGCAACTAACAGGGTCAATCCTAACAATCCAGGTGGAACCAAGAATCAAAGAGTAGCAGTAAACACAGCCTCCTGCCACTAAATCTTATGAAAGAGAAGGAAATTGAGCATCTGAGTAAACTACCATCGTAATCAGATGCCTAGACATCAGCAAAAAGTTGTGACCCATACTAAGAAAATGGAAGACATAACCCAAGAAAAGGAATATTTCAAAGCCCCAGAAGAGAGACAGGATTTGAGAGAACTAATTAATGAGATATGCGCAAATTTCCAAAATCAAATTGATGAGTTGAAAGACAATAAAGTTAAAGAGATAAATGACATCAAGAAGACATTGAGTGAATCTCTTCTCCAGAAAAATAGCTAGAGGACATGTGGAAACAGCCCTGAAACAGATCTTCTAGGGTTTAGGACAGCAGGTGAAGGCTGCACACCACCCAGAGGAGAGAGGGACAAAAGAGGGAAAACGCGACCACAGAACCAGAATCGTGAGTTGGAACCAGCAGCGGCTGCTGCTGCTGGCACCCTCCCCCACACTCTTTAAAATTCTCAGGCCTCTGGGCCTGCGACTACAGACAAAGGGGGCTCCAGGGATCTACCACTCCCAGAAAGGGGAGAGAGAGGGACACAGCCTAAGGCTGACTCAGGTTCTGACCCACAAATTTGGGCTGCGGAGCCCCACAAACCCTTCCACAAGGTGGTTTATCCTGGGAGCCTAGGAAGGACTGGAGAAATCTGATCCTCCCAATCTCCCTCTCTTCTAGCCTGGACTAATTGTTGAGGAGTCCACAGGAGAGGGGAGAGAGAGCCTGGGGCTGACCCTGCTTTTGACTCACAGATTTGGTCTGCCCTGGCCCAAGAGCCCTTCCAGACTGGGTGGGGCTGCGCCATTGTTTGCCTTGGAGTCTGCAAGGGGCTAAAGATATACAAACCTCCCAATCACCTCCTCTTCTAACAAGGAATGATTGTTGAAGATTCAGAGGGAAGTGAAAATATTTCCTAGCTGGGAAAAGGGAGGGGGCTGCCAGAGAAGATTGGAGAACTGTCTCAGAAAGTTTGAATTACAAGGCCTTAGCCCCCAGACAGGAAGTTCTATCACATTGATCTGGTCTGTGTCACAATAAATACATTCCAACCAGGCATTGAATTGAGAGCTGCCAATGAGCACTATCTCCTGGCACACCAAGGAAGTGCACATAAGAAAATTAAAAATCAATAGGAGAATGTTTGTATGTATTGTGAGAATTTTGATTTTTACCCATAATAAAAAAAAAAAAAAAAATCAATAGGAGAGGCTTTTCCTGGCCTCTATAGCCTCCCTGCCCAAGGCCCTAGGAAATGACTCTACAACCAATTACTGGGTCCAGTGCCCAGTTTTGAGCAACCAGCAGGACAATCCTAACAATCAAGGTTGAGCCAAAAATCAAAGAGCTGTGGTAACTCACAGCCTCCTGCCACTAAAACCCTATAAAAGAGAAAGAGATTGAGTATCTAAGTAAACTACATGCTAACCAGATGCCTAAACACCAGCAAAACATTACAAGCCATATTAAGAAAATAGAAGACATGGCTCAAGAAAAGGAATACATCAAAGTCGCAGAAGAGATGCAGAATTTGAGAGAACTAATCAGTGAGATGAGCACAAATTTCCAAAATCAAATTAATGAGATGAAAGACAACATAGTTAAAGAGATAAATGACATCAAGAAGACATTGAGCAAACACAAAGAAGAATTTGAAATCCTGAACAGAAAAGTAACAGAGTTCATGGGAATGAAAGACACAATAGGTGAAGTCAAAAACACATTTGAGGCATACAACAGCAGACTCGAAATGACAGAAGAAAGAATAGGTGATACTGAAGACAGAGCAGCTAAAATTGAAGAGAGAAAAGAACAGAGAGAGAAAAGAATGGAAAAAATTGAGCAGGGGCTCAGAGAGTTGAATGACAACACAAAACACAACAACATACGTGTCATGGGAGTTCCAGAAGGAGAAGGGAAAAGGGGCAGAAAAAGAGTATTTGAGGAAATAATAGCTGAAAATTTCCCAACTCTCACAAAAGAAATGAAATTACATGTCTAAGAAGCACAACGTTCTCCAATGAGAATAAATCCAAATAGACCTACGCCAAGACACATACAACTCAGAATGTCAAATGTAAAAGAAAAAGAGAAAATTCTCAGAGCAGCAAGAGAGAAGCAAACGATCATGTACAAAGGACGTCCAGTAAGACTTAGTGCAGATTTCTCTTCAGAAACCATGGAGGCGAGAAGACAGTGGTATGATACAATTAGGAAACTGAAAGAGAAAAACTGCCAGCCGAGAATTCTTTATCAAGCAAAACTGTCCTTCACATATGAAGGTGAGTATAAAGTATTCACAAACAAACAGAAACTAAGAGAGTTTGCAAAAAAGAATCCACCTTGTAGGAAATATTAAAGGAAGCCTTAGAACCTGAAAGAAAAAGACAGGAGACAGAGGCTTGGAGGAGAGTATAGAAGAAAGAAAAGCAGAAAGGATAACCAAAAGAGTAAAAAGAGAGACAAAAACAAGATGACATATGAAAACCAAAGAATAAAATGGAGGAAATAAATAGGGCATTTTCAGTAATATCATTGAATGTGAATGGATTACATTCCCCAATCAAAAGATACAAGCTTACAGAATGGATAAAAAAACACGAGCCATCCATATGCTGCTTACAAGAAACTGACCTCAGACCCAGGGATACAAACCGGCTGAAAATAAAAGGTTGGAAAAAGATACTCCACGTGAATAGTAAACAGAAAAGAGCAGGGGTAGCTATACTAATATCAGAAAAAACAGACTTTAAATGCAAAAAAGTGATGAGATACGGAAGACCATTATATATTAATAAAAGGGACGATACTCCAGGAAGATATACCAGTCATAAATATCTACGCACCTAACCAGGGTGCTCCAAAATATATGAGACAAACTCTGGCAAAACTGAAGGAAGAAATAGACATTTCTACAATAATTGTTGGAGAATTCAACACCCCTCTCACATCATTAGATAGAACAACTAGACAGAAGAACAACAAGGAAACAGAAAACTTGAACAATATGATAAACAAGTTAGATCTAATAGACATATACAGAACACTGCATCCAAACTCAGCGGGTTATACATTCT
>JAKSZT010053883.1:26634471-26645118 GCA_026826555.1 Tolypeutes matacus
GTGTCCATCAACAGATGAATGGATAAACAAACTGTGGTCTATTCACATGATGGAATATTATGCAGCTGTAAGCAGAAATGAAGTCATAAAACATATAGCAACATGGATGAACCTGGAGGACATTATGTTGAGTGAAGCAAGCCAGATACAAAAGGACAAATATGTATGAATGCGTTACTATGAACCAAATATATTGTGTAACATATTGTTTGATCAAAAAAAAATTTATATGTATCCATTAAAAAAAAAAAAAAAAAAAAAGAAGACATTGAGCGAGCACAAAGAGGAATTTGAAATCCTGAATAAAAAAATAACAGAGCTCATGGGAATGAAAGACACAATAGGTGAGATAAGAAACACATCAGGGGGAAGTGGATGTGGCTGAAGTAGTTGGGCTCCTGTTTACCATATGGGAGGCCCTGGGTTCGATTCCTGGGGCCTCCTGGTGAAGGCAAGCCGGCCAATGTGGCGCAGTGAGTTGACAGCCCACGTGGTGCAGCAATATGACCCAACAAAGGGAGACAAGCAGACACAGAAAAACGCAAAGCAAATGGACACAGTGAGCACAAGCAGCAAGGGGGGATAAATTAATAAAAATAAATCTTTAAAAAAATAATAATAACAATACACATTAGAGGATCAGAGGCATATAACAGCAGAGTTGAAATGATAGAAGAAAAAATAAGTGATACCAAAGACAGAACAGCTGAAAATGAAGGGAGAAAAGAATGGAAAAAATTGAGCAAGTTCTCAGGGAGTTGAATGACAATGTGAAATGCAACAACATACGTGTCATGGGAGTTCCAGAAGGAGAAGAGAAGGGAAAAGGGGCAGAAAGAGTATTTGAGGAAATAATAGCTGAAAATTTCCCAACTCTCATGAAAGAAATGAAATTACATGTCCAAGAAGCACACCATACCCCAATTAGAATAAATCTGAATAGACCTACTCTAAGACACCTACTACTCAGAATGTCAAATGTCAAAGAAAAAGAGAAAATTCTTAGAGCAGCAAGGGAGAAGCAAACCATCACATACAAGGGATGCCCAGTAAGACAGCATGGATTTCTCTTCAGAAATCATGGACGCAAGAAGACTGCTATGATAATTTTAGGATACTGAAAGAGAAAAACTACCAGCCAATAATTCCTTTTTTCCTTTTTTCTTTTTTTAGTTAGGCCAGTAAAAAGAATTTATTTGGGAAATGGGGGAAAGAACAGAGCTTGCTGAGAAATGGGAGAGAAAGACAGAAATACACACCAAGATTTGGTGCAGCCTCCTTTAGGCAGACAGAGGCCAGTAGAGAATTCTCTATCCAGCAAAATTGTCCTTCAAATATGAAAGTGAGTATAAAGTATTCACAAACAAGCAGAAACTAAGAGAATTCGTAAAAAAGAATCCACCTTTGCAGGAAATATTAAAGGAAGCCTTAGAGCTTGAAAGAAAAAGACAGGAGAAATAGGCTTGGAGGAGCATATAGGAGAAAGGATAACCAAAAGAGTAAAAAGACAGTCAAAAAAATGATATGACATATGAAAACCAAAGAATAAAATGATGCAAGTAAATAATGCATTAACAGTAATATCATTTAATGTGAATGGATTAAACTCCCCAATCAAAAGATACAGGCTGACAGAATGGATAAAAAAGCATGAACCATCCATATGCTGCTTACAAGAGACTCACCTTAGACCCAGGGGATACAAACTGGCTAAAACTAAAAGGTTGGAAACAGATACTCCACGCCAATAGTAACGAAAAAAGAGCAGGCGTAGCTATACTAATATTGGACAAAACAGACTTTAAATGCAAAAAAGTTATAAGAGATATAGAAGGCCATTATATATTAATAAAAGGCACAATTCACCCAGAAGATATAACAGTCATAAATATCTATGCACCTAACCAGGGTGCCCCAAAATACATGAGACAAACTCTGGCAACACTGAAGGGAGAAACAGACATCTCTATAATAATCATTGGAGACTTCAACCCCCACTCATATCTTTAGATAGAACATCTAGACAGAAGATCAACCAGGAAACTGAGAACTTGAACAATATGATAAATGAGTTAGACTTAACAGACATGTGCAGAACGTTGCATCCAAACTCAGTGGGTTATACATTCTTCTCAAGTGCCCATGGATCTTTCTCCAGGATAGACCACATTTTAGGGCATAATGCAGCTATCAATCAATATAAAAAGATTGAAATTTACACAGCACCTTCTCAGATCATAATAGGATGAAACTGGAAACCAACAATAGACAGGAAAAAGGTAAATTCACACATGTGTGGAAGCTAAACAACACACTCCTAAATAATGAGTGGGGAAACGGATGTGGCTCAAAAGGTTCGGCGTCCGTCTACCATATGGAGAGACTGGGGTTCGATCCCCGGTACCTCCCGGTAAAAAACAAAAAACAAAAAAACAAAAAACAAAAACTAAATAATGAGTGGGTCAAAGAAGAAATTGCAAGTGAAGTCAGGAAATCTATTGAGACAAATGAAAACGAGAACACAACTTATCAAAACTTATGGGAGGGAAGCAGATGTGGTTCAAGTGATTGAGCTCCCACCTACCACATAGGAGGTCTGGAATCGGTTCCGGTGCCTCCTAAAGAAGATGAGCAAGACAGCGAGCTGGCGCAATGGGCTGGCACGGTGAGCTGATGCAACAAGATGATGCAACAAGAGATACATGGAGGAAGACATAATGAGAGACACAACAAAGCAGGGAGCGGAGGTGGCTCAAGTGATTAGGTGCCTCCCACTGATATGGGAGGTCCCAGGTCCGGTTCCTGGTGCCTCCTAAAAAAAAAAAAAAAGACCAGCACAAAACTTATGGAATACAGCGAAGGCAGTCTTGAGAGGGAAATTTATAGCCCTAAATGCCTGTATTAAAAAAGAAGAAAAAGCTAAGCTCAAAGATTTAACTGAACAACTAGAGAAACTAGAAAAAGAACAGCAAACCAATCCCAAAGCAAGCAGAAGGAAAGAAATTATAAAGATTAGAGCAGAAATAAATGAAATTGAGAACAGAAAAACAATAGAGAAAATCAACAAAACAAAAAGCTGGTTCTTTGAGAAGATCAATAAAATTGACAAACTCCTAGCTAGACTAACAAAGAAAAAAATAGAGACGATACATATAAAGAAAATGAGAAATGAAAGGGGCAAAGTTATGACTGACCCCACAGAAATAAAAGGATCACTAGAGAATAGTATAAGAAACTGTATGCCAACAAATTAGACAACCTAGATTAAATGGACAAATGCCTAGAAATGCACAAACAACCTACACTGATTCTACAAGAAACAGAAGAACTTAACAAACCAATAACGTTTAAAGAGATTGACTCCATCGTGAAAAATCTCCCAACAAAGAAAAGCCCAGGACTAGATGGCTTCACAGGTGAATTCTACGAAGCATTTAGAAAAGAATTAACACCAATCTTGTTTAAACTCTTCCAAAAAAATTGAAGAGGAGGGAAAATTACCCAATACATTTTATGAAGCCAGCATGACCCTAATACCAAAGCCAGGTAAAGACTCTACAAGAAAAGAAAAGTACAGACCAATCTCTCTAATGAACAGAGATGCAAAAATTCTCAAGAAAATAGTTGTGAATCGAATCCAACAACATATCAAAAGACTTATACACACGACCAAGTGGGATTTATTCCTGGTATGCAAGACTGGTTCAACATAAGAAAATCAGTCAATGTAATACACCAAATTAACAAATGGAAGGAAAAAAAAACACACATGATCATCTCAATTGATGCAGAAGAGGCATTGGACAAAATCTAGCATCTTTTCTTATAAAAACACTTCAAAAGATAGGAATAGAAGGATGGAGCTAATAAATGAGTTCAGCAAAGTGGATACAAGATCAACATGCAAAAATCAGGAATATTTTTTGTACACTATTGTATTGAACAATCTGAGGAGGAAATCAGGAAAAAATTTCCATTTATAATAGCAACAAAAAGACTCAAATATCTATGAATTAATTTAACCAAAGAAGTACATGACCTATATGCAGAAAACTACAAAGCAATGCTAAAAGAAATCAATGAAGATCTAAACAAATGGAAAGGCATTCTGTGTTCATGGATTGGAAGACTAAATATTGTGAAGATGTCAATCCTACCCAAACTGATTTATAGACTCAACGCAATACCAATCAAAATTCTAACAGCCTACTTTAGAGAACTAGATAAAGCAATTACCAAATTCATTTGGAAGGGAAAGTGCACCTGAATAGCCAAAAACATTCTAAAAAAGAAGAGTAACATGGAAGGAATTTCACTGCCTGAACTTGAAACATATTACAAAGCTACAGTGGTCAAAACAGCATAGTACTGGCATAAAGATAGACACATTGATCAGTGGAATAGAATTGAGAGTCCAGAAATAAATCCTCACCTCTACAGTCAATCGGTTTTTGACACACTTACCAAGTCCGTATTACTGGGACAAAACAGCCTCTTCAGGGAAGTGGCTGTGGCTCAATCAGTAGGGCTCCCGTTTACCATGTGGGAGGCCCCGGGTTCGGTTCCCGGGGCCTCCTGGTGAAGGTAAGCCCGCCCGCACGGCGTGGTTAGCTGACCCAGCGAGCATAAGCAGCAAGGGGGGTATAAATGAATAAATAAATAAATAAAATCTTTAAAAAAAACAAAACAAAAAACAGCCTCTTCAACAAATGGTGCTGGGAGAACTGGATATCTATAACCAAAAGATATCCAGTTCTTACTCCCTATACAAAAATCAACTCAAAATGGTTCAAAGACCTAAATATAAAAGCCAGGATCATAAAACTACTAGAAGAAAATGTAGGGAAAGATCTTCCAGATCTTGTGGTAGGTGGTGGTTTCTTGGACTTTACACCCAAAGCTCATGCAACAAAAGAAAAAAATAGATAAATGGAACTTCCTCAAAATTAAACACTTTTGCACCTTACAGGACTTTGTCAAAAAGGTGAAAAAGGCAACTGACTTAATGGGAGAAAATATTTGGAAATCATATGCCTGATAAGGGTTTAATATCCATAATATGTAAAGAGATGTTACAACTCAATAATAAAAAGACAAACTACCCAATTAAAAAATGGGCAAAAGACCTGAATAGACATTTCTCCAAAGAAGAAATATAAACAGCAAAAAACACATGAAAAAATGTTCAGCATCACTAATGATTAGGGAAATGCAAATCAAAATTACAATGAGATATCATTTCACACCTATCAGAACGGCCACTATTAAAAAGACAGAGAACTACAAGCGTTGGAGAGGATGTGGAGAGATAGGAACACTTCTTCACTGTGGGTGGGAATGCAAAATGGTACAGCCACTGGAGGATTGTTTGGCAGTTCCTAAAGAAGTTGAATATAGACTTGCCACATGACCCGGCAATACCACTACTGGGTATATACCCAGAAGAACTGAGAGCAGTGACAAGAACAGACATCTGCACACCAATGTTCATAGCAACATTATTCACCATTGCCAAAAGTTGGAAAGAACACAGGTGTCCATCAAATAATGCATAGATAAACAAACTGTGGTATATTCACACGATGGAATATTATGCAGCTGTAAGAAGAAATGAAGTCATAAAGCATATGACAACATGGATGAACCTGGAGGACATTATGTTGAGTCAAGCAAGCCAGACACAAAAGGACAAATACTGTATGACTGTGTTACTAGGAACTAAATATATTGTGTAGCATATTGTATGATTCCATTTACATTAAATGTAAATGTAAATCAATTTATAAACATGAAAAAAAAAACTGATAGAATTGATCTGTGAATGTCATTGTTGAATAAATTATACCTGTGGTAGGCAGCCTCCAAAGTGGTCCCCAAGGACCCCCACCTGCTGGTATGCATGCCCTTGTGTCATCCCCTCCCACTCTGTATCAGACTGCTCTGTGTGCTGATAGATGACAGCAGAAGTGATGGTATGAGGTTAGGTCATAAAAGACATGGCAGTTCCATCTTTGTCTCTCTCTTGTCTTCTCTCTTTCTCTTGGATCACTTGTTCCAGAAGAAGCCATGTCATGAGCATCCCTACAGAGAAATATATGTGGCAAGGAACTGAAGCATGTGAGTTAGCTTGGAAGCAGATCCTTGGGCCCCAGAGAAAGCTTTCAGATGTCCTTAGCCTCAGCCGACTGCTTGACCACAAACTCATGAGTGCTCCTCCATCAGGTTTTTTTGCAGGAAACAACACCCCATTTTACCTTTGGAAAACAACCCTGTCCCCACTCTCATCACACATGGTAAGCGAGGGGCCATTCCCACTCCCATCTCCAGGCCTGGCCAATCAGAGATACTCACATCAAGCAAAACCAGGTCAAGGAGACACACCCCTGGGGTTTGGGGAGCAGGGGCATGGGGGTGGTAAAAGCCTGCCTGAAGAGGAAGCCATCTCAGAAGAAGGCAGAGCTCAGACTTGAAGCAAAAGAGATTCCCAACGATGGTTTTGAGATCTTGGGTAGAGTTTGTGTCTGAACTTTTATCCCTCAATGGCTTAGTTACATGAGACGGTATATTCCCTTTTTGCCTGAGCCAGTTTTAATTGGGTTTTCCATTACTTGCGACTAAAAACATCTTGCCTGATCCAAAGTGTCAGGGCCAACCTTTCTGAGGAGAGGACATTTAGGCAGAGGCCTGTAGGCTGAGCATCAGTTGGTAGGTGAAGATTGGAAGAAAAGTGTTGCAGGCAGAGGGAAAAACAAACGCCAAGACCCCAGGAAAGGAAAGAGCGTGGCAGGTTTAAGGAGCTAAAGGGGGCCCAGGATGGTGGTGGCAGGGAGAATGAGGAAGAGATGGGCAGTGATGAGGATGGATGGGGTCCCTGATGGGGCCCATGATAGAGGGCCTTGCAGGCTTTGTTATGGATCTGGGACTTTATCCCAAGTGCCGAGGGAAGTCATGGATGGGCTTTAAATAAGGATTGACTTGAATTGTATTTTGACGTTATTTGCATTTTTATAAGAGCACTCTGGCTGAAGTGTGGGGATTGGATTGGCAGGAGGTAAGAATAGTGCAGGAGGATCATTTAGAAAATTATTGCAGACCTCCAGGCTAGAGGTGATGATGACTTGGACGGAGTGGGGCAGCAGACCTATAAAGATTAGATGGATTTTGTGCAGCTTGTCTCCAAAGATGGCCCCCAATGAACTATGTCTTATGTATTCCCATCCCATATGGAATCTGGGATGGCCCTGTGACCTGCTTTAACTAACAGAATGCAGAGGAAGTGACACTGTGCCAGCTCTGGACCCAAGACTTAAGAAAGCCTGGTGGCTTCTGCCTTTCCTCTTTTGGGAGTCTTGAGCCTCCAGGTAAGAAGTCCAGCTTCTCTGCTGTGAGGAATGTGAAAGCCACATAGGGAGGTCCTGACATACAGAGAGGCCCAGCTGTTCTAGTGTCCCAGTTGAACTTCCAGATGACTCCAATCCCACCTGCTACCTGATTGCAAGTGCATCAGAGACCCCAAATGAGACCAGCAGAAAAACTGCCCAGCAAAGCATGGTCAGTCCACAGAATTGTGGGAGACAATAAAAATAGTAGTTGTTTATAGCCACTTGAGTTTTGGGGTGAGTTGTTTTGCAGCACTAGCTAACTGAAGCCAATTAGAGAACTATTCAAGGGGCAGAAAGGGGGATAAGGGACTGGCAGGAAAAGGAGGAGTCAGGGGTGACACCAGATTTCTTGCTTGAGTGTGAGTGGGAAAAGGGGTGAGTGGGAGAGAGTAAGATGATGAGTGAAATTCTGGACATGGTGACGTTGAGGTGCCTGGGATCACCCGAGTAATACAGCTGTGTGAAGTGGCTTGCCTAAGTGTCCACAAAGGGCACTGATGACAAAAAACAAAAGCCCACCCAAGCCAGTGCAAACGAATGAGAGTAATAAAGGCAAGTAATAAAGTAATAAAGGCAAGGCAATCACGCATACCCCGTTCTAACCATTCTATAGGCATGACCTTGTTACCACGTCCACCACAGGAAGGAGGTGGTTTTATCATCCCCATTCTACAGATGAGAAAAGTGAGTCACAGAGAGGTTAAGTGGCTTTCCCTGGGTCACACCATTGAATAACTGGTGGAACTGGGATTCAAAGGCAGAAGTCTAATGCCCAAGCCCATGCCACTGAGGACCCTGCTAGGCAGCCTCCATGCAGGGGGGCTACTGAACAGACTCTGGTTTCACAGATGCCACGCAGAGCCATAAGACTCAGACATGGGGCAAACACCCTCTGGCTCTTTCTGGAGTGGATTCCACTGAGCCTGGCTCTGACCCCATTACCCAACCACAGTTTCTCTGTCTCTGATTGGTCAGTTAATTGGAGGCCTACACACGAGGTGCCCAAGTGTGGTCTAATCAGCAGTGGAGGAGGGAAACAGAGAGTCAGGAGGTTCAAGCATGGCTCCCTTGGTCCACGCATCTTTGGGGGTGGGTGAACACGGCTACTGCAGCAATTTAGAAAAAGGTCCAGCTTGGGTCAGGCTTGCATGACTCAGCAGCGCTTAGCACCTCAGCTCCTGCCTCATTGAAATCCCAGAGACTGGGGTAGGGGTGGGAGAGGGTGGGAGAGGGTAGGAGGGACGGGGTGGAATTCTCCTGCCCACCACCTTACCTCTCTGACCCACTCCCTGTGCTTCCTCTCTCCCTAATCTTCTGTCCCCTGCTGGGTGTTCCTCAGCTGTGGGCCCCAAATCTCCACACGGGGCCTTCTCCCATCTGGCCCCTGTACACTGCTTCTGACACAGTTCTGGATTTCCAGCTCTGGCCCGGTGCACCCATGGCTCAGGGTGAAAATACTAATAGCGACCACTTAGAATAGCTCACGAACCCCTTACACCAACCCTAGAAAGCAGGCACTTATTATGCCCACTTTACAGATGAATAAAGTGAGGCCCAGAGAAGATAACTTTTCCAAGATCACACAGCTACTGAGGGATGCCAGAGGAAGTAAACTGAGGCCTGTAATGTATACTCCTGAAGTTTGTGTTCCCAAACCCTGGAAACAGTGTAGCCATTCACCCCAGGCTGGTTTTGCCCCACCCTCTCTCCTTACCACAGTGGGGCTGGAGCTAGAGCCTGAGGCCTTCTTTCAAGCTTTGATCTTTTCCCTGCAGTGGAAAGTACGACTTCAACATCACCTGGGAATTTGTCAGAAATGCATATTCTTGGGCCCACTCCAGACCTACTGAATCAGAAACTCAAGAGCAGGGCCCAGCAAGCTGTGTTTTAACAAGTCTTCTAGGTGATTCTTATGCATGCCTAACTCTGAGAACCACTGGAAATTGCAGAAAAAAGCTGTAGTCAACAGCCCTTTTCATAGTCCTCCCAGGTGGCTCAGAGGAGAGCAGCTGGAGAAAATGAAAATTTTCGGTCGAGTAAGGTTTTATTTTTGATACTGTTGTTTTTTCTCATGACGTTTGTCAGAAATGACTCAGGTCTTCCTGAAAGAAAGCGAAAGAAGGTATAAGAATTCCTTAATTGCCACACACTATTTTTTTCCCCTACATTTATGTTCAGCCTAAAAGAGAGTGAAAATAAACACAAATAAATCCAAGCAACCAAATCCAGCATCTTAGCATCCTGTCTAGGGAAGAGTTGTGACTGTAGTCCTCCATTCAGTCAGCACACTTCAGCTTTGCCTCCTAGGTGCTCAGGCCTGGGCTGGATCCCAAGGGAAGCCTGGGCCTCTGCCCTGCCCCTGTGTCAGGGGACTCAGACACCAAACAAATAACAAGCATTCAGGGTTCCAAGGTTGGACCCCAAGGCTCTGCTACAACATGGCCCTGGGCCACACCATTTCAAGTGCTTCGCCAGTGTACATCCCTGAGTTTGAGTTCATGCTCTGCCACTTACCTGCTGTGTGACCTTGGACAAATCACTTGGCTTCTCTGGGCCTCAGATTCCTCCATTGTGAAGTGAGAATAATAAGTCTCACCTTGCAGGCTTGTTATGAGGATGGAGAAAATGCACCTAGCATGGTGCCACTTACTAACTATATGACCTTGGGCAAGTTCATTAGCCTCTCTGTGTTTCAGTTTCCTCCTCTGTAACATGGGGTTACTAACATTATGTACCTCATAGGGTTGTTGTGAGGTTAAAGGTTTTATATATATCTTACAACAGGGCTGCATAATAGTAAACACTCTAGCAGTGTTAGCTATTACTATTACTAAGCTCATAGTAGTGCCTAGCTCATAATCGATGCTCAGTGAATGGTGGCTACTGTTAGTATTTTAGTACTTTCCATCCTTATACCACAGACAGCTTTTTTTTTTTTTTCCAGCGAGAAGGTGATTTATTGCGAGTGCACAAGCAAGGAACTGGGGGTATCATCCCAAAACTGGTCCAGAGTGAGAATGGGAGCTAGAGTTTGTTTTTTTTTTTTTTTGATCAAACAATATGTTACACAATATATTTGGTTCATAGTAACGCATTCATACAGTATTTGTCCTTTTGTGTCTGGCTTGCTTGACTCAACATAATGTCCTCCAGGTTCATCCATGTTGTCATATGCTTTATGACTTCATTTCTTCTTACAGCTGCATAATATTCCATCGTGTGAATAGACCACAGTTTGTTTATCCATTCATCTGTTGATGGACAC
>JAKSZT010053883.1:26655118-26681190 GCA_026826555.1 Tolypeutes matacus
TCTATCCTGGAGAAAGATCCATGGGCACTTGAGAAGAATGTATAACCTGCTGAGTTTGGATGCAGTGTTCTGTATATGTCTGTTAGATCTAACTTGTTTATCATATTGTTCAAGTTCTCTGTCTCCTTGTTGATCTTCTGTCTAATTGTTCTATCTAATGATATGAGAGGGGTGTTGAAGTCTCCGACGATTATTGTAGAAATGTCTATTTCTCCCTTCAGTTTTGCCAGAGTTTGGCTCATATATTTTGGGGCACCCTGGTTAGGTGCATAGTTATTTATGACTGTTATATCTTCCTGGAGGATTGTCCCTTTTATTAATATATAATGATCTTCCGTATCTCTTATCACTTTTTTGCATTTAAAGTCTGTTTTGTCTGGTATTAGTATAGCTACCCCTGCTCTTTTCTGTTTACCTTTTGTGTGGAGTATCTTTTTCCAACCTTTTACTTTCAGTGGTTCGTATCCCTGGGTCTGAGGTGAGTTTCTTGTAAGCAGCATATGGATGGCTCTTGTTTTTTTTTCCCATTCTGTCAGCCTATATCTTTTGATTGGGGAATTTAATCCATTCACATTCAATGATATTACTAAAAATGCCCTATTTATTTCCTCCATTTTATTCTTTGGTTTTCATATGTCATCTTGTGTTTGTCTCTCTTTTTACTCTTTCGGTTATCCTTTCTGCTTTTCTTTCTTCTATACTCTCCTCCAAGCCTCTGTCTCCTGTCTTTTTCTTTCAAGTTCTAAGGCTTCCTTTAATACTTCCTACAAAGGTGGATTCTTTTTTGCAAACTCTCTTAGTTTCTGTTTGTTTGTGAATACTATATACTCACCTTCATATGTGAAGGACAGTTTTGCTGGATAAAGAATTCTCGGCTGGCAGTTTTTCTCTTTCAGTTTCCTAATTGTATCATACCACTGTCTTCTCACCTCCATGGTTTCCTTTTTTTTTTTTTTTTTTTTTTTAAATTTTTTTTTTATTTATTCATTTATCCCCCCCTTGCTGCCCGCGCTCGCCGGGTCAGCCAACCACGCCACGCAGGCGGGCCTGCCCTCACCAGGAGGCCCCAGGAACCGAACCCGGGGCCTCCCATATGGTAAACGGGAGCCCTACTGATTGAGCCACAGCCGCTTCCCTACCTCCATGGTTTCTGAAGAGAAATCTGCACTAAGTCTTACTGGATATCCTTTGTACATGATCGTTTGCTTCTCTCTTGCTGCTCTGAGAATTTTCTCTTTTTCTTTTACGTTTGACATTCTGAGTTGTATGTGTCTTGGCGTAGGTCTATTTGGATTTATTCTCATTGCAGAACGTTGTGCTTCTTAGACATGTAATTTCATTTCTTTTGTGAGAGTTGGGAAATTTTCAACTATTATTTCCTCAAATACTCTTTCTGCCCCTTTTCCTTTTTCTTCCCCTTCTGGAACTCCTATGACACTTATGTTGTTGAGTTTTGTGTTGTCTTTCAACTCTCTGAGCCCCTGCTCAATTTTTTCCATTCTTTTCTCTCTTCAATTTTAGCTCCTCTGCCTTCAGTATCACTTATTCTTTCTTCTGTCATTTCGAGTCTGCTGTTGTTTGCCTCAAATGTGTTTTTGACTTCACCTATTGTGTCTTTCATTCCCATGAACTCCGTTACTTTTCTGTTCAGGATTTCAAATTCTTCTTTGCGTTCTCTCAATGTCTTCTTAATGTCATTTATCACTTTAACTATATTGTCTTTCATCTCATTAATTTGATTTTGGAAATTTGTGCTCATCTCACTGATTAGTTCTCTCAAATTCTGCAGCTCATCTGGGACTTTGCTGTATTCCTTTTCTTGAGCCATGTCTTCTATTTTCTTAGTATCGCTCATAACTTTTTGCTGGTGTTTAGGCATCTGGTTAGGTTGTATTTTACTTAGATGCTCTATCTCTTTCTCTTTTATCGGGATTTAGTGGCAGGACGCTGTGAGTTACCACAGCTCTTTGATTTTTGGCTCAACCTTGATTGTTAGGATTGTCCTGCTGGTTGCTCAAAACTGGGCACTGGACCTACTAACTGGGCAGGGACGCTATAGAGGCCAGGAGAAGCCTCTCCTATTTAATTTTCTTATGTGCACTTCCTTGGTCTGCCAGGAGATGGTACTCGTTGGCAGCTCTCAATTCAATGCCTGGTCGGAGTGTATTTGTTGTGACACAGACCAGATCAATGTGGTAGAGCTTCCTGTCTGGGGGCTAAGAGCCTTGTAATTCAAACTTTATGAGACAGTTCTCCAGTCTTCTCTGGTAGCCCCCTCCCTTTTCCCAGCTAGGAAATATTTCCTCTCCCCTCTGAATCCTCAACAATCAGTCCCTGTTAGTAGAGGATGAGATTGGGAGGTTTGTATATCTTTAGCTCCTTGCAGGCTCCAAGGCAAATAACGGCGCAGCCCCACCCGGCCTGGAAGGGCTTTGGGCCAGGGCAGACCAAACCTGTGATTCAAAAGCAGGGTCAGCCCCAGGCTCTCTCTCCCCTCTCCTGTGGACTCCTCAACAATTAGTCCAGGCGAGAAGGGAGGGAGGTTGGGAGGGTCAGATTTCTCCAGTCCATCCTAGGCTTTCATGGCAAACCACAGTGTGGAAGGGTCCATGGGGCTCCGCAGCCCAAATTTGCAGGTCAGAACCTGAGTCAGCCTAAGGCTGTGTCCCTCTCTCCCCCCTTTCCGGGAGTGGTAGATCCCTGGAGCCCCCTTTTTCTGTGGTTGCAGGCCCAGAGGCCTAAGAATTCTAAAGAGTGTGGGGGAGGGTGCTGGCAGCAGCAGCCGCTGCTGGTTCCAACTCATGGTTCTGGTTCTGTGGTCATGATTTCCCTCTTTTGTCCCTCTCTCCTCTGGGTGGTGTGCAGCCTTCACCTGCTGTCCTAAACCCTAGAAGATCTATTTTGGGGCTGTTTTAGCCTGTTCTCTAGCTATTTTTCTGGAGAAGAGATTCCCGTGTCTTACTAGTCTGCCATCTTCCCAGAAGTCCCACTGACAGCTTTGACTTTATAATGTCCTGAGGCTGCTTTCTGTTCCTGGTTTCTGGTTACTTCAGGGTCTCCCTCTCACTGATGCCTACAGGGGGTTTGCAGTGCTGACTTCGGGTTGATGCCCTCTCTGAGAGTTATCTGGTGTCTGACCCCGGGTTCCAGCCACTGCACAGGTCTCATGCCGTTTGCTCTTGGCCTGGCTTCAGCTCTCTTTTTTCTGGCTTCATTCCCTATCCCTGGGGAACAGCTCACTGTGGTAGAGTCAGACAGAGGGAAGCCTCAGCTCTGTTACTCTAGCCGTGTAACCTCAGAAAAGGGATTTAACCCCGATTTTCCCATCTGTAAAATGGAGCAAATAATGTCTCTCTTGCAGTTTGCCCTAAAGATTAAGTGCTATTTCGTGATTGTAAGTATCCAGCATGGTGCCTGGCACAAAATAGGTACTCAATAAATGTCCTCTGGAATAAATCCTGTAATCATTCTGTACTGGTATTTTGATCTATAAAAGGGGGAAATAGTCTTCCCTATCTGTGGCAGAGCTTGCTAGTTGCCATCCAATATCCAGTGTCCCTTTCTCCTTTAGTATTTTGACTTTATTGCCAGGAAGGAGAGGAGCAGCAAAGCACCCAACTGAAGACTCCATTTTTCTGCCTCCCTTGCAGCTAGGTAAATAATGCATCTCAGTTTGGGTTAATGAAATGAAAAGAATGGGTGGAATTTTGGAACTGATGGGTGGAATGGTTGCTTAAAGAGATCCTTTCTCCATCTTCCTTCGTGATGCCCGAAATATGCAGAGTTGGTGTTTAAAATAGTTAACAATCAGTATGGAGATGGGTACTGACCAATCAGAAAGGATGCTGACCATGAACAATTTATCTGGGCCTACTCATGTATATTGGCTAAATATTAGCCCTGGAAATGTGTTGGAGTTCTAGCAGCCATTTTGGGCCATGAGAGAAACCCTGAGGATAGAAACCAGGAGCTGAGTATGGTAGAACTGGAAGCCAATTCTTGGTCTCTGACAACTCCGTGGAACTGCCATACAGGACCTAGACTGCCTGCCTCCAGAGTTATATGACATACATAGTAGACTAAACTTGTATTTGTTTATGGGTCTGTTATTTTGCCTTTTCTACTCTTCTCAGCCTAACTTAAACTTAAGTGATATCCAGTCCTGTGAAGTATTGGGAAACCTGAATGAACTGATGACCAGGAAAGTATTTTGCAAACTCCAGTTCTATAGAAACTTTTTTTATTGCAATGTTCATGACCATGATTATGATTGATTTAAGAAGAAGAGGTTGAAATGGGATGAGATGATCCAAGCCAGAGATCAGAAGTTCTTTGTCCTGCTTCTGTTCCATGTTCTTGAGAGCTCTGCAGAGCATCTATGGATGCTGAGATGGCAACTGCATGAGAGTCTGGCAGGCAAAGAGCCACCACCTTTGGGCTAGATGTCAGCAGGATGACTAGGTGGCTTTTGTTGAACTGAGGCCAGAATTCTCAGCTGCTGGTTGGCAGTAAACCATAAGGGTTAAGGACCAGAGCAGAATTGAATCTGGTCTCCATCATTACTTGCTGTGTGACCCTGGGCAACTTACTGAACTTCTCTGAGCCTCATATTCCTCATCTGTAAAATGGTAACAATGATAGCCCCTATGACATAGGGTTGCCATGGAGAGTCAATGACATCATATGCCCAGGAGAGAAAAAGACAAAGCCACAGATTATCTGTACCCATTCAAGATGTAGATTTTCCTGCTCTGACCACTAGCCTTTGACAGATTACAAATTAACAGGCTAGATTCTTGTTCATTCCTTCTTTCCTTTATTGATTCATTCAATAAGCAACTCGTGCCTACCATGCACGTGCCTGGTGATGGAAAGAGCTGGTGCAGGAGACCCAGTCCATGGTATCCAAATGCAGCTGGCTGAGTGATTTTTTTAAAAAGTAGAGCCAAAGTTTGTTTGGATGCCCCTCCCCCCCCTTGCACCTTCCTTTCTGGAGACCTCCCCTTGATGTTTCTGCTTTGGCTGTCCTGGTTGACTCCCTCCCAATTATTATGTGCTTGCTCTCAGGAAGACCTCAGTCACTAATTCATACTATGGTGCAAATGACTACCAAACTCTCAAGCATGGACCTGCAAATGATGCCTCCTGTGAGGCAAATGACCCCTACTGAAAGGCTGTTACTATGCATAGAAAGCAAGAAGATACCAGGCAAAAGGGCCCAGAGAAATGATTGTTTGAACCCTCTCTGTACACAGGGGGAACCTGAGCCAAGCAGAAGTGACCCAGGTCCAAGCAGGGTGATGCAGCTAAGGTCACCCAGCAGTCATTGGGCCAGGCTGGGTGGGGAGCAGAAAACAGCTCTCCCAGACTCCTTGTTCACGCCCTGCACCATCTGTGTACTGAGCATATGAGCGTGTACTGATGAGGCTGTGCAGGGTGCCCTGGGGAGATACTGAGGCAGGATAAGAAGTGCCTCTGGGGAAGCGGCTGTGGCTCAATCGGTGGGGCTCCCGTTTGCCATATGGGAGGCCCTGGGTTCGGTTCCCGGGGCCTCCTGGTGAAGGCAAGCCCGCCCGCACGGCGTGGTTGGCTGACCCAGCGAGCACAAGCAGCAAGGGGGGGATAAATGAATAAATAAATAAAAATCTTTAAAAAAAAAAAGAAGTGCCTCTGGCTTAGAAGAAGCCTACAGCCTGGCAGGGGACATGGACACATATGTTAGACTAAAAGACCATTTGGCCCCACTAATTTGAAATGACACCTTCATTAAATACTAAATTCTCCAGTAAATGCAGGGGACTGTTCTAGACTCTATTTTCTTTTACTGCTGTCTCTTCTTGCACCAGCACCGCACTGTTTTAGCTACTATAGCTTTACAAAATATTTTTATATCTGGAAGTCCTCTTTCTTCTTTTTCAAGACTTTCTTGGCTATTCTTGCATAGTTACTGCTCCAGATGAACTTAAGGATTAGTTTTTCAGTGCCATAGCTGCTCAGTGTTCTTGAGCACTCTGTTTATGCCAAGCACTGGGCACTCTGAAGTGACAGGCACTCAGTCCCTGCCACTGGGAGCTCACAAGCCAGCTGGGAAGTGTAACCAAGTAATAAGTGTAAAGCAACAATAGGAATCTCACGCTATAGGTAACAAGAGCCAAATGAGGAGTCTATATAGATATAAGTACTGGGAGTTCCATTGTTCTTCAGGGCTAGGGAAGTCATGGAATGTTCCACAGAGGAGGTGACATTTATACTGGACTTTGATGAACAGGAGTTTGTCAGGGATAGAAGAGAAGAATCGCTTTGAGGGGAGGGAGTCAAAGAAAGCTTCTTGGAGAAGGCAACGCATTTCACTTTGAGAGGTGAATAGAAATTTGCCAAGTTCAGAAGGTGAGAGAAGAGGGGATGGGTTTCCCTGAGCTGAGGAAGTCACAAGAAGGCTCTAAAGTCACAAGAAAGCTCTCTGAAGACATGTTAGTTTTTGAGTTGGAGGAGTCAGAGGAGGTATCTGGAGGAGGCAATTTTTCCAAAAAAAGTATTTTATTATAATAGCAAGACAAGGAGGTGACATTTGACCTAGCCTTTGAGGGATGAGTAGCAGTTCCCAAAGGCAGAGAAGAGGCGCCACGGAGTCGGGGCAGTCACAGAAAGGGGGCTAATAGGAAACCTCCTGGCCTCCCGCCCAGTCTTCGCGGTCCGAGAGCCAGGATCCAAGGGCCCTATTCGTGCAGCGGCCCGGCGGTCGCGGGCGGCGGCCCGCAGGTCGGGCTTCTCCGCGTAGGGTAGCCAGCCACAGGGCTCGGCGGAGAGCACTGAGGCGCGGGTTTGCGGAGCCGCAGCGCAGCGCTGAATGCTTTATGTCGGAATCGACCAATGGGATGGCGGCACCCGGTTGCCAGGGCCACGGAGGGGCAGCGGGGCGGAGGCGGGGCCTGAGTCCTAGGGGCGGGGCCTGGGCGGGGCTTATATAAGCGGGCCGCGGGCAGAAGGCGGGGCGTGGGGTCGGTGGCAGCAGGGCGGGCGGGGCGCAGGCCGCGGGGCCCGAACCGGGGGCAGCGAGCGAGCGGAGGCGCCGAGGATCCGATTCACTCGCTGGGGAGACCTATGGGCCGAAGCCGTGTAAATGCGTTTTAAGGCGAGTGTTGGGGGCGGCTGGGGGAGCCTCGGGGAGAGGGCGCCTGCGGCTCCGGGGCTGACTTGCTCCCCCGCCCCTCTTGCCTCCTCGCAGCAGGGGCCTCGGCTCCGCAACTGCCACTCCTCCTCGGGGTGTTGCACAAGTTTCGAGGTCACCGGCGACCCCCCCTAGCAGCGCGCCTGCCTCTGGCCCCCGCGAAGGAGGACGGGGCTTGGTAAGGGGGTCCGGGGCGGGGCGGGACCTCTGCCCTGCACAGGTTGGGGTCACCGGGCGAGAAGCCCTCAGCCCCCACCCACCGTGTGGCGCGCCCGTGCGCGCTTGGAATCGTAGCACGTCATGACCAGCCCGGCCCCCATTTACAAACGGGGAAACCGAGGTTCTGAGAGGGGACGGGGCATACCCATGGTCATGCAGCAGAAAGCAGACCCGAACCTAAATCCCTGCTGGGATTCCATGTGGCTAAGGGCAGCCTCTCTACGTGGGCGTGGTCAGGACTGGCGACCCTGGAACCTTCTCCACCCAAGCATCTCAGTTTTCCTGTTCCCCCTTTCCCTAATCCGGCAGGTCAGAACTGAAAAGCAGCTTTAAAATTAGCCCTCCATTTTACAGACGGGGCAACTGAGGCTAGGAGAGGCGGTGACATCAAGGCATACAATGCCCTGTCCCAGTCTAGAATTTAAGATTCCTGGCCGGTAATCAAAGCGCCTCTTAAAATATATGTGTATATATATATATAAATAACATTTTTGTAAGTAAATACACATATATGCATATATAAAAAAAAAAAGATTCCTGGCCATCCCCACCCTTCCCAGTGATCCTAAACTCCCCGGGCTTGTGCTGGGCTTGGGTGTGGCAGAACTGGGTGCCCTGGCCTGGGAAGATGAGGAAGGCAGTGGAGGCCGACTCCCCCCACCCCTCTCTCTCTCCCCCTCCGCATCCCCCCCTCACGTCCTCCGCTCTCCCCGCAGTGTGTTGCATACTTTCTAAAGCGGCAGCAGCAGCAGCAGCAGCGGCGGCGGCGGCGGCGGCGGCTCCATCCAGCCCGTGGGCTCCTCCTCGGCATGGCTGGCTACCTGAATGAATCAGACTTTGTGATGGTGGAGGAGGGCTTCAGCACCCGAAACCTGCTGGAGGAGCTCACTCTGGGGGCCTCCCAGGCCACCACGGTGAGGGGCAGGGGCAGAGATGGCTGGTTCCCTGTGCTGGCCCAGCTGTCTCTTGGAAGGGCCCCCAGGACCCCCATCTTATTCTTTCTCTTATTTGGTATTCTGCCCTTCCTATTTGCAAGGGAGGGGCCCGTTTTATCCCCAATTCCTCGTCCTTGCCCTGAAACCTGCCTCTCTCCCTGTGTCCCTGCCCTTGATGAATAGCACCGCATCATCTACTAGCCCTTTCAGTCGGAAACAGGGAGTACTCCTTGCCTCCCCACCTCTCTTCTTCACCCCCTACTTGGAGGCATCACCGTACCCTGTGAACCTGTCTCCTGAAATAACCCTCCAGTGTGCTCACTTGGAACCTCCCTTGTCTCAGTCGTCATCACTCTAAAGCACCTCCAACTTCCTCCCTGCTTCAGCCCAATCTCTCCAAATATATCATAGCCTTTCTCAAAAGACAGAATTCCTTAGCAGTTCCTCACTGCCTACAGGACCAAGCAAGTCAGAACTCCTTTGCATGGCACATGGGACTTGCCTCCAGAGCCCCACTTCCGACTTCTCCCGCAGTGCCCATTTCCTCTCACTTTGCAGTGATGCCAGGCGCTCTATGACCATGCCTCTGCTCAGATTGTTCACTCTACCCCTTCTGCCAGCCTCTCTCCCTTACCTATTTCTGGGCGTGCCTTTTCATCAGTGTCGCCTGTTTCCTGATTGCCCCAGGCAGATTTAGTATTCTCCGGGCTCTCTACCACACTTTGTAGAAACTCCCATCTAGCACTTATTGAATGGACTTGTAATTGCTTAAAGGGTACCTTATCTTCCAGACACAAGCCCCTTCCAGACTAGAGCCCTGTCTGACAGCTTAGCATAGTGTCAAGTGGGCATCAGTAAACAAAGTATTGCCTAAAAGGACACTGAGTTCCAGGGAAGGTTTAAGTAATGTGGTCTCACCCACAGCTGCATATGTGCTGGGCCCTTGACAAATCTGTGATAACCATATGTCTACACGGACTGGTGGGATGACTTCAAGGAATTTCCCCATTTCTGGAGAAGATGGATATATATGATGTTCTAATATTTTGGGAGCACATGCAAAATACAGTGGGGGCATTAAGGGCAAAAGTTGCCTTATTGGTGGGGGAGAGAGGCTGCTGAGCTAGAATTGGAACACGAAGGTAGATTAGGGTTTTGCCAGGCAGAAATGGGGGAAGGGCCTGGTAGGAACGAAGCTTGAAGATGGGGGAAAGATCCAGCCTGCAGCTGGAGTTTGAGTCGCATGGTCTGGGGCCGGGGGCGGGGGGGCGGGGATGGGGCATGGGAGCTGGATCACAGATGGCCTTGAATGCCAGGCTGAGGAGTTTGCCTTCTGTCCTGAAGGATTGGGGAGTCCCAGAAAGTTTTAGAGCAGGGTGGCTTCATGGCCAGAGCTGAGCTTGGCAGGACTGTGGTTGGCATGGATAGGGAGGGATCTGGGTGGGGCCTCACAGCCACCCCTCTTGTTGTGCAGGGTGAGGTCGCTGCCTTCTTCGTGGCGGACCTGGGGGCTGTAGTGAGGAAGCATTTCTGCTTTCTCAAGTGCCTGCCACGAGTCCGGCCCTTTTACGCTGTCAAGTGCAACAGCAGCCCTGGTGTGCTGAAGGCCCTGGCAGAGCTGGGGCTGGGCTTCAGCTGTGCCAACAAGGTGAGCTCTCGGCCCCGCACCGGTGCCCTGTCCTTCACTGCCCACTGAACACACATGGCTGGGCTGGTGGGCCCCGGGGAAGTAGGAGTGGCCTGTACTTGGCTCTCTGGGAAGGGCCACCCACTCGGGAAGGGGTTTATGGCGGGGGTGGGGGGGTGGCGGGGCTGGCAGGAGCTCTGGGCGTGGAATTTTGCCAGCCTTTATGTTCCAAATTGGAAGTTTGTGTGTCCCAGGGTGGATGGATCACCTTGTTAATGGAGATTTTCAAACTTCTTGGTATTCTTGTAATTAAAAATCAAACAAACCTCCACATCATTGGTTTTATTTTATTTTTTCTTATGTAATCTTAATAATGTATAACTGCATTTTCTTAACTAATCCTTCTGGGGTGTTTTGTTTTTGTTTTTGTTTTTCCCAATTCTACTGTCTCTAATTTGATTTCTGCTGTTGTCTTAATTCTCTCTGTTCTCTTTGGATTTACTTTACCTATGTAATACTGCCATTCAATAGTTACTCCCCAAATATTCATCGAGCTCCTACAGTATGTGGTCACTGTGCTAGGTAGGGCTGGCAATAGTGTTGAGGAAGACAGATGCTGGTGTCCTCGAGTTTGATGCTTAGTTCATCGATTTTCATTGTATTGTTATTTTATGATAAAAGTTTTTAAAGCTGTAAATTTTCTTCAGAGTACAGCTGTGGACATATCTCATTTATTCATTCAGCTATTATTTATTGAGCACCTACTTTGGGGCCAAGTACTATTCTAAGTGGGGATCTAGCAGTGAACAAAACAAAACAAAAGCTCTTCCCTCATGGATCTAGAAAATAAACAAGTTAAAGTATTCAGCGTATAGCATTGTAGATGTTAAGTGCCGTGGAGAGAATTAAAGAAGGAAAGAGGAGTAGGGGGTGTTGGGAGGGAAGATTGCAATTTCAGATAGTTTGGCCAGAGAAGAGAGCAGAGGCTCAAGTGGGTACGGAAAGGACGCATGTTCATGTTGGATGTTGTAGAGAGAGTTCTGGAAAGGCTTCTCGGAGGAGGAAAGATGAGAGCTAACCTGGGCAGGTTGACAGGACTGGAGGATATTCCAGGTGGGAGAGAGGTGTGTGCACCAGGATGGGATGGCCAGAACCAGCAGGTTAACCTTTACCAGGGACCAAATGTTAATGCTCTTAGTAGCAGATGAGTCTCCCTCTTGTCAAATGCAGAGCCCCTTTGCATCAGCTCTGGCTTTGCACACCTTATTTTATGAGTATCTTACATAAAGCCCAGTGCAGTGCAGAGGGGGAGTGATTTCCATTTCACGATTTGAGGAACCGGGAAGCCCACCCGCACACGGCTTGCTGGTAGGGAGCCAGGACTTCTCCCCGCAGCCTGCCGCTGCTTGACCTTCCCTCTGGAGGCTGGGGACAGGATCCTTTACTGGCCCAGGCGCCACTGACCAGTGTCCTGTGCTTCTGGAAACCCAGGGGTGAGGCGCTCAGCTCTCTAGCCTCGGCACCTGGCCTCCAAAGGGCAGAACTGTGGGGTGTTAGGGCTTAGAAAGACCTCGAAGACTGGAACATTAAGAGCAGCTGCTGCTTGCTGACCGCTAGTTGTGCCAGGCGCTTTGCCAAGTGTTTTCCGTACATGATCTCATTTTATTCTCGCAACAACCCAGTGAGGTAATTATTATCGCCGTTTTCTGACAACAACCCTGTGAGGCACAGCTTCAGAGGAACGAGGCACAAGGTTGAGTGACTTGCCCGGGGGACATGCACCTGTGGCCCAAGGTCCTCAGGGAGGGGATTGCTGAGTTGGAACTGGGCCAGCGGCGGGTCCAAGGCCCGGGAGTAGAAACCGGTGTCCTCTTCCGGTGGGTGGGGTCACGCAGCCCCGTCGGGGTATTTACATTCGCTGGAGAGGACTCCCGGCGGCACAGCGTTGGTTGGAAGGCCGAGAGCGCCCTCTCCTGGCCAGCTGTAAGGGTGGCCGCCTTAACAGCGCCGTTCCTTAGCGGACGTTCAGGGCCAGGCTGGGCTGGGCAGGCAGATGCACAGACGACAGGCGCCAGGGTCAGAGCACGGTCCCTCCTCGCACGGGAAGGAGCTCTGGTCCTCCCCTCCACCTTCTCAAGGCCCTTGCCCCATCTCTCCTGTCCTCACCCCTTGCTCTTTCTTGCTGTCTCCCTCAGCATCCTCCTATCTTAAAAAACGCTCCTTGGACATCACCTCCTCCTCCACCCCAATCCCTTGCCCCTGTTCACGGTCAGATTTGTCAACAGAGTCATCTACACTTGCTCATCTGCACCTGCTTGCTAGCCAGTTGCTTCCAGACCTCCACTCTCACACTGCAAGGAATACCTCTTACCAAGGCCCGCAGTGATCCCCAGGCTCCTAGATCCAGGGAGCACTTTATCTTAAACCTTATTTTTGAATTATTCAAATAACACATTGGTTCATTCACCAAAAAAAGTAAGACATCAGCTTTATGTCTGCACAAATAATCACCATTATGAATTTGGTGGGCATATAGTATTTAAAAAATACACCTATGGCTCATAGAAAAGATATAAAATGTTTTGTGATTCTACAAGCAAATATAAAAGGAATTCTTATGGTCCATACCATTCTTCAGAAGCTTTAAACTCAGCAGGTTTTAACCATGACTCAATGTTGATGCATTTAGACCTCGTTCAGGGGACACTCCCCGTTCCCCTTGTTATTTGACCTCTCAATGTCATTGAACACAGCAATGTTTTCTTTTTAAAAATACTCAGCTATAACATGTACTCCTGGTTTTAAAGACTCCAGCAGCATATAAGATGAAGCGCGAGCAAGGCTGTGCGTCTGCCCCCCCTCTCAGGCCCCTCTGCCATCTGGGTCACCTACCATCCAGACACAGTCGCAAGGTCAGCTGTGCCTCTCCAGGAACGGTGCTGCACTCTCCTTACTGTTTTCCTCCTCTGGAGACGTGCTCTCTCCTCACCTTTCGGGGAGCCGGCTCTTCCCAGTCTTCTATCACCCTTAAAATGGCCAAGTTCCTCTGGATTTTGTCTCAGACCGCTTATCTTGTAAACCTCTTCTTAGGGGATCTTACCTCCTCCCGTGGCTTTAAATGCCACCAGTACACACCTGTCTGCCACACTTTCGTCTCCAGCCCAGACCTGCGTATCCAGATGCTGACTTGATAGCACCCAGATGCCTGGAGCCCAGCATGTTCAAAGGCACTTGGTGAATGGCCCCTCTCTCTGGGGGTTGTGGAGGCCCCTCATACACCCTCCAGAATCCCCTCAGCACTTTGTCAGCCCATTTCCACAGGGTCACCTGTATTCCTTCATCAGGCCGAGCACCTTCTTGCTTCAGAGCCTCTGCCCGGGCCATTTCCTCTCCTGGACATATTCTTTGCTTTCCTGTTGGCCTGGCTGAGGCCTTCTGTGGGCCTCGGCTGAGATTTCGGAGCTCCCTCACACCCAGGTCTTCCCATCACATGGTCTCTAGCATCTTGCACTTTTTCTTCAGGCTTTACCCCATTCAGAATTTCGTTATTCATTGTTCACTTTTTTTTTTTTTTTTATGGGTAAAAATCAAAATTCTCACAATACACACAAACATTTGCAAAATGATATATAAATATATATGCATATATGTGTATTTGCTTACAAAAATGTTATTTATATATATATATATACATATATTTTAAGAGGTGCTTAGATTACCCAAAATATTACATGGAACCCACTGGGATTCCCATGTTGCCCACCTCCCACACCTCCCACCACATCCCACACAAACATCTCCCACAGTGTGGCCCACCACCCTCAATGAACTTACACATCCTGGAGCCTTGCCACCAACCATAGACCACAGTTCACACTGTAGACCACACTCTCTCCCACTCAGTTCTGAGTGGTGTGTGCTGATTTAAAATGGCCTACATCCATTGCCACAACAGTACTCAGGACAACCTCCAACTCCCAAAGAAGCCCCTGTATTTCAACTGCTCATCCCCTCCCTACCCAAAAACTGTCAAGTGGCCACTGGCTCCACCTCATTGTTATAATTTCTTGCATTGCTAGAATCACCATATGTGAGCAAGAGAATACCATCAAGTCCACTCTAGTCCATAGTTCTTCCCCCAATCCAGAGGCGAATGGGATGGTGATGTCCACTCCAACTCCAAGTGAGAGAGGGCTTATATCCCATGGATATGGTGGGTGGGATGATCCTGCCTGCAGATGCAGGCCCTCTCCATTCCCTGGGATGGCCATTTCCCATCGTTGTCTCCTCACCAGGTGACTTGGATGAGTCCATTGAGCTGTAGGGTAGGAGTTGCAGCTCCACCTAGATTTCATGCACACCTGGCACATAGGTAGGCGGGAGGCTCCAGTCTCTGGAAGTATACCTAAGAAACTCCAGCATCACATGTAGGTTTGAATAGAAGGGACTGATGAACCATGTGCAGGGAGGACTTATTTGAGTCTAATTCTGTCACTCTCAGGAGCACAGATTCTAAAATAGAACCCACTGATAAGGCATCAGTCTCTGGGGCTATCCCCCCTTATATAGGACCAGGGTGTCTCCGGAGCTCTCAGGAACCCCACTGAGTGGGGTGACAGGCACTTGGATGTTCTATGAGCTCCTACTGAGGTGTGCGTAAGAGTTACCTCTGGGATGACCTCCCGACTCTCTTTGAAGTTTCTTAGCCACTTGAACTCATTTGTCTTTACCATTTCCCCCTTTTATTCAAGGTCTTTTTCCAGTTGTGTTGCCAGTTGGCACTTGGGAAAAGTTTTCAATTAGCAATACTCGTGCCTCGGATAAACCTCATTGGCTACCATTGTTCACTTTTGAAGGCCCATCTTCCCCACCAGCCTAAAGCTCCACGAGGTCAAAGTCTCTGTCTGCCTTATTCACCACTAGCACCTGTCACAGAGCTGGCAACTCAGTAGATATGCTCAATAAATGCCTGTCAGTTCAGCATTAAGTCGTAAGAGCAGGGACGCTCAAGTTTGACGGTCCTGGGTGAAATTTACAGCTCTGCCACTTAGAAGCTGTTTGACTTTGGGCAAGTCACTTAACCTCTTTGAGCCACTGCTTCCTACCTCATATATAAGGTTATCAGGAGGAGTAAATGAGAATGCATATGAAATATTTAATACAATGATTGGCACATAGTAGGCTTTCAGAGAATAGTTATTATTTAAACATTTGTCAGCAAAGTTAAATCCTCAGGTCCTCAAAGTGCTATCCTCTCTGCTTCCTCTTTCCTCGTGTGGTTAAGCAGGGAGCAAAAACACATTTTCACGTGCACTCATACTAGGGCAGGGGGACCATCTGCCTCTGGGAAGCAAGCTGTGACAGCAGTAATTCCAGTTCTGGACATGGACCTCTGTGTCCCACTCTGCCACTTACCAACTGTGTCACCACTGGCAGATGGACCTCCCTGAACTCAATTTTGTCCTCCATAAAGTGTGGCTAATAAAGACTTCATTGGATAGTTATAGGCATTACAGAGATAATGTGCATAAATACCGAGTGCTGGAAAGTTGCTAAATTAAAATATAGGGTTTTATTGCAAATTCAGGATGGCTAAAAACGGCTCTTATGTCTCCTACTGTGTTTCAAATCTGGCTCCCACTTGACTCCCTTCCCTTATCCATGCAGAGTCAGACCTGCATTTGAAGGTTGGCTCTTCCACCTACTTGCTGTGTGGCCTCTCCTGGCATCAGTTTCTTCCTCTGTAGAATGGAGAAGGGTTAAGTAAAGTAATGAATCTCCAGCAGGGGTTGGCCAAATCCAGCCCACCACCTGATTTTGTAAAGTTTTATTGGATCACAGCCAAACTCATTCATTTACCTGTTGCCTAGGGCTGCTTTTGTACTATGGGGGCAGGTGAGTAGTTGCAACAGAGATCCTCTGGCCTGCAAAGCATGAAGTATTTACTCTCTGGCCCTTTCCAGAGTAAGTCTGCTGACACCTGATCTAATTCAGTGCCTGGCCTGTGGTAGGTGCTCAGTGAACATGGCTGCTATAATCAACAGCAGCGGCAGTATTGTCTGTATCATTTATTTATGCTGCAGTCAGGCAGAGCAGTGATCTGTAAAGGTGAGGAAGAGGAGGACTTGAGGGGAGAGGGGTTCAGTCGGGGTCACTCGGCACAGTGTCACACACGGTGTTGGCTTTGGATGTTGGATGACCTGTGTCAGAAAGACTCTTGGTCTAATTCACTTTCTAATACACTAATGTTCTCTATTTTTTATTTTATTTTTTATTTTTCTAACGTTCTCTAAACATTTAAATCTGCTAGGAAAATGTGTCAAAAGCTGGTCAACAGGGCTTCCATGGGTCCATATAAGTGCCTTCATGGGATTTTTTTTTTTTTTTTTTAATTTTTTTTTAAAGATTTTATTTATTTATTCATTTATCCCCCCCTTGCTGCTTGTGCTCGCTGGGTCAGCTAACCACGCCGTGCGGGCGGGCTTGCCTTCACCAGGAGGCCCCGGGAACCGAACCCGGGGCCTCCCATATGGTAAACGGGAGCCCTACCAATTGAGCCACAGCCGCTTCCCCCTTCATGGGATTTAGAAAGCCCATTTCTTCAAGACACTTAATTGTTATCATAAATATACTGATTTTGGTAGAACGAGATGCTTTACTGCCAGGAAACTCTACTAAATATACAAATCTACCATGTATTCGATGTGAATGCAAACCTCCCGGGATTGTGCAGTGCACAACCTGCATGACTGTACACAGCAGGCCTGCCTGCCAAAGAATGGTGAGCCAGCATAAGTCCTGATTTCTAAATATCTATTGAATTAGAGAGTTACATACTTCCCATGCTTAGGTACAACTTTGCCCCTCATCTGTGCTTCCTTGGGCTCCACGGGCCCAGCAGGCCCTGATGCCTCCTCACCATCATCTTTGGGACCCCACAGGCAGAGATGGAGTTGGTCCAGCGCATTGGCGTCCCTGCCAGTAAGATCATCTATGCCAACCCCTGTAAGCAAATTGCACAGATCAAGTATGCTGCCAAGCATGGGGTCCAGCTGCTGAGCTTTGACAACGAGATGGAGCTGGCAAAGGTGGTAAAGAGCCACCCCAGTGCCAAGTAAGCTGGGAACCACACGTGTGAAGGAGGGTAGGCTGCTGTGTGAAGGTGGAGGGGGCTGGGGGAGTGAAGGTGGGACAGAGGACTGAGCTCAGGGAGAAGGAGGCAGCGCTGTTGTGCCCTGCCCTGTACCCGGCCACAGTCACAGGAGGTTGGAGTGGGTACACGTGTGCTGGACCCGGGCTGTCAGGGCCTGACTAGAACAGAGGCAGCTCTAGGCAGAGCAAAGCCCGTGCGTTATGGAGGTCAAAATCACAGGCTGAGACTGCAAGAAGGGCTGATGGAGAAGCTTTGCAAGGGAGGTAGCATTCAAAGTGGGCCTTGAGAAATGAGGAGACTTTTGAAGGGCGGGGCATAAGCAGGGTGTTAGTGTGAACTGTGTGAGCAAATGCACGAGGCCAGCAACAGCACGGGGTGTTTGGGGGTCACCCCAACTTGGGTGTGGCTGGAGTGTGCTGCGTGCGAGGGCTGGAAGCAAACAGTGGATGAAGCTGGCCCAGGGCAGGGACCTGGTGCCAATGGGCTTTGGCAGGGCTAAAGGCTGGGCGTTTGGTTTAGGCTTGTGCTTTTCACACAGTGACTCGACACCCTGGGGATTCCAGGGAGGGCTCTTGAGGTGGAGGGAGACCAGGTGGGTGGGCCACTCTGCTTCACCCAGTACAGCTTCCATTTTGTCCATTTTACATGATATTGGGGTTCTCCTTAAGGTTTTATTTAAAATCATAAATGAAAACTTCTAAAACTCTGGCTGGTATGGAGGCCAATTTGGGTGGATTAGAGCTTGGCGCAACTGCCCGGGGTAGTGAGGTCTGACCCCAGGCAGGGGCTGCTGGAATGGAGAGCAGGGGGTGCAGAGACATATGGACATGGCTTGCACAGGACTTGGGGTTGACTGGCTGTGCAGGCAGAGGAAGGGGTCAGGGAGCCTGAGGAGCTGGCAGCTCTGAGCCCTGCAGATTCACAGCCCTGGACTCCCGAGAAGATGTGGCTGGGGGGTGGGGGGGGTGTCGCCCCGGGAGGGGGGGTCACCCAGCAGAGGCGCTGCCTGTCCCCTCAGGATGGTTCTGTGCATCACCACTGATGACTCCCACTCCCTGAGCCACCTGAGCCTCAAGTTTGGAGCGTCACTGAAATCCTGCAGGCACCTGCTTGAAAATGCCAAGAAAAGCCATGTGGAGGTGGTGGGTGTGAGGTGAGCACCACCGTCCCCGCCCTGCCAGGCCCACTGCCTCTTTCCCAGGAATCAATCAATTCTGCAGGAGACCTTCCTCAAGGCCTCCGGGCAGGCCTGCCTCCAGGGGCCTGGAATCCTGACATTGGAGTTTCCTCTCTTTAGAAAAAAGGTTGGGAGTGTTCCCCTGCCCTAAACCTACAGTCTTCAAAAGGTCTGTCCAGTATGTTCTGCCCAAGGACTTGATTTCACGGGGGTTTCTCAGGCTGTGCCAAAGGTTGTGCAGGACATCCTTGTCCCTGTCTCTTTTCTTGCAGAGATATGGAAGAAGTAATGCTAATGACCTAGCAAAATAGCATTCGTTTATTCTGTTGTTAGGATATGCAGGGCACTGTGCTAAGTGCTTCATGTACGTTATCCCACAGTTTAGTGTGGTACAGGACCTTATCCCTATTTTATAGATGGGTAAACTGAAACACAGGTAGGTTAAGTAACTTGCTAAGGTCTTGCTGCTAATTAAGAGACACATCCAGAGCTGGTTGACTCTGGGGCCCTGGCCCTCCTCCTAAAAAGCTCGGCCCCAGGGGCAGCAAAGAGAGATGAGAGGTGCACCAAGTGCCAAGAGACCTTGGAAGTAGCCTCCTGTCCACTCCACACTTTCACATGGCCTTTGGCAACCCATTTAACCTTCCTGGCCTTTGGTCACTGCATCTGTAAAGTGGGCACAGTGTCCGATGTGCCTGCCAGAGACACAACCGGACTAGCTGGGGTGCTGGGGTTGCTCCTGGCTGGGGCCAGGACGATGGCACCCTGGGGCCTGGCATGTGAACCGAGGCTCTCTCTCCTTCCCTAGTTTTCACATTGGCAGTGGCTGTCCTGACCCTCAGGCCTATGCTCGGTCCATCGCAGATGCCCGGCTTGTGTTTGAAATGGGTGCCGAGCTGGGCCACAGGATGCACATCCTGGACCTTGGAGGCGGGTTCCCTGGCATGGAGGGAGCCAAAGTGAGATTCGAAGAGGTAACTCGGGCTGGAAGCATACTGGGCTCAGGGTGGGGCAGGGGCAGGGGCAGGGGCAGGGAGGGGTATAATATTCATAGGGAGCCCCGGTGGGGGTGGAGCCTATGTGGTGCTTTACCTGGATTACTTCACTTATTATCCCCGTATTACAGTTGAGCAAATGCAGGCTCATAGAGATAAGTCCCCTCCTGAGTCTAAGGCAGAGCCAGGCTGCACACCCAGCTCTGCCTACCTTCCTCCCAGGCCTTTCACCAGCCCCCTGCAACATATTTGTATAACTCCTAAGGCTCTCTGATGTCTGGGTACCCCTTATTCACTGACAGGAGGGCAGGAGAAGGAAGAGCCAACCTTGATGTCCACTCACAGTCCACCTGTCTCCTTCCCACCTGTGAGATGAAACCAAGGAAAATGGTGTCACTTCAATTCCTACTCCAACCATTAGTGGTTGCTTCTCCTTAAGAAGCACCTCATGTCCTGTAATTGCCATGTCTAAGAATTGACCCTAAGGAAATGATTGGGGATATATACAAAAAATTAGACTCAAAGATGAGCATTGCAGTGCTTTTGTAACAAAGCTTTGAACTTTCTTGATCCATCTAACAATTGGAAATTGGTTAAATTACGGTAGATTCTTATGATGAAAATATTACACAGGGGAGATCATTAGCCATCTATTGAGTAAAATATGTTATAAAAACACATACTCAGAAAAAAAGAAAAAAACCCATATACACAGCTCCATCCTGCTTATAATAAAAGAATAATACTTGTTTGTATAGAAAAGAATTAAAGAAGCTACTCCAAAAAGTTAACAGTGATTAGCTTCATCTGGGTGATGGAATTAGGGGTAATTCTTTTTTTTTTTTTTTAAGATTTTTTATTTATTTATTCATTTATCCCCCCCTTGCTGCCTGTGCTCGCTGGGTCAGCCAACCACGCCGTGCGGGCGGGCCCGCCCTCACCAGGAGGCCCCGGGAACCGAACCCGGGGCCTCCCATATGATAAACGGGAGCCCCACCGATTGAGCCACAGCCGCTTCCCAGGGGGGGGGGGTAATTCTTATCTTCTTTTTCCTTCCCTGTATTTTCTGAATTTTCTGTCATCAAACTGTATTATTTAACAAATTGATTATTTATGAAAGAAAGTTCCTCATCAGGGCTTCCAGAACCTGAGTGTCAAGTGTTATAATAAGAGTGCCCCTTCCCATTGTGGGGGGCATGGAGGGGAGTGATTTATACAAAGATGAGGATCTCCACCCACATCCTTCCCCCCCACCACCACCACCACGTCCCTGGCCAGCTGCCCTCAGTTACCAGCTGGGCCCGCAGCCGCTACCAAGCCCTCCTTCCTGAAATCAAAGCAGCTTTCAAGAAATGGACTTGGAGCTGTAGCAAGTCTTCAGTATAAATCTTGCATTTGAATCACAGAATTGTCCCCCCCTCAACCCCCTCCCATTCAGATTGCTTCTGTGATCAACTCAGCCTTGGACCTATATTTCCCTGAGGGGTGTGGCGTGGACATCCTTGCCGAGCTGGGGCGCTACTACGTGACCTCAGCCTTCACCTTGGCAGTCAGCATCATTGCCAAGAAGGAGGTTCTTTTGGACCAGCCCAGCAGGGAAGGTAGGTGCCAGGTGGTTGGGGGATCCCTGTTCTCCCCTGTGGCTGGGGCAGTGGCTGGCTGAGCAGGGTCTGGTTTTAGGCCCGGTGGCAGGGGGTAGGGGAATCTGGAGAATGGGACCTTGTTTTAGGGAATTTGAAAATCAAGTCCTTTCACCCCAAAGACACTTACTTAGCATCTTTTTTCCTAGGCATGTTCATATTTTGTGAACAAATTGAGATAAGAAAAACTTTAGGGAGAATAGATACTTTATTAATTCCATTTTACAAGTGAGAAAACTGAGAGCCAAAGAGAATACACGTAAATTGTTTAATAGCTAGTAAGAGGTAAAGCTAGGATTTGACTCTATGCCTGTCTCCTCTCCAGAATACAGGCTTTTACTCACCCCACTGATTCTCATAACGTAATGAAAATAGTGAATGACAACTTATTTTTAAGTTTCCTTTACAGTTGACAGAACATAGGCTCAGAGAGGCAGATTCACTAATCTGGGGGCACACAGCTGATAAAGGGCAGTACTAGGATTCACATTCAGGCTGGGCTGCCCCAAAGCTGCCCACACTGCCAGCCTTTCCAGATCAGAGCAGTCTTCAGCAGCCCTGGGAGCAGGCAGAGTCAGGGACTCCGATCTTGGGGCTTTGGTCCTGGGATCCTCAGGCAAGAGAGCAAAGGCAGGTCCGTGTGCTCTTCCCTAGAGAAAATCCATGTGGAGGGTGGCAGGTTACAAAAGTAACATGTCGCACATATATGCATATATGTGTGGGGGGGTAGTTGTGTGTGTGGAGGGGCAGGTAAGTTCAGCCTTATTCTGGCCTCCTTTAAAGGCTCCTGTCTTGTCCAGCCAGGAGTCCTGGCCTCTTCCTGCAGTCACCCCCGAGCAAATGGCCTAACCTTTTGGAGCATTTGGGTGGGCTGTTCTTCTGCCTTCGTGGGGTGTTGAAGTGCTCAGATGCAGGCAGAGGAGTGGGTCCCAGGTGGGGTTGCTCAGTTGTCAGGATGCCTGTTCCCGACGCTCTGAAGAATCTCATATCATCGGCTGCAGGACCACCCTATAGTTGAGAAAGGGTCACTTTCTCTTCAGTGACCTGTTGTGCTTGCTGAGCCCACCGTTGAGCCAGCTCCCCACTACTCTCCCCTCTCATTGCGGCCCTTGACCCCTCCCCTCCCCGCAGAGGAAAACGGTTCGGCCCCCAAGACCTTCGTGTACCACCTTGATGAGGGCGTATATGGGATCTTCAACTCGGTCCTGTTTGACAACGCCTGCCCTACCCCCATCCTGCAGAAGGTGAGCCTACCCCACGTGGGCCTGTTTCCAATTAAGTGGGCTTTTAAAAAAAAAACAAAAACTTTCATTATGTTTGTATCTACTTTTTTTTTTTAAGTAAGGTACATTTATGGTAGAAAATAGATAACAAGAATGAAGGTTATTCGCCATAACTCCACTGCACAGAGAGTGGGAACATTTTGATGTATTTCTTTCAGTCTCTTTTTCAAATGCATTATACTTTTTTTCGTAAAGTTGGGATCACATTGTTTTACCGCCTGTTTTTTCATTTAACATGTGATGTGCCTAGTCCCACGCCATTAACTACTTTTTTACAATGCTTTTTGATGACTACATAGTATTTTTTTTTTTTTTTTAGTTTTACTGACATTTTTATTAGTGAGTTTTATGACTTAGTTTTTTTTTTTTTTTTGTGACTCAAACAATATATTACACAATATATTTGGTTCATAGTAATGCATTCATACAGTATATAGTATTTTAACGGATGATTGTCCTATAATTTGTCTAGCTCTAATGTTGGACATTTGGTATCCTGTTTTTGAGCATTGTAAGGAGATCTTGGCACACATCTCTGATTATTGCTCTGGGGTAAATTCCTGCAAGTAAAATGAAACAGTTCATCTGAAATGGGGTTTTTCCACATTGACGGAAGGGAACAGCGATAGAGAAAACATTCCTTCTAGCCCCTGGAACTCAGCCCAGGGCCTCCAGCGATTCTAGTGGGGCATCTTCAAAAGGGGAAAGAAAATGAGACCCACCAACGTACCTTCACACCTGCGGGCCTTTGCCTGTGCAGCCCCTGTTCTCGGAAGGAAACTTCTGCTAACGTGCCTGGCCAGCTCCCAGCGTGTTGCCAGCTTTCTTCCCTTCCCAACACGCCTGGTCTTTGGAGACCCTATCAGATGCCAGCTGCTCTTTGCGGCTTTTCCTGCCTCTCATCCAACTGCAGGCAGGAGCCCCCCACCCCCACCCCAGACTCCCGCGCTCTCGTGGACGAGCTTGATGGAGCCCTCGTCCCAGGGATGTGTTGCTAAATGTTGTCATAGCCACTTGTCTGCATAAGCCTCCCTGATGTGCTGAGGTAGTTGGTTTTCTTCTCTGTCACAGTCGCGTTGCCTGCAGGCTCGTCATCTCCCACATCCCCCTGCACCAGAAGGGGCCAGGCAGGCCTAAGCTGGGGGAACCTGAGGCTACAGAGCAGCCACCAGCTGCTTCGCAGTTACTCTCCCCCTCCTGTGCCCGCTTTCTGTTGCATCCCGGCCTCATTCCTCGTCCCCTTCATCCGTTACTCTGGATGGCCTGGACTGTGACCCAGCTCACTGCTCTCAGCCTCCCTCCAGGGTTTCTGCTTTGACTTATCTCTAGTTGGTGTTCCTGACCCAGGCACCCTCTGTGACCTGTGTTGTTCCTCCCCCAGACAGGGCAGAAGCTGTTTCCTTTGGGCTCTCTGCCCCTTGCCTAGCTCAGCCACGTGTCTGGATACGGCGTGGGTCCCCCAGTCTGGTGATGGAGCCAGACGGTGGGTAGATGACAGCACACATAATAAGCTGGTTACAGCTGTGCTGGCAGTGCATGTCAGAAGGGCCCAGCCTGAGGGGGTGTCCGCACCTTCTTCTCCAAGGAAGGACCCCTCGCCAGTGGGTGTGGCAGCTTTGCACCCTGCTTTTCCCTCCCAGGGACTTTGCTCTTGGACCTCAGGTGCAGAAAATTGTATTAAACATAATCTTGGTTCCAGGTACACTTCTCATCTTTGGACCATGCTTGGTCCTCTTTTGCTTATGTTTCTTTTCTATTTTTCAAAAACTCAACAAATATTTATTGAGTACCTTCAATATGCAAAGCACTATCCTAAGGCCTGCTGGGAATAGGAGGTAAGAATTGTCTGGAAATTCAGTCCTGTTGGGTAGAAACTCTTGTATGTATAGATGGGGGGGTGGAGTGAGAGAGAGAGAGGGAGGGAGGGAAACCACAACAGTTTCAGGAGAAAAGTACAGTACATGTGCTATGAATTTTTTCATAAATATTTTAAGATGTACTCTAAAAGATAAGGACTTAAAAAATAACCACAATACCATTATCAAGTAAAAAAATTTAACAATTCTGTAGTACCCCCAATCATCCAATCCCTGTTCAAATATCCCCAACTGTCTCATAAATGGTTTTTATAGTTGATTTGCTGAAATCAGAGGCCAAAGAAGATCTGCTTATTGCGTCTGGCTCATATGGCTCTCTCTCAACCTATCAGTTTCCTCACCTACTTTTTTTTTTAAATTTATTTCTTGAAGAAACTGGGCTGCTTGCCCTGTAATGTTTCCCACATTCTAGATTTTTCTGATTGGTGAATTTCCTGGATTTCCTTTAGTGTTTTTGAACCTGTTTCCCTGTGTCCTGTATTTCTCTGAAACTAGTAGTTAGGTTAAGTTCCCATATGTTTTTTTTTAAATAAAAATACTTCAGTTAGTGTAATCAGCATCATTTACTACCTCCCCCCCCCATGCATAGTAACCACTATCGTCAGTCACGTGTTTATCATTCCCTTGCTCTCTTTTTTTACATGGTTTTATCACATCCAAATTTATCCCTAAAATGTATGTATGTGTATATATAATTTATTTGTTTTTTTTACTTTATAAAAATGGTATTATGATGTATGTAACCTTTTTGGACTTTTTTCACATCCTATCGTATTTTAAGATTCATCAGGGGGTGGATGTGGCTCAAATGGCTGGGCGTCCGTCTGCCATATGGAGGGATCTGGGTTCGATCCCCGGGACCTCCCGGTAAAATAAAAAAAAATTTAAAAAAAAGATTCATCAGTACTGCTGCATGTCACTAGAGTTCATTCAATTCGATTCTGTATAACACTCTGGGGGGCGGATGTGGCTCAAATGGCTGGGCGTCTGTCTGCCATATGGAGGGACCTGGGTTCGATCCCCAGGACCTCCCGGTAAAATAAAAAAATATAGAAGGTGCATGTGCCACCAGGTGTTGTGTGTGGGCGTGCCGCCAGGCCCCGCCAAGCCACGTATCAAGATGATGACGTAATAGGAGAGAAACACAGGGGAGAGCCAAGACGAGGTGCACCGAAAAACCAGGAACTGAGGTGGTGCAAGTGGCAGAACACCTCTCTCCCACATCGGAGGTTCCCAGGATCGAATCCCGGTGAAGAGAGGAGGAGAAGGATGAGAAGAGAGGGCAGGAAACAGACACAGAGAATTGCCCAGCGAATGGACACAAAAAACCCAGCAAAAACCGGGGGTGGGGGTGGGGTGTTAAAATGGATAAAGCAAATAAATAAATAAATCTTTTTAAAAAACCCAAAACACTCTGTTGGTGAATATCCCAGTTTGTTCACCTACTCTCCTGTCAAGGCATTTGGATTTTTCTAGGTTTTTGCTGCTGTGAACTCTGCCACTAGGAATGTCTTTGTCCCTGTCTCTGTTTCCCGCGAGCAAGGAGGAATGGCGTCGGGAGCAGCGTTGGGAGCCTCGCCAGACTGGTTTCCAAAGTGGTTGCGTGGATTTACAGCCCACCAGCAGCATATCAGAGGCTGTGACTCCACACTTTTATTGTCCTTCCCAACACTTGTATTGTCAAACTTCAAAAAATTTCCCAACTGGCTGTAAAATGGTATCTCCTTGAGGCTTGGGTTTGCATTTCCCTGCTCTGTAATGCAGTTGGGCGGCTCTTTGTATATTTATCGGCCGTGCAAGTCTTCTCTTCCAGAGACTGCTCTTCGTATCCGAACCTCTCCACCACGTGGTCTGCACCCACTGCCCCGTTCCCTCAGCTCCCATTCCCTCTTCAGACCTCTCCAATCTGGTGTCTGTTCCACGAGGCCACAGAAGATACTCTTTTTTTTTTTTTTTTTTTTTTAAGATTTTATTTATTTATTCATTTATCCCCCCCTT
>JAKSZT010053883.1:26681590-26837972 GCA_026826555.1 Tolypeutes matacus
TTTTATTTATTTATTCATTTATCCCCCCCCCAGCTGCTTGTGCTCGCTGGGTCAGCCAACCACGCCGTGCGGGCGGGCTTGCCTTCACCAGGAGGCCCCGGGAACTGAACCCAGGGCCTCCCATATGGTAAACGGGAGCCCCACTGATTGAGCCACGGCTGCTTCCCCAGAAGATACTCTTGAAAACTACCAGTCACTTCCATGTGGCGCGGTCCATCGGTGACTCTCCTGTCCTCAGCAGCAGCGTCCAGCACAGCTGGTCCATCTCCACACCCTCCATCTTTACCCTTGACTCTCTGGGCATCTTTGACAACATCTCAGCTTTGCCCACTCCTCTGACCATTCGCACCTTGTCTCTAGCCAGTGCTTCTTTCTTCTGCTTATTCTCTAAAAATGTTGACTAGCTCAGGCCTCAGTCCTTGACCTTCTTCTCTGTCAACACTTCCCAGGTGAACTCTTCTAGAATGAGGCTTCAAATATCCACCCTCTCTCTCTAATCACTCTTAAATTTATATTTCTATCTTGAGCTCCAAACTCATGTATCCAACTGTCCCCTTGACGTTTTTACTCAGGTGTCTCATAGGCATCTTAAATTTAACATGTTCACACTGAACTCTTGAGAAACTTCTTCCTCTCCCCCAGTCTTTCCCTCTCGGTAAACAGCACTGCCAGGTAGCCAGCTGTTGGAGCTAAAAAACTTAGCATTATTCTTCATTCTTACTTTCCCCCTCTTCCCATATGCACTCCATCTGCAATCTTTGTCAAGTCTTATTTATTCCAAAATACATTTTGATCCATCTAATTCTTTTTCTGCCAGCACCCTAATTCAAACCATCATCATCTTTGACTGGACTGCTGCAGTAACTGCTAACTAGTCTTCTGGCCTGTTTTAGTTTCCTAGGCTGCTCAAGCAAATGCCAGGAAACGGGTCAGGTTTAAACAATGGGAATTTATTTGTTTATGGTTTTGAGGCTAAATGAAAGTCCAAATCAAGCCATCATCAAGGTGATGCTTTCTCCCCAAAGACTGGCTTTCTGGGACTGGCTGCTGGCTGTGTCTCCTGGTCTCTCCCTTCTCTTCCTGTTCCATTGATTTCAGCTTCTGGCTGCTTCCTCTGTGGCTTTTTCCCCCTCTCTGTCTGAATTTCATTCTCTTATAAAGAACTCCAATAATAGGATTAAGACCCATCCTGATTGAGATGGGACACACCTTAACTGAATAGCCTCACCACAAGGTCCTACTTACAATGGGTATACACCTACAGGAATGGATTAAATTTAAGAACATGGTTTTCTGGGGTACATACAGCTTCAAACCACCATATGACCTTCATTCCTGCTTTCCTACCATCCATCCCACACACAGCAAAGTGACCTTTTCAAAACCGAAAGGTCAATGTCCTGCTCATGCTGAAAACCTTTGGTGGCTCCCCATTGCTCTCAGAATAAAATCTAGAGCTGATACAACAAGATGACACAATGAAGAGACACAATGAGGAAACATAATGAGAGACACAGCAAGTGGGAAGTGGAGGTAGCTCAAGCCAATGGGCACCTCCCTCCCAGGTTCGGTTCCCAGTGCCTCCTAAAAAGAAGACACAGAGCAAGCAGTCACAAAGAGCAGACAGCAAGTGAAAACAATGATGGGGGTAGGGGGTGGTGGTGAGAAATAAATAAATAAAATAAATCTTTAAAAAAAAAAAGACTCTTTACCCAAACCGGCAAGACTCTTGCCAATCTCTCCCACCACATCATTGGCTACGCCTCCCCTTGCCCATCATGCTCCAGCCCATTGGCCTCCTTTTTGTTCCTGCAACACCTGCTCTTTCCAACTACAGGCTTTGCACTTGCCATTTGCCCCACCCAGAATACTTTCTGCTGGTTTCTGAGATGATTGCCTATTTTTCCCTTTATGTCTCAGCTCAAATGTCTCTTCTTCAGGGAGTTCTCTTCTGATCGCCATTTCTAACTTGGGCTCACCTTCCACCACCAGATAATTTTGTCACCCTGTTTATTTTCTTCATAACACACCACAATGTATAATTATCTGGTTTGTTTGTTGACATAGTAAGTGCTCAATAAATAGTTGTTGAATGCACCATGAATGAATCACCCACTATACTGTGAGCCTCTTGAGAGCAGAAGCTGTGTTCACTTTTACTCTTGTCATAGACTAGGTGCTCGGTATAAGTTGGAATCAAATTGATTTTTAAAAAACATATAACTAACTTAAAATTTAAAGGAACTTTCAGAAATGGAAGAAAACTGCAGTCCTCTACCCTAACACAGCTCTATTCATTTTTCCATAATGCTCCCCAGTCTTTCACCACACAGGTTCATGTGGTCACAATCCTCATGTACACACTAGTGGCTAACGTCATTGTGCACTTACTGTGGCAGGTGTTGTACTAAGCACCTTACATGGCGTTAATCTTCTTAATCTATATAATAGTCTTCTAAAGTAGATACTATTATCAGTTCCATTTTACAGTTGAGAAAACTGAGGCTTAGGGAGGTGAAGTAACTTGCTCAAAGCCACAGTTATATGGGGTAGAGCTTATTAACTGTAGATTGGGAGATCCTTGGAGGTAGGCTTCATGTCTTATTCTCAACCTTTTGATTTCTTTCTTTTTTTTTTTTTTTTTTTTTTTTTATTTTTAAAAAACACTAATCTGTTGGGTCCTTATCCTAGTTTTATGATTTTTTCGTTGTTCTTGCATTGAAGTTTCAGCAAGCTATCATGAGTCTTAACTAAGTGTGTTGGATAAGGGAATCTGTCCCTTACCAATCTTTGGTGCTTTGCAAGTTATAGATTACCTTTATTTTATATAGAACTTTCTCCTAGTACAGAAATGGCAAGTTTACTGGAGAAAATTTAGTACAAAACATAAAATAAATAATCCCAGGACTCAGAGTTGACTATTATTAAATTTTGCTTTGATTCCTTTTTATTTAAAATGTCAGTGCACTTATTGTTTTTTACTTTTTGTTAAACTTCATATATTGTGAGGATATGTTTTCTGTAAATACTGTCATGTTAGGTGGGTTATTTAAGTGTCTAAACATTTTAAATGTTCATCGAGTGGTCTAATATGACATAATTAGAATGCAAAGAAAAATTCAGCAAATGTGTATTTGCACTTCATGTATGTAAGTTATAGTTGAGGGTGGGTAGGGATCCAGAGGTGGCAAGTGCCCTGTGAGTTTCACGGGAATCTTTGGGAGCAAAATTCGGGGCTACAAGCTTCAGTCACCCCTCCATACAGAGAGGCCCTCTCCCTCTTGCCAATCTCGGAAGATTTGGCTTTCTTGTCATTCTATTTTATTTTATTTATTTCATTCTAGTTATTTATGTTTTTAAAAAACATGAGTCTGTTTAGAATGTATTGCAATAGCACTTGTCAAGTGTGTGTCTGGATAGTTCTTGTCTTAAAAATCCTTAATGGTTTCTAACCTTTTGTGTTTTCTGTTTTGCCATATTGTACATTGGTTTCATTGTTTCAATTATTTCCAGTCTTTATTCTGTTCTTTTGATCATTTAAAAAAAATCATTCAGGCCTATTCCACACTATTTGACAACAGCTTTGTGCTGTGTTTAGAAAACTGGTAGAATGACTTCTACTTCCAGCAGGGAGGTGGACTAGGCACTCCAAACAGCCCTCCTACTAGCAACAAAGAAAAATATACCCTGAACTTTCAAGAAGGCAGGGAATCTTCAGAGGCCAAAAGTTAAGTGAAAACAGAAACCCCCATTTCACTTAGCATAAAAGCCGGTCTATTCTCAACGCACTGGCCAGAGGGATCCTTTTAAATTATAAGTTAAGGCATGTTGGTCCTCTCCCTAAAGCCCTGCACTGGCTCTTCTCGTGCTCTGAATTAAAAAGCTGAAGCTCTTACAGTGGCCTCTAAGGCTTTGTGTGATCTGTCCCTGTTCTCTCTCCGGCTCATACTCTACCACTCTCCCTCCCCTTTGCTCACTCACTCCAGTCACACTGGCTTCTTGCTATCCCTTGAACTCATCCAGGCACATTCTTTCCTTAGCATCTTGCATTGTCTTTTCCCTCTGCCTGGACCACTTTTCCTCTCCATCTTCTCAATAAGGTCTTGCCCTACATCTTATACTCTCTTTAATCCTCCAACCTGACCAACCCCTACTATGTTTTTTCTTCTCCAGTAGCACTTATTACCTTCTAGCATACTATATAATTTACTTCTTTGTTTTGTTTGCCTTCCTGCTAAACTGTAAGCTACATGATGATGGTGAACTTTATCTATTTTGTTCACTAATATTTCTTAAGCACATAAAATAGTAACTCTTTAAGTAGTGTTAAATGAATTTATTCATCTAGAGAAATACCCTAACTTTGAAATAGGCTTTCTGTTGGGAGCGTGTATGCTAAATCCTTGTAGCATTGATCTTTAGTTTTGATAGCTGTGTTGATGCCTAAGGCCTGATCAAGATGGAGAATCTAATAGGATCCCCTCGCCTAAAGCTGGGAACCCAAAACAGTACACCCTTAGTGTAAGCATGAACTAGGAAACAAAAACAAAAACAAAAAAACACCTGACCTACAGACGGGAACAGCAAGAAAACTTGTCTGTTTTGACCTTGGTAGTGATTGGAGAAGAGCAAAAAATATATAGAATTTCCAACCACAAGCCCACCTTCTCTTGTCATATTAATTTTGTGGTCTGAAAAACCTCAAGCCAAGACTTTATTTTGCCTGGCAGTAGCAAGCATAAATTCTTTCTGGAGGAAGGAAACTTCAGCTTATGCTTTTAAGAATTCCTACAGATAAAGTTCCAAAGCTCATAAGCTCACAGTCGAAATCTCAAAATGCTGCAAGGCACTATGAGGGGAACCAGCAGAAGCAATAGATAGCAGAATCATATCACAATTACTTCATGTATTAGAATTATCATCTGCTAAAAGTAAAACAAAAATGTTTATGATGTTTAAAGAAATAAGATATTGAAAATATTACCAAAGAATAAGTGAATACAGAAATATGGGCAAGCACATTTTTAAAAAGATTAAATAGGACTTCTAAAAATGAAAAATATAAAAATTGAAATTACTGATAGGATAAGCAGCAGATTACTGACAGATGAAGAGAGAACTAGAGTATGGGAAGATGGAGCTGAAGAAACTATGCAAATGTTGCACAAAGAAACAGAGACAGCAAATAGGAAAGGCTAAAGAAGTGGTGGATAGAGTGAGAAGACATAAAGTTTAATCATAGTTTCAGGAAGAGATTGTATCAGGATATAGAAATCACAACAGTAATGTGAACAGAGAAATTTTAATATAAAGAATTGCTAGTTTTAAAGGTGGTTAATTAGTAAAAGGGGTATAAGCATTACCATCTGAGGCTCTGAGGGAGGGTGAACAAGGAAGATACTTAGAAACTTAGAGGAAGGTTCCTCCCTCCAGGGCTGAGGTTCAGACCTTTGAGGTGAGGCTGTGGCTATCACAGGAAATGCAGACTACCTGTGTCAAAGAAACATGTCAGAGGGTGTCCACTGCAGTGGAGTTACAGGAGCAGCCTGCCACTGAGTGGAGGAGAAGCTCGCTGGAAAGTGTGAACCAAGGCTGCACTGTGAGGGCCACTGAGGTGAATGTTACTGGGCACCCACATGCTGAGATGTAGGTAGCCACATAGAAATCAGCATGCTGAAATAAGGAAGGAAAGCCCTTCTTCCTGATCTTAATGGTTTTCCTCTAGCACTCTCTATTGACAAAGTCAAACATTGAGCCAGCTGGCAAAGGAGAAATGTCTACAAGGTCCAGCTCCAGTAACACAAAGCAAGGTAAAGAAGGATGGTTTGCAGCTGAAAGGCAAATAATTAGTGACAGGCAGAAAGTTAACAGAGAATCAGAGAAAGGAACATCTATTCTCAGATTCAGGAATTCCAACAAATTCCAAGTAGGTTACCTGAAAATAAATCCATACCCAGACAATATATTAGTGAAGCTAAATACCAAAGACAAAGAGAAGATCTTAAAATTAGTGAGAGAATTGAGGCAGATTGAAGAATGCTCATAGAAAAATTATCATTAGACTTACAGCTGATTTTTCTGCCCAACAGTGGAAGCCAGAAGACAGTGGTACAGTAACTTCAATATGCCAACTTAGAATTTTATACTCAGCAAAATTGTTTTGAAAGAATGAGTAGGAAATACAGGCAATTTTAGAAAAACAAATGGCAAGACATCTTCACTGAAGGAAATTCTAAAGGACATATTTAAGGCATAAGGAAAATTATTCCAAATTGTATGGTCTGAGTTGCAAGAAGGAATGGTGAACTGAGAGAGGTAAATATGCAGGAAATTTAAAGAGTCATTGATTGTCGACAACAACAACAGCAACAACACTACTAAAATCTAACGGGTTTTAAAAAAAAAAGAGTTTAGTTATTGTATTAGTCAGCCAAACAAATACAACTAATTGTATTAGTTTAGTTATTGTGTTAGTTATTGTATTAGTTTAGTTATTGTATTCTGGTAATGTGCTGATGCAAATTACCAGAAATCTGTTGGCTTTTATAAAAGGGGATTTATTTGGGGTAGAAGCTAACAGTTACCAGACCATAAAGCATAAGTTTCTTCCCTCACCAAAGTCCATTGCCACGTGTTGGGGCAAGATGGCTGCCGATGTTTTTGTGAGGGTTCAGGCTTCTTGAGTTACTCTCTTCCTGGGGCTCTGTTTCTCTCTGGGCTCAGCTCCTTTGATTCCTCAACAAGGACAGCTTTAGACTATGAGGCTCTCTAGGCTTTGCCTCTCTCCACAAGGCTAGCTGTGAACTGTCAGTCGAACAGCTCGTCTCTTTTCCTGGTGCCTTCTCTCCTTCCTCACGACCAAGCTCCTCTGTATGTTTACTTCCCCCGGCTCCAGCATTAAACTCTGCATCAGAACTCCAACATCAAAAACTCCAACTCTGTTCTTTGCCATGTCTTTTATCTTTGAGATCCCACCCACCAAGGGGTGGGGCTCAACACCCTCCTGACGTGGCCCAATCAAAGCCCTAATTTTAACTTAATCATGCCCAGATGAACAGACCAGTTTACAAGCATAATTCAATATCTATTTTTGGAATTCATAACTATATCAAACTGCCAAACTACTACAATTATGATTAGGTTCGGATATGAGTAACAGACCCCAAATTATGTGACTTGAATAAGATGCAGAGGTTTATTTCAGTCTCATATAAATGTCTGGATACAGGTAATTCAGAGCTGATAGAGTGGTTTCATTGTTAGCTGAGACTCTACTGTTACCAGTTACTTGCTCTTCTAGGTGTTGGCCTTATCCTGGTAGTACTAATTGAAGCTCCAGCCATCATAGGAAAGAAGAGGTGAAGGATATATGCCAGTTGTCTTTTAAGGAAATCTTCTGGAAGTGGAAGTGGCCACAAAACACTTATCTTTTCATCCCAATGGTCAGATCTTAGTCTCATGGCCATAACTACATGCAAGGGAAGTTGGGACATATAGTCCTTTTTTTTTTTTTTTTTAGGAGGTACTGGGGGTTGAACTCAGGAACCTCATACATGGGAAGCAGGTGTTCAACCACTGAGCTACATCTGCTCCCCAATGAGAGTTGTTTTTTTCATTTGTTTGTTTTGCTTTGTTTTTAGGAGGTACCGGGGATCAAACCGGGGACCTCATATATGAGAGGCAGGCACTCAACCACTTGAGCTACATCTGCTCCCTGAAATATAGTCTTTATCCAGGTGGTCATGAGCTCAGCAAACACTGAAGGTTGAAATTGCTAGGGAAGGCAACTAGCAGCCTCTGTCATACACACACACACAAAGATTAAGTAAAACACTGGATACCAAAAGAATATAAATTGGAAAGTAGAGTGATCAACGTTGATGTGCTAGTCTTGAATTGTTTGAGAAGAAGGTAAAGATATTAATTTTAGTCTTTAAGTTAAGCATGCATGTTAAAATATAACTGTATAGAGTAGCCACTAAAAGAATAGAAATAGATAATATAATTTCCAATGTAGAGGGTAAGTAAGATAGTTTTGTCATGGCACCAACATAAAACAAATAATCCACTGAAACCTAGTTGTGAGCTCAGAAAACACCCCCACATGTATGGAAACTTGCTTTTTGATAGGACTTGCAAAGCAGATCATTGAGGATTGTTCAATATATGGTGCTGGGGCAACTGTTTGTACATATTGCAAAAAAATGAAATTGGATTCCTATCTCACACCACACATGAACATGAATCCAGAAAACCAATTTTAGGAGAATGTCTGTTTGACCTTGAAAATAACCTAAAATACAAAAAGTGTGAGCCAAAAAGGAAAAGACTGATGTTTGTATACATTAAAGTGAAGAACTTCTGTTCATCAGAAAATACCACATGTGAAAGTAAAGAGACATCTCAACCTGGGAGAAAATATTGAGTATACAATTGATCAGGGATAGCTGACAGAATATATGAAGAATTCTTAATTAAGAAATAGAGACAAATAAGAATATTGAGAAAATAAGGGAAAAAAGCAACTCAATAGAAACATGGGAAAGTTTGCCAATGAGGAAAGCCAATTAGAAAATGAAAAGGTGCCGAACCTCACTGGTAATCAAGGAAATGCAAATGAAAGTGAAAATGAGTTGCTATTTTATACCTACTAAATTAGAAAAAATTTAAAAGTCTGACAATATCAAGTGTTTGTGAGGATATTGAGAGTTGGATCTTAGTGCTAAGGTGGCAGTATAAACTGATATACCTACTTTGGAAAACAAATTAGCATTATTCTAATAAACAGTGTATAGCCTATGTGCCAGCAAGTTTCTAGGCACATATTGTAAAGACGCTATCAGCACATGTGTTTGAGGAGATATATCATAATGTTCTTAGCAGCAATCTTTATAATACAAAAAACATTGGAAACAACCTTAATGTTTGTTGACAAGGTAATGGAAAAATGAGTCACTGTGGATTCCATACAATAAATACTAGGAGGCATATTGTGAATTATGGATGCATACATCATCCAATTGATAAGAAATGTAACCTTAAACAATAACAAAAAAACAAGCTGCAGAGATTAATACTCTAAGTTCCATTTAAATAAATTTCAAGAGTGTATAAAACTAAACAATATATTATTTAGGCATAGATACACTTGTAGAAAACAAAGAAAAGCAAGAGTATGATAAACACAAAATTCACAAAAGTGGTTATTTCTGGAGGGGTTAGGGAAATGGGGTATCACTGGGATAAGCCACAAAAGGGGTTTCAAAGATACTGGCAATTTTGTATTTTTTAACTGGGTGGTAGGTACATAGGTTTTCATTATATTATTATTCTTTATATGTTTATACATGTTATAAATATTTTTTGTATGTATTAAATATATAACAAAAACTTGATTCTGTCATTATTGCTTTATTAATATTCTTTGATGGGCTCATGTTTTTTCTTATATCACACTGCTTCTAATGTTTAGAAAAATATATTTGGGGTTTTAATTAGTAGTAGTTTATTTAATCTATTTATTAGATTGGAGAAGAATTCTTTTTTGCTTCACTAAGTTTTTCCATCTGTGAAAGGCTAAATTCATGTGTTTTCTTTCTCCCATGAAGATTTTGTTATTTTCTTTGAATAAGTATTATTGTGCCCCAAGTACACATAAGAATTTAATAACTTAATGTTGTCATTACTATTGTGAGTGGAAACTTTCCCCTATGGTTTATTTTTAATTTTAATTTTTATTTTTTTAAGGAGGTACTGGGGATGGAACCTGGGACCTCCTACATGGGAAGCTGGTACTCAACCACTTGGGCTACATCTGCTCCCCTCCCCTGTGTTTTTGAGATGTGACACTAACTTACACACTGAAACGCATCGGTTTCCTCTAATAACTGCTTCCCTTTAGATTTTCTGGGTGGGCATACATATTATCTGCCATGTAATATTTTATTTCTTCATTTTCTATATATTGTGCCTTTTTGTTTCTTTTTTTCCTAATAGCTATTGCCAGCATTTCTCATGATATATAAAATAAGATTGATAACAGAAAGCATCAGACTTGGAGTTAGAAAACATGGGTTCTAGTCCTGGCTCTGCCATCTAATAGCTGAGTAACCTTAGGCAAGTTACTCTCTCTGGTTTCTTCATGTGGACAATGAGGGTGCTGAGCTTTTATTACTAAGGTTGCTTCTAGTTCTGAAATGTGCTCATTCTAGTGTTTTTTGTTTTGTTTTGTTTTGTTTTGTTTTTAATACTTTTTTTTTTTTTTTTTTTTTTTAAGATTTATTTATTTATTTATTCATTCATCCCCCCCCTTGCTGCTTGTGCTCTCCGGGCCAGCCAACCACGCCACGCGGGCGGGCCTGCCCCCACCAGGAGGCCCCGGGAACCGAACCCGGGGCCTCCCATATGGTAAACGGGAGCCCCACTGACTGAGCCACAGCCGCTTCCCCCTAGTGTTTTTCTTCCTTATTTAAAATAGTCTCTTTTCATTTTAGGGTTTTGCTTGTCTGTAGTTTTAATCAAAATTAGATGCTACAGGCTTTTGAATGCCATTTTGATGTATTGGGAAAATGAAACTTAAATCATAAATCTTTATATTTTCACATTAAGATGAAGCCAGTGGTCAACTTTGCTATTATTCCTGCCTTCCAGTTTAGAGATAAATTATCTGATCGTTGAAGATGATTCTTTGACTATGAGGGTGGATTTGCCTAGCTAAGTCTTCATTTAGGATTTTTGCCTGTGTGTTCCCACTGAAATTTTGACCATAGATTTCTGTTCTGTGTTGTTGTTTTTTTCCCCTCTTAGTGTGCTGCCCTTGTCTCATCCTTTAAAAATGATTTTTGTACACTTTATGTAGTATAGGAACTATCAATTTATTCTTTAAAAGTTAGGGAATTATTTAGGGATTCCATCAGGGTCACATGCCTTTTAAAGTGTTTGTCTTTCTATGGATCTGCTCTTATATGGGACTTCTTTGAGGAAGGCAGCCAGGTGTGGCTAGGGGGCGTGTTGTCTGGGACCACTCTGAGTTCTGCCCCTAACTGCCTCAGGAACCCGGGGCAGGTCACTAACCCTCTCCATGTTCCATCATCTGTAGAAAGGGCATTACAGCTTCACACCAGGTGGGATGGGAAATGGTAGACAGGCTTTGTAAATTAGGAACCCCTCCCTCTCTCAGAGACTGGGCATCTTGTGTTTTTACAGGTGCTTGTTCATTTTCATTCATTTGTTGGACTTGTACACAGAGCTGAGACTTGCTAGCCTATTGCCACATGATTTGGAATACCTATTTTGCAGAGTCCTTTTTTGTTTTCTTTTTTAAAATAATGGCTTTAACAAAAGAGTAGCTTTGTGCTATTTCCTGTGAAGTTTTAAAATCTTTTCTTCCACTGATTTATTTCTACCACTACTAAGAAGCAAGAGAACTCTAACTTATTATAACTCAAGGGTATATTTTCTCTTTATCGTAGAAGAATATTTAAAACCTATTTTCTCAAGAATCCTTGTGGATATGTTTATACAGTATTTCTCTCCCCAGAACTTTAAAAGTTAGCTTAAGTTTTCTTTAAATAATTAGAGCTAAGGGAAAAAATTCAATGCAATTGAGGTTAATTTTATTAACAAAAAGCTTGTAAACAAGAATAAGGTACACGAACAAGGATATATTTGTCTGTCTCCCCTTCCTAAAATATGAGCTTCATGAGCACATGTGTGCTCACTGCTGTATCCCCAGCTCCTAGTGCAGGGTCTAGCACATAGTAGGTGCTCAATAAGTATTTGTTGAGTGAATGAATGAATGAATATAGGATAACTTTCATTCCTGATTTTAATAATGTGCACATTTTTTAAATTAATGAGACTATTGGTTTATCAATGAACATTTTCTCAAATATATAAATATTATTTCTGCTTATGAACACTGTGCCTTTTCTTTCTCAATTTTGCCATTCCTGCTCTTGGCTAAAGCATTTCTTTCTTTCTGCATTGGTCTTCCTTCTAGACTGTGTGGCTGGCTTCTGTCCATATTCTCTCTTTTCTTTCTTTCTTTCTCATCGCTCATCTGTTTCCCATCTGTTCACTCACTGTTTTTTTTTTTTTTTAATTATTCATAAAAGCACCTACTGTATGCCAGAAGGCTAAGCATGGAGGAGAAGGGGGTGGACAAGACCGACATGCTCCCTGCGCTTGTATAATGTATGGTCTGACAGGGAAGACTGGCCTGAGCAGATGCATTTCCCAAATATTTCATTGTGAAACAAATGCGATGATGACAAAGCTTGGGGAGCACAGAGCTTTCAGAAAAGCTTCCCCAAGGCCGTTTTAGCCGGATGCTAAAGCACAAATAGGAGTTGGCAGGTTTGGGGTTTAGGGAACAGCATGTGGGAAGGCTGGGGGCGGGGAAGGGAAGCGGGGTTCATCTGGGCTGCCCAGAGCAACAGCCAGTGAGGCAGAAGGTCGAGAGAGGGGCCTCGAAGGGTACAGTGAGGATTCGCTCGTGAGCATCTTTCGGAGCCAGGAGTCTTCCTCCAGGACCTGCCCTGGCAGGAACCTTACACGATGACAAACTGCCTTGATATCTTGTTTGTCCGTAAATGATTGAGGTTACAGATTTCTTTTCTGGATTTGGAGGTCATTTAAGAAAAAACATCATTTTTATGTAATTGGTATTTGTGTCTTTGGGCAAGTCACTAACTGCTCAGAGCCCCAGTTTCCCTGCAATGGGAGTAATCACGTCCACCCAATGGGGTCCCCTGTGACCTCTGCCAGGTTCCCCTGTTGACTGCCCATTGGAAGGCCCATCTTTCTCACCAGAATAAGAGCCCTGAGCAGGGCCAGATCTAACTCTCCTGTGTACTTCTGGCTCCTGCTACTGGGCCTGACCCTAAAGGAGAGGATCGAGGAGGCCTTCATAGAAGAGGCAGCCCCAGGGCTGGGTCCAGAAGACAAGCCGGGTTCAGGATGGAAGTGGCCAGTGAAGACAGAAGCATAGACATGATGATGACAATAATAATAACAATAATAGTAGTGCTAACCTATTGAACCCTTGCCATGCACCAGACACTGTTGTAAATGCTCCATATATACTAATCCATTTATCCTTTCAGTAACCCTATGGTTACTATTATCATTCCCATTGTACAAATGAGCAAACTGAGGCACAGAGAGATTAAATATCTTGCCCAAGGACACACAGATAGTAAGTAGCAGAACCTGGATTTAAGATCAGGCAGTGTGACTTCAGGGCGTAAAAGGCAATGAATACAGACAGGTGGGGAGGACTTTAAATTCCAGGCTAGGAGGCTCAGTCTAGTCTTTATCCTCTTGACTATGGGAGCTATGGAAGGCTTTTTTTTTTTTTTTTTTAAAGGTTTTATTTATTTATTCATTTATCCCCCCCTTGCTGCTTGCGCTCGCTGGATCAGCTAACCACGCCGTGCGGGCGGGCTTGCCTTCACCAGGAGGCCCCGGGAACCGAACCCAGGGCCTCCCATATGGTAAACGGGAGCCCTACTGATTGAGCCACAGCCGCTTCCCTATGGAAAGCTTTTGAGGGAGGCAGTGTTAAGGCTGTGACATACCCGGGAAAGTTGAAGGCAGCCATCCCTTTCTCCTACAGAAACCATCCACGGAGCAGCCCCTGTACAGCAGCAGCCTGTGGGGCCCGGCAGTCGATGGCTGGGACTGCGTGGCTGAGGGCCTGTGGCTGCCACAACTACATGTGGGCGACTGGCTGGTCTTTGAGAACATGGGCGCCTACACCGTGGGTACAGGTTCCCTCCTTGGGGGGACCCAGGCCTGCCGCGTCACCTATGCCATGTCCCGGGTGGCCTGGTAAGGGGGCCCTGCTGGGAAGTGGGGGCAAAGGAGTGGGCAGCCTGGACAGAAGCAGTGAGAGAGACCTGAGATTTAAGGCCTTGCTTCCACGTTCTCCGATTTGACAAGTAGCACTTGGCTGCCAGTTCCAGGTGAGGCCCTGGGCTTGGCACCTGGCTGGGGCCATGAATGAGACCCGGCTTCCCTTGGGGAGCCCAGAGCCTGTGAGAGGCTGGGTGGAGGCAGTTGGGGGGTAGGGGGTGGCTGTGGGAACTTCCAGCCCTTCCTCGGGCTTAGACCTGCCTCTTTGAGGGTGGTGGAGGAAAGGGAGCTCCATGCAGAAGGAACAGGGATCAAGCATGTTGCCTTCAAGGAACTAAAAGAAGTTGGTTGTGACTGGAGAGACCGGGCTAGGTCCTGGAAGGCCTTGAGTTCGAGGGAAGGGCTTTGAGAACAGGGGAAGCCATGCACTGGCTTGAAGCAGGAGAGTGATGTGGTCCCATTTGTGGTTTAGAAGGACCACTCCGCCTACCCTGTGGATTAGGGAGGTTGGGCGACTGCTCCAGGATGTGGGAAAGACTTCCTTTCTCTCCGAGCCTTGGTCCTCCCCTTGGAAAATGGGCATAACAGCACTCACTGGCCTGCCTGCCTCACCAGGCTAGCGTGGGATCCAGTGAGGCAAGACAGAAGGAAAGTTGCATTTGTTGAATCCTTACATCAGGCCTCACATTAGCCATTGGACTATTAGTTCCTTTCATGCCCACAAAACTCTTTGGGGGTCAGTGTGATCATAGATAGAGAGGTGACTTGCTGAGGTCACACAGCTGGTTGGTGGTGAATTAGGGTTTTTCTGACTCTTGGGACTCTAGAAGGGCCTCCCTTTGGGGGCTGGGAAGAGTGCTGAGGTGGGGAGGGACTGTACCGGACACTAGGGGCACACAGGAGTGAGTGTGGTCCATGTCCCGAGGGCATGTATGCTGGGTACTTTAGGAACAATACCACAGAACACCAGGCCTAACAGGGTACCTGGTGATCAAAGGCGCATTTCTTGTATCCATTCAATAGACCTTTGTTTCTGTGCCATGCAGGGGCACGGCATAAATGATGTGCCCATGTTGAAACCAGAGATATTTTGCTAAGGCCTAAAAAACAAACTTAAAAAAATAAATCACTATGCAGCCTTCCATATCCCATCTTTGGCTATATCATCAGGGATCCCAGATGAATGGGGTTTTGGGGAGTCAGTTGCACCCATTACTAGGAAAGAAAAATTGTGATGTATTAAAATGGCCATAAAAAAATCCCCCATATCAAAGGGGCCTTGTCAAAACGTTCTGCTTTAGAGCCTGCGTGCTGGGTCCTGGGGAGATGAGTATCTAAGACAAGGTGGTGAGCCAAGGCCATGGGCCTGCACACACAGATGTTGGCTCAGAGATTGGTCAGGTCACTGGGGAGGAGGGACAGTGAGCTGAGGCAGGTGGCCAGGGAAGCTCCTCAGGAAACACCTCCGAAAGCGGGCCCTGATGGGTGGGGGGACTTTGCCAGGAACAGGGGCCAGACCAGCTGCAGAAAGGGGGAACCTAGCTGAGATGAACAGAGCCACTAAAGAATTCAGTTCATTTGAGAAATTGCAAGTAGTTCTGTCTGGCTGCAGTGGCATGTGGTGGAAGACTGACTCAAGAAGGAACTTGGAGGCCCAGATTGGACTTGATCTTGAAGGCAGGAGGGAGCCACTGAGGCCAATGGACCAGCTGATTTTTAAAGATAAGGAGACAGAGGCTCAGACAAAAGGGTGCTGGGTCTGGAATGCTTCCCTCCCAGAAGGAAGCAGCCTGTCTGGGCTCTGAATGAAGGCAGTGGCTATTGATTTGCTGTAGAATTGTTTGCATCAGCAAGTGGAGGCCTTTGTTCAGGCAGGTGGAGGGCCTGGAATGGGCCTGGGAGTGTGAGAGAAGGGAGGGGAGGATCTGCATGGAAGAGGGACGGTCTTGTAAGAAGCAGATCCCAGCAGAGGCAAAGGACAAGCAGCACTCCCGTTGGGGCCTCGTGACTCTGAATCCAGGGCTTTATCCCTGCCTTCCCACAGAAACACCCCCATCCCACCCCACCCCACCCCATCCATCCCTTCCCACTGAGTGCCCATCGTGGACCAGCCTGCCTGGGGGCACCAGTCAACAGCTCAGATCTAATCCCTGCCCTGCTGTAGTTGAGGACTATCGGGGGAGCAGATCTTGAGTCATTATTAAGTCCTTATTGGGCTGCGGGACTCGGGGAAGGCCTCTGAGATTGTTGCAGCTGAGACCTAGAAGGTTGGGAAGGAATGAGCCAGGTGAGGGTGGTTGAGGCAGGCAGAGGGACGAGCATGCGCAAAGGCCCCGGGTGGGCTGCGTGTGAGGAGAAAGATGGCCGTCCGCTCCCGCTGCTGGAGGGCGGCGCAGGCGAGCCTGGCCGAAGTGGAGGCAGGAGGGGCGGCCAGCGGCCAGATCCCGCGGGGCCCAGAGCAGGGATTTGCCCTTTGGAAAGATGACCCTGGGGCAATACTGATATCGTCTGGAGAGGGAAGACCGCGCCTCACGGTGGCGGTGGGAAAGGAGAGAAGCGGGTGTGCGTGGAAGATGCTGAGGAGCTGGGCTGGGCAGGCGGCTGTGGGAACGAGCTTCCCCGCCTGTGGCTGGAGCAGCTGCCTATCGACCTGGGTACACTGGAGGAGAAGCAGTTTGTGGGATTGGGGGTGGGGGGTGGGGGGAGCGATGAATTTTTTCAGTCCTAAGCCTGTTGGCTTTGGCGTGAGAGTTGGGATCAATCCCAGTTCTGCCACCTTCTAGGTATGTGACCTTGGGGCAGGTCACTTCACTCCAAGTCTCAATTTCCTCAGGGTTTTGAGGAGGATAAGATCAGGGCATGTAAATAAAGTGCCTGGCACAGTGCCGGTAGCAGGCCCTCAGTGAAGGTGGGCTCCTTTCGCTTTGGGAGCGGGGTGCGCTCTGGGGAGAGGGGAGTAGTGGGGGAGGAGGGCTCAGCGGGCCCTGCCCTGCCCTGTGCCGGATGAGGCAGGGTGCACCGGACCCTCGCTGCCTCCACAGCCCCTGTCTTGCCTCCAGGGAAGCACTGCGAGAGCAGCTGCTGCCTGCGGAAGAGGATGAGGACGCCGAGGGCGTGTGCAAGCCTCTGTCCTGCGGCTGGGAGATCACCGACACCTTGTGCGTGGGCCCCGTCTTCACCCCGGCGAGCATCATGTGAGCTGCCCCGTTCCCCCCGGAGAACCCCAGCGGGGCCGCAGAGATGCCTCTGGGAGAGGTGGGGAAGGTGGCAAGCAGGGGCGCCCCCTGGCCAGGACTCTGGTGCTTGCTCTGCTGCCCCTGTGCTCCGCCTCTAGTGTTTCTGCCCTGTAAATAGGACCAGTCTTACACTCGCTGTAGTTCAAGTATGCAACATAAATCCTGTCCCTTCCAGCCGTGTCTGCCTCCTCTGCAGCGCAAGGGGCCTGGTCAGCCAGGTGTGGGGGGTTTTGGGTCTCCCTGGGTCTCCTTCCCACCATTGTAAATATGAAGTAAATAAATATTTAGGTTTTTTTTACTACTCCAGTGCAATCCGGCAATTCGATTCACAAAGCAGCCTGGGCTAGGTCTACGGAGGGACTTCCCAACCTACCCCACCCTGATGGCCACGTGCCCGCAGCTTCGGGCCTGACCACTCTCCTGAGCCCTAGCGGCAGTGTGGGCGTCTCCCACAGCCATCCACCTTCTCCGTCTAAGTTCTCTCCCCCTCGGAGGGCTTTGTGCTTGGCACTATGGGGGAGCTGTCGGGGGTTGAGACAGGGGTCAGAGTCACCTTTCTTCACCCTGGGGCTGTGGCCTCTAGGAGAACACCTAGCCCAAGGCCTGGCCCAGAGTAGGGGCCAGTGACCATTTGACAGAGCTTTGGAAATTTATACCAAAGATAAAGAGCAAAGAGATGGGTAGCCCGGAGGTTCTGAGGTGACCTGCACCCCTTACCCTCTGTGCAGATGGCAAGGCAGTGAGAGTGAGGTACGCCTCCTGGTGGCCGATGTTGCTCACTCAGGCTGTGTCCAGTGCCAATGGCCCGAGGCCTCTTTTATACACTGACAGTGCTTCCTCAGGACAAAGGCTCCCCCACAAGGCGGAGCTCCTAAGCTATGCCCCTGGGGTGTCAGTTGCTAATCAGCAAAGGAGTCGTTCAGAATTTAGAGTCACTCCAGCTGCTGTAGGGGTTCCTAAAGGTTTTTCTTCTTCAGTTGGTTTCTTTTTCTTCATTTCCCCCCTTGTTTGGAGATATAATTCACATACCATACAATTCACCCTACTAAAGTGTACAACTCAGGGGTTTTGAACATATTCACAAGGTTGTGCAGCCATCACCTCTATTTAATTTTATTTTTTATTTTTTTTTTATTATTATTATTTTTTTAGATTTTATTTATTCATTTATCCCCCCCCTGCTGCCCGTGCTCGCCGGGTCAGCCAACCACGCCGTGCGGGCGGGCCCGCCTTCACCAGGAGGCCCTGGGAACCGAACCCGGGGCCCCCCACATGGCAAACGGGAGCCCCACTGATAGAGCCACAGCCGCTTCCCTCTATTTAATTTTAGAATATGTTCATCACCCTTAAGAGAAACCTGTATCCATTAGCAGTCACTCCCTTTCACATCCTACTCCCAGCTCCAGGCAACCACGAATCTACTTTGGCTCAATGGATTTTCCCACTCTGGAATTTTATTGCAGCTATTATTTTTTTAAAGATTTATTAATTTTTATTTGTTTGTCACCACACCACCCCCCACCCCATGTTTGTGCTTCACTGTCTGCTCTCTGTGTCTGTTTGTTGTGTGCTATGTCTGCTTGTCCTTTCTTTAGGATGCACCGGGAACTGAACCCGGGACCTCCCATGTGGGAGAGAGATGCCCAATCGCTTGAGCCACCTCTGGCCCCTGCTTGTTGTGTCTCTCATTGTGTTTCTTCCTTCTGTCTCCTCATTGTGTCATCTCGCTGTATCATTTCGTTGCATCAACTTATTGCATCATCTTGCATCAGCTTGCTGTGCCAAACTGTCACGTCAGCTCACGGTCTTGCTCGTCTTCTTTAGGAGGCACTGGGAACTGAACCCAGGACCTCCCATGTGGTAGATGGGCACCCAACTGCTTGAGGCACATCCGCTTCCCTGCAATTATTTTTACACCTTCACTTGAGCTTCTTTCTGGAGAAGCCTGGCCCTCCTGCACCAGTATCCCAGTCCTGGGTCCTGCACATGGATTTGAGACCATCTTATGAGGTAGCACACATCTCAGTTTCACATCTTATGAGTGATCTAGGTGCTTGCCCAAAGCAGCAATGGCTCCCTTTTCCAGGCTGGACCTAATTTTTTGGACACCAAGAGACATAGAGACCAATCAAAAAGGGTTACTCATGTGTCCTTTGTTATCCATCCAAAGCTATGTTTTACAGATATTACCACACTGGCCTCTGCCCTCCATCCATGCGACTGTATCTGAGACTTATTCCATCTCAGATGTCTGAGCAGACCTGGGCCCACTCATGATTATTCTTCTTTATTTCTTTAGCAGAGAGAGAAGGGGTAGGTGGCAAATACTTTTTTTTTCTGCTGGAATTGGCATCTGCTTCCAAAGGTGGCCAGAGCCCTGGGGGCAACATGACTGGCCACTTCTGTGAGACCCAGCATAACTCATTACCTCGTCTGAGGCAGATTCCTCTGGGGAAGCTCCTCTGGCTTTTATGGTGACAGCAACTGGAATGGATTTTAAACAGGGTTTTACTGAAACTCTTCAAGACTGGCATGTTCCATTTGTTGCAAGAATGTGACATTTACCTTCCTGAGAAATATACAAGATCTTGATGTGACTTACAGTCATTTCTTTTCAGTTATTTACTTTTGTTTGTTTCCACCTTTTTCCCAAGAGAGAGAGGAAAAAAGCATTGAACATGTGGAAGACTGTTGGCGAGTGTCAGGCCCATAAAGAGGAATTTGACCAGAGGTCTCCTGGATCCCTGGCTGCACAGGCGTAGGCTCCTGCGGGCTCCTCCCCAAGCAGTCTGTTGGCAGTGCCCTCTTATGCTATTCTGGCTGCTCTGGAAGCCAGATCTTCTTGTTGGCCTGCTGAAAGCTCCAACAGCTTCACCTGAGGGACCTCCTCCTCTCACCACCTCCCCACCTCCCCACAACCTACCTGAGCCTCCGGAAGCACCTCTAGTGTGCTGAGTCCAAGCATTCATTCATTCACTCACTCACTCGTGCTGGATGGTTAACAAACCTGCTGCTGCCCCCCACTAAGACCATCCTCTCCTGCCCAGGGACTTGTCCTCTGCTTCCCACTTATCCTTCCCACTTCACTCTCCACTCAGCAGCCAGAGTCATCCTCTTCAAACATCATCAGATTTCATCACTTGGTGAGTCCCCTTTCACCAAGAATGAAATTTGAAGTCCTCAGCCAACTATCTCTCTGACTGTTACCTGCCCCTCTTGCCCATTGGGGTCACACTGGCCTCCTCACTCCTCACACAGTCCACACATGTCACCCCTGCACCTACTGTCCCCTCTCTGCAGTTTTCTTCCTTGGTTATCTGAGGGGCTCACTCACTTCATTCAGGTTCTGCCCAAATGCTTTCTTTAGGAGAGGCCTTTCCTGACTCCCCCCCCCCCTTTAGAAAACAGCACTCCCCAGTCTCCTATTCTCCCTTTTCAGGCTTCCTTTTCTTCATAGCACCTATCACTGCTGGACACCTTCCAAAATGTTGGTTTGTGCATCATCTATCAGCTCCTCTAAATGTGAGCTCCTTGGCAGCAGGAACTTTATTTAGTTCTTCATTGCTGTGTCCTCATTACCTGGACCAGAGTAGGTGCTCAAAAAGTCTATGCCAAGTGGACAAATGAATAAACAGAGTACTTCACCTATTTGAATCTGTTTACTCATGTGTAAAACATTGCTTCTAAGTATATATACTTCCCTCTGAGGGTTATTGTGAGGATTAAATAAGAAAATAGGGATAAAATGCTCATCCAGGGCCTAGCATATCATTAGGTACTCAATACATGACACTGAAAGGTAATTCCTTGAAAATTTATTGAGCACTTACTATGGCCATGCCCTGTGAGAGATGGTGGTGATGCAGAGGTAAGTCCTCAGGTTGCTCGCCATGCAGTGAGGTCATAGAGGGCCTTAAATGACAGAGCAAGGAGTCTGGACTTAATTCTGCAAATAGTAGGGGGCCCTAGATGCTTCTGGAACAGAAGCATGACAGGAGCTTGGGAAGATAATTTAAAGTGCATTTAGAAGGGGCTGAGAGAGGGGACCTTCAGCCTCCAGCCTATGTAAGGTAGGCCTGGTCAGGGGGACATGAGTTGTCATTTCAGTTCACCCCTGTACAAGAGGGAGATGATGGCTCTCTGGGTGGGTGTCTCACCCCTGGGAAACCCACCTGCCTAAGCCAGTTCATTCCAGCTATAAACAGACTATAGGGGAGGCAAAAGGATAGGGATTTCCACTCATCTCTTTGCTCCATTTTAAACCCTTTTTCTGGCACCTCTGGGGTGAACTGCTAAGCCCATGTAAATTCAGCCAACAAAATTATCAGATATAGCCTCCTAGCTGATCTATCAGTTTCTACTCTTGTTCCCCAACAATCTTTTCTCTACACAGCAGCCAGAGGGATTTTTTTTTTTTTTTTTTTTTTTTTTTTTAAGATTTTATTTATTTATTCATTTATCCCCCCCCTTGCTGCTTGTGCTCGCTGGGTCAGCTAACCACGCCGTGCAGGCAGGCTTACCTTCACCAGGAGGCCCCGGGAACCGAACCCGGGGCCTCCCATATGGTAAACGGGAGCCCTACTGATTGAGCCACAGCCGCTTCCCCAGAGGGATTTTTTTGAAACATGAAATCAGCTCGTATCCGTTCTCTGCCGCAAACCCCTCAGTGGCTTCCCACTGCGGTGTCAATAAAAACCAAAGTGCCCGACACTGTCTATCTTGTCAGCCTCTGCCCATCTCTCCAATCTCAGCTCATGCCATTCTTCTCTCACCACCTTCCAGCCCACTGGTCTCTTTTCAGTTCTCATTTTTACCGAGTTCTTTCCTGCCTCCAGGCCTGTGCCTGTGCTCTTCCTCCAGCTTTTCTAAGGCTCCATCCTCATCTTAAAGACTTCACCTTAAATGTCCACCACCCAACTTAGGTAGAGTCTTATTTCACAGGAATTAGGTTCTAAAGACAATATTTAAGGCAAGAAACACATCATCAAAGTTAGCATCGAAAATCCCTTAGCATACTATCATGCCGGAAGCCCACCTGTCATCTCTCAGCAAGCCCAAATGGGCACGTGCTCCTCCATTGCTGGAAGAGATGGTTCTTAATCTCGAGCATCAGATCAACCAGTTGGCTTCCACTGAGAGGCCACATTGTGAGAAAAAGACAACTCTTATCATTAAGCAGTAGACTCACATTTACTATTATTCAGGGAGCTATGCAGGAATTGAGGCAACTGAAGGGAACTGCGAGTCATGCCCCAGTTGAATACACAGTTAGGAGGAACACACTACACCTCTTAAGTGGGGATTTTTAAAAACTATATATATTAAGACATTTATTATAAGGAATTGGCTCATGCAATTGTAGAGGCTGGCAAATCCAAGTTCGAATTTGTACTGGAAATGCAGTAAGAGTGATGTTGAATTTTTTTTTTTTTTTTTTTTTTTTCTTTAGGAGGTACTGGGGATTGAACCCAGGCCTTATACATGGGAAGCAGGCGCTCAACCACTTGAGCTACATCTGCTCCCCATGATGTTGAATTTTTGAGTCTGAATTCCTTAAGCTGGAAACTGGGAGAAGTGGAGGGTGTAGTCTCAAGGCAGGATTCCTTCTGATCTCTGGAAACTGAGATTCCTGCTGTTAAGATCTCTAAGTGGGGACTTTTAAGAAAACATTTTTTTTTCTCCCAAGCAGGTGTAGTTGTTAAATGAGCATATGATGAAATAGCGTCATTATATCACCCTATTTGTTTCCTTAGCTGGACTTAACATATTCTGAAATGGTGCTGGGCATTTCTTCTCTCCTTCACGAGACTAGAAGCTGGGGAGGGTAAGGACCTTACCTATCTTGCTACTGCTGTGTTCCCAGTACCTAGAACACTGCAGTCACAAGATCAAGGCACAGAAATGAGTGAAGGAATAATCTGAGGTCTCCTCTGGACCAGGGCCTGTGCAGGGTGCTGGAAACACAAACCAGCTCTATGCTTGAGTGCTGCACCTCCAGGGACCTCTCTCTCTCTCCTTTCCACTCCTTTACACTCTCTACCTCCTTCAGCAGCTGGGCCCCTCCTCCTGATGCTAGGGGTTTCCTTCCTCCCAAGAAAATGCAAAGTGCTGATCTGCCCTTCCTTGGCTGCACCTGCAGCAGTGACTTCCACCATGGGTGGAGAAAATTAGCCCAGAGAAAAGTACTGAGAAGTGGGAAGTACTGGATTGGTTTGCATCCTTATTCCAAACCCTCTTCCTTTTCTCCCAACCCCAAGCTTGGTTGGGTTTGGGCAGTTAATGAGGCACCACATCCCTCAAAGTCTTTCAGTTTTGCCTCTGACATTAGTGCTCCAATCTATCCATGTCTTCCTTCCTGCTGGGCCATGCCACCATTATCTCTGGCCTGGTAATGCCCTGTGACTGGTGTTCTTGCTTCCACCTTCACATAGTGGTTAGAATTGTCTTTCTAAAATGAAAATATGACTATGTTGTTCCTCAGCTTCAAGCCCTTTACTAGCATCCCAGTGCTCTAGGGATCAAGTTCAAACTCCTCAACACAGCTTATGTGATTCTATAGGATATGGTCCCTGTTTTACCGCCACACCCTCATCCCCTCTCTCGGTATTTTCCATCCATCCATTTTATCCATCATCACTTCTTTCAGTTCCTCCAAAGACAATTCTCTTATCTTGGGCTTTGAAACATGCCTAATCATAATTTAATCAAGTGAAAGTGAAACCTCTGAATTTAATACAATTTAATATGCTCAGAGAAACAGACCAGTTTACAAACACAATCCAATGTCTATTTTTGGAATTCATAAACAATACCAAACTGCCACACCCCTCTTAAAGAACTATCCATTACTGTATTGTAATTTTTCTCTTCATGTCTCCCTGCAAATCTGTTAGTTCCACAAGGATAGGGAGTAGTGTTTCTCCTACTTGCCAATGTGATCCAGAGCCTAGCACTGTGCTTGGCACAGAGTAGGTGTTTAGTGTCTTTTGAATGAAATAGTCTTGGAAGATGGGGGGATGCTCCTGAATCACAAGGGCATGGCAATATCTGGCCCTTCTCAGTTCTGAACAGCAGCCTAGATCCTGCAGTGGGGCATGCCAGTTCCAGACACACTGGTGAGCCCTAGGCAAGGGGAGCAGGAAGCCTCAATAGGTTACCAGCTCTGCTACTCAGTTGGGTGACCTTGGGTTAAGGTTGCCACACAAAATACAGGACACCCAGTGAAATATAAATTCAGCAGGGGAGCAAATGTAGCTCAGTGGTTGAGCACCTGCTTCCCATGTATGCGGTCCCGGATTCAATCCCCTGTACCTCCTTAAAAAAAAATCTACCCATATTTATCTATATATGAATTCAGATAAATGATGAATAACCTTATAGTGTAATTATATCCCATTAATATTTGGAATATTTTTATTCTTCAATATTTGTAGTTTATTTGAAATTAAAATTTTTTTTTATCTGCTTCCCTATTCATGCTTTTTATTTTATTTTTTTTTCAATATGCATTTTTTTTTATTAATGGTTTGCTTCAATTAATATCAAACTGGATTTACAATTGTTTCTTTCAACAAATTTGTTGTTGGTGGCATGTTTACACTTTTGTTCCACTGCTTTACTAAAGTTAGTTTTGTTTTTTTGTTTTTTTTATTATGGGTAAAAATCAAAATTCTCACAATATATACAAACATTTGCAAAATGATATATAAATATATATGCATATATGTGTATTTGCTTACAAAAATGTTTATATATATATATATATACATATATTTTAAGAGGTGCTTAGATTACCTGAAATTAAATTTTAACTGGCATCTTGCATTTTACTCGTTAATTCTGGGAACCCTACCCTGGCACTGGATGACCCTGGGCAAGTCCTTGTCCTTCTCTGGATTTGTTTTTCCTCATCTGTGAAATGGGGACTTGCCGCAGGAACTCCTCAGGCAGGACACCCCACCCTGGGCTGTCCCTCCACCCCGAGGAGTTTTGTGGGAAGCGCGCTGGTCTCGGAAGAGTCTCGTCGAGTAAATATGAGCAACACCCTTTCCTTAGGAACCCAGTTTCCTCATCTGTGACTCGGACTGTCAGGAATGGAAATGATACTCTAAATTTCTCGTCTAAATTTCTGCCTCGCCAGAGTTAGCACTGCACGCCGGCTCTCTGAATTCCCCAGCACTTCGCCCAGCCACATCAGCCGCGAACTCCGGTGTTGTGACGTCACTTCCGTTTCCACGGTCCTCTTAGTCTTCGAGCCTTACGAGCCTTACGCTCTCACGCCCTCTGCCGGCTCGGAGGTGGGGCCGACTTTACCAAGGCGACAGTGAGAAGAGATGGCGGAGCCCATTGGTTGAAAGACGGAGAGACGCGCCTTGCCTCGCCAGCCTCCACCAATTGCAAATCGAGCCTTCGCCGAGGGAGGGGCTCTCACGGGAAAGAGGTCAGCCCGGGACAGAGGTGGCGTACGACCGAGCGACCTGGTCCCTGCGGTGCTACAAAGGCCGGAAGTAATACCGAAAGGGGGCTCATTGTTCATCGGCTGCTTCCGCTTCCCCCTAAAAAGTAGGAGGATGCTAGAGTAAAAGAACCTTGTAGGGTGTTCGGACCTCTGGGGACTCGTCGCCAGCTTCATCTTCACCCATTTCATACCCGAGAGATGACACCTGCTGAGTTCGCGCAGGAAGACAGGGGCTTTGAACGAGTTTTTTGAGTTCCAGGCCAGGGAGCGTTCTTTTTTATAGTAATAAAGAGTACCTACTGTGTGCCAGCTCTTTGTCTTACACTTGCGTTATTTCATTTAATTCTCACAAGCCTGTGAAATGAATATTATCACACGGATTCCGACTCCTGATGCCTGTTTGGACTCCTAGTTCTGCCAGTTATTAGCTGTGTATTCTAGGCAAGTTACTCTTTGTGTCACAATTTCTGCATCTGTAAAATGGGATAATAATAGTATCTACCTCACACCATTGTTCTAAGGATGAAATAAGCAAATATATATAAAGCTCTCTGAACATGGTAACCATAGTAACCATTTAATAAAGTATTTCCATTTGCAGATTAGGAAACAGGCTTGAATATGAAGTACCTTGCCTAGAACAGAAAGTAACTAATGGAGGCAGTTTGGCAAGCATCTTTGTCTCATCTGGAGGAATCTCTCAAATCACTGTACCACCCAATCCTCTTCCAGTGCTTGGAGGAAGCCTGTGGTGACCAAAATTGCCTTTATTACAACGTACTTATTTATTTAGTAGGACCCCATTACCCTGGTGAAAATGATGAGGCTTCCTAAACCAGGGACAAGGCTTCTGGGAGAGGTCAAGATGGGTGATTCCAGGACCCACCTCCTGATATATATAGAAATCAGCAGAAGTGAACTTGTGAACATGTTCAATTTGAGATCCTATGAGACATCCAAGTGGAGATCATTGTGATTTGCTGTGGTAAGTGCTGTGTCCGTGGGAAGAACGGGGGTCTGAGGGAGGACTGTTTAGAGACATAACTGCCTGCTTTGTCGAGTTAGGACAGGCTTTGTGGAGGCAGCAGGCCTTAATGAGTAAGAGTTGACCTGGTGGAAAAGTGTGGGGAGGTTGAGAGAAGCATTCTGGACCAGGAGAAAGGCATGTATAAGGGAATAGTGGTATGATAATTCTAAGTCCTTTTCATGGGGATTGGAGTACAGGCTGGAAAATGAGATTGAAATGGAAATTGGAGTCAAATCATGAAGGATTATATTTGGAAAGTATCAGGATGAAAACCTCAGAAGTATCCAGGAAGGGGAGAAAGGAGTTCAGCCTTGCATTTTCGATGGCTCGCCAGGAGACAGTAGAGTGTGGTAGACAGTCTCTAAGATGGCCCCCAGTGATCCCTGCTCCCTGTATTCACATTGTGGAGATATCCTCTTCCCTTGAGTTGGACTGAACTTCCAGATTCTATTATAATGAAGAGAAGTCATCAGAAGTTATAGGTTGTCATTCTGAGATTTGCTCAGAAAAAGTCTGTGGGTACCCTACTCCCCTACCCCCATTTGTTCTAAGGGAAGCCAGCTGCCATAGTGAGAGGTGTGCTATGGAGAAGGTTATCAAGGAACTAATGTTTCTAACCAATAGCCACTGAGGTCCTGAGGCCTGTCAACAGCCACGTGAATGATCTTAGAAGTGGCCCCTCCCCCAGGGGAGCCTTGAGATGACTGTAGCCCCAGCCAGCACCTGATTGCCACCTTGTAAAAGACCCTGAGTCAGAGGCCCAGCTCAGCCATGCCCAGATTACAGACTCACTGAAACTGTGAGATAATAAATGTTTGTGGTTTTAAGTTTTAACTGATTTTAAGGTAAGTGCAATAGATAATATAGAGGGATTAGAGACAGAGAGAAAAGGAGATTAGGAGGAGACCATTGTTACAGGCCAGGGAAAAGATAATGAAAACCTGTAGGGATGAAGATCAGAGAACAAATTTGAAATATGTCAAGGTTTAGAATGGAAGGTATTTGACAATGGAGTTGGATGTGGGAATGGAGAAGGCAGAAGAGAGAACAAGGCCAGTATTTGGTAATGCGTGGCATGATATTTTCTATAACCTCCAGCCTGCAGGGACCTGGGGATGAGTTTAAAAAGCAGCTTGGCAATTTCTGGCAACGAGATAGATCTTCATGGTGCTTGTGTCCTGGTTGTGAGAGAGAAACAATAAGATTTTTAGCATCTGGCTGTCACTCTTTCTGACATTATCTCTGCTTTATCAGTATACAAAGAAGTAATTCTTCCAACATCTGTCCTCTCAGTTTCTTGACCTCCTTCAAAAATCTTGTCCTTTATCCATTATTATCCATTTTGCATTACTTCTCTCTCCATTAATATCTTCTCTTCCTTACCCAGCTATATTAGTCAGGATAGGCTAGGTGATGCCACAGTAACAAAAAATCCCAAAATTTCACTGGCTTACACTTTAAGCCTTAAAGCAATGAGGGTTTATTTTATGCTTCTACTATTGTGGGTTGACAGGGTTTCAGCTTATCATAGTCCTTCAAAGGCTCAGGCTGATGGAACAGCCATCATCTCAAATAAAGCTAGTCACGATGCCAGAGAGAAAAGAAAACTCTGGAGGGCCTCAGTGGAAATTCAATGCTTTTTCTAGGATCTGCTATCATCAAGAACTAGTCACGTGGCCACACCCAGCCTCAGGGAAGTACATTTCTACCCAATGTCTAGAAGTCGGGTGGAGGAATGGGGTTGAAGGAACGGAATTTTGTGAACAGCACTAAAGGCTCCCACACCAACTTAAATTCCATGATCAATCTTTATAATCATCTCCTTGCATTCATGCTCAACTCCTTTGACTTGCTCTCACTTGTCTGTCTTAGCAAAACCACAACCCTGGTTAATTACTACTCTTTGCCTACATCTATGCATTTGAAAGTGCTGGCCTTCTCAGAGTTGCTGCCAGCCTCCCAGGGCAGGATCTCCAGCCTATCCTAGATTGAAGTTCCTGGCTTTCATATTTCAGAAATGGGGTTTAGGTATGAGCCAGAGCATTCAGAGAAGGCTTTCTTGATGGAGGACAAAAACATTTATTTATTGAGCCCCTACTATGAACTATTTGTGTGAGCAGATAACATGGACTGTACCTTAAAGATTGGGGAGAAGTTGATTCTTTGTTTACCAGAAAGGGGCAGATGTTTGGGGTGGGATGGTGAGGACAGCTGCACAAAGGCGCGCTTATGGGAATAGCTTTAGTGTGGGAAGAAAACGATGGTGGTGTTGATGTTTAGGTTCATGTGAACAACCATCAAGGTGCATGGCCTCTGCCTCCTAAGCATCTTTTTTTTTTTTTTAGACAATTTACTGAAGTACATCATTCATACATTAACATACATAAACTATAAGAGTTCAGTAAACATTGTGAACTTACAAAACAAACATGCATAATATACAGGGCTCCCACACATCATCCCCCCACAAACACCCTGCATTGTTGTGAAACATTTGTTAACAAATTATGAAAAAGCATCATCAAAGTTCTATTACTAACTATAGTCCATATCTTACTCCCCTATACATTTTTTTAAGGATTTATTTATTTACTTTTATCCATTTTTACCCCCTGCCCCATTTTTGCTCTTTCTGTGTCCATTCACTGGGCAACTCTCTGTGTCCATTTCCTGTCCTCTCTTCTCATCCTTCTCCTTCTGTCTTCACTGGGATTCGATCCTCAGAACCTCTGATATGGGAGAGAGGCGTCCTACTACCTGTGCCACCTTAGTTCCTGGTTTTTTGGTGCGTCTCGTCTTGGCTCTCCCTTGTGTCACTCTCCTGTTACGTCATCATCTTGCTGCATGGCTTGCAGGGCCTGGTGGTGCACCTGCACACAGGGCCTGGTGGCCTGCATGCCTTCTACATTTTTTTAAATTTTTACCAGGAGGTCCCAGGGATCAAACCCAGGTCCCTCCATATGGGAGACGGACGCCCAGCCATTTGAGCCACATCTGTCCCCCTGCTATATCTCTTAAGGTTGACCAAAGATACCTAGAGTTACAGTCATTTCCCATATAGGATGGTCATATAATAAATCAGGCTTATTTATCACCAGCATTCTAAAAACCAGATGTAGGGAGAAAAATTAGGTCTAGGGACACATGCATGGTTTCTAATATAGCGAATGTTTAGCCTACCCTGATTAACACAAAATCAGGACAGCGAGAATATTCACACCTAAGTATCTCTTGAATTCAGTGCTTCTCAATATCCCTGCTGTCACTACCAAAGTCCCAGCCAACATCACCTCTTATCTCTTCTTTGGATTGCTTTAATTGCTTTCTAACCAATCTCCCCAACACCATTCTCAACTTCTATCCAGTCCATTCTCTAAATGGAAGTGAGGGCGATCTTCTTAAAATGAAAATTTGATCATGTTACTTCCTGGATTGAATCTCTTCAGGGGCTGCCTGCTTTTAAGGATAGAGACAGGACTCTTTAGCCACACCTATGCTGCCCCAGGGGTCTAAGTGTGTGCCATCCAATATTGTAGCCACTGGCCTCATGTGGCTATAGAGCACTTGAAATGTGGCTAGTCTGATTTGAGATGTGCTATAAGTGTAAAATAAACACCAGATTTCAAAGCTGTGGTTCAAAGAAAAGAATATAAAATATCTCAATTATTTTAAAATATTGACTACATACTAAATGATACTAATTTATACTAAATGATAATTTGTTGAAGCATTCAGAATTGATTTTCTCACAATTGTGAAAATGACAAGTTCAAAATAAAAGCCTCTACAGGTCAAGCTTTAAAAAAAAAAAATAAATATAATGATAATTTGTGTATATATTAGGTTAAATAAAATATATTATTAAAATTAGTTTCACTCATTTTTTAACTTGGCTACTGGAAAATCTAAAATTACAAATGTGGATCCCATTGTACTTCTATTGGACCACACTGACCAAACCCTGTATACCCTGCCAGCTTCATCTCTCTCCCCTCTATTATTTTTTTCATTGCAAGCAACAGAAACTGACTTGGAGGGGAAATGGAAATTAAAATTTTGGGGAATTGATTAGAAGGACCTTGAGAATCAAAGGAATTATTGGTAGACCTAGTCTCAGAAGGGCTGGAGCCAGGGCAACTCTGGGGGCTGCAGCAGCAGCAGTTCACAGACATTTACATGACTCAGCTCAATTTCTGGGGAATTTCTAATTCCGAGGAAGAGAGAATCTGATTAGCTCAGTTTGATCAGGTATATCTACTCCTTGGTCAATCCACTATGGCTATGAGCTGCCCACTGCACCCTTCCCACTCCCTAGCCTCCAGCCACTATGTTTCTAAAAGCTAGCATGAGCTCTCTAACTTCTAGGGATCAACAAATATTTTCTATCTAGGGCCAGATAGTAAATATTTTTGAGCTATAGGGTCTCTGTTGTAACTAAATTCTACTGTGTAACATGAAAGCAGTCAGAGACAATACATAAGTGAATGGACATGACTGTATTCCAATAAAACTATTTACAAAACCAGGAGATAAGCAATAGTTTGCTGATCCCTACACTGTACCTTCTGTTCTCTCTGCCCGGAATGTTCTCCTTCCTTTCAGCAAACTCCTATTCATCCTTCAGGTCTCCATTGAGGTGCCATTGCTTGGAAGCTCTCCCTAACCTTCCTCCCCTGGCTAGTTAGTTGCCCCTTTCTTTTCTATGCCTCCACAGTAAACACCATGCAAGCACCTCTCACGCTGTTGTTATTGTTCTGTTCTACCCACTAAATTACTAGTTCTGGGCCTCATTTGTTGTTATAAACCCAGCACCTGGCATGCCTGGCACATGGTGGGCACTTGGGTACCATTGGGTGAGTGGAAGAAGCCGTGAACCATGTGTCTAGCAATCAGAGCAGACATCCTGATATCTTAGGACAGTAGTGAGAATTCTTGGGTTTTGTGTTACCTGTGTGAGAACCTCCTCCTCATCTTGTTGCCCCTCTGAAACCCAGAACTCAGGCAGCAGTTCAGGGAGAGGGGAAGCTGTGTGTTGGGAAGGGTTCTAGGGCCCCAGAAGTTTCCATGCAATCCCAGCCTTGCCTGTCTCCTCAAGAACCACTAAACAAGTTGAAACTCTGACCCCAGGAAAGCACAGATGATGTGAACATTTTAAATTATGAAAAGTGGAAAATTCTAAGGACCAAAAGCCCTGGGTAATGTGATAAGCCACACTCCAACTGTGGTGAAACCAGAGCTGCTCTCAGCCACTCCTTGGAAATGGACTTCCTGTTCCTTGGTAACTTTCCCTGTGGAGGCCCCATAAGACCTGGGGGGTTCTAGGGAGGCAGGGGTGGCAGCAAGTGGCCAAGGATTGTCTCGGTCCATAGTCAGTTAGGGCTGCAGTTACAGGGGCTGCAGGGTGGCCCGACCTTGACCTGAGGGGTAGGTTAGTAAAGTCCAACAAAACTTGAACGAGAGCAAGGGAGACTCTGAGGCACGTGATGTGGTTGTGCCTCTGGGGGACTTTATCCAGGAGTGAGCGCATCATCCGCTATTACCTCAAGAGGGTAAGGAGAGTTTCTCCTCTCAACTCAAGGGTCAAATGTCACACCTTCGGGCAACAGCATAGACATAAGGCTTCTCCTGAGCGCTGTGCAGAGACTACAGAAGTGTAGTGCGGTCTTGACCGACCTACCTTGGCCCCTCATGGGGGTGGCGGGCTGGGGCGGGTGACCCGGGACCACCGGCGGCACGTCTTCCATAAGATGCAACTGACGATCAGCAGCGTGGATGAGGAGAGCAGGGCCGGGATGGTGATCACCACAGCTGGCAAGCCGCCGACGTCTGGCCAAAGGGATGGGGGTTCAGGGCAGGGGCAGCGGCCTGCTCCCATGGGGTAGGCTGTGTCCTGCCCTCAGCAACCATTGCACACACAAGCTCATGGTCCCAGGCCTGGGTGCAGGGCAAGGGCAGCCTTAGAGGCAAAGATGGGGTTCAGCTCCAAGTGACCTTAATGCTGTGTGGAAATGATTCTTTCCCGCCAGTGTTTGACGCTTGGAAGGTGCTTGGTACATGTTTGGAGAATAGAAGGGAAGGCAGTGATAGTGATAACAGCAGGTGCTTTTCATGCCTTGTCTTATTTAACCTGCAAGGTACCTCTGTATTATCATCTGCTGGCGGGACTGGCTTGTCTGAGATTAGAAAGAAGTTCAGAGGCAGGATTTGAACCCAGGTCTGTGTGCTGCCAGAGCCTTCATGCTATCCAGGTGCTTCCTAGCAAGTGTGTCCTAAACACTTCCTGTGTGTCAGGCATGTGGCCCTGCCCCCTAGGACATCATAGTCTCATAAATCCTATCATTAGGTAATATTATTTTGATTCATTTGGTCCTCACAACAATGCTGCAAGGTAGATACTACTATTCCTATTTTCCAGATGGGAAAACTGAGGCTAGTGAGGGGAAATGATTTATTTGAGGTCACCTGGCTGGCAAATGGCAGGATAAGATTCAAACCCAGCTTGGCTCCCCTTCTCCCATGTCAGATAAGGTGCTTGGCGGCAGAGGAATCCAATGCTGCTGTCTCTTTTATTCAGCTGAAGAATGGGGTGGTGTCCTTGGAAAATGAATGAACAGAGGGACTTTCAAAGGGCTGCCCGGTTGGAAGGAGACCAGACTTGTACAAGGGGCCTTGGAGAACAGAGTTCAGACCAGTGGGGACACAAGGGGATCCGTATAAGGAAAGACTTAATAATTATTGTCCAGTAGTAGACTGGGCTGCTGCACAGATAGTGAGTTCCCCGTCACCACATGTTACCCAGGCACTTGTTTGTTGGGGATACTGTGGTGTGGAAGGCCAGGAAAAAAACTCTAAATGTTCTGCTGGTGCCAGGAAAGTACACGGCAGCTCTGGGTACTTGTCGCAGAGCAGCCACCAGTTCACTAGCTTGTCCTCTCTGGGCTCTGGGAAATAGGGGAGTGAGACTGAGTAATCCAGCTCTGAAACAGCCCCCAGTGCTCCCAGGAGAAAGTCCTAGATCCTCACTGCTCCCATCCAGCTCCCCTGGGGTTTGAATATACACCCACCCCTTCTCTCCAGTCTCCCTGCCTCCAGCTTTGCTCCCCTTGACACAAATATGACCATCTCTCCTCTATTTAAAGCCCTGCTATGTTCCCCAGTGCCCTCAGGAAGGCCCACAGCATGGCATGGCCTACTCCTGTTTTCTTCTCTAGCTTCATGGCATCTCGTGCCACTCTGCCTCACATGCAACTCAGTCACAAAAACCTCACTTCTGGCTGCCTGTCCCTTGCACATGCTGTTCCCTCCTCCTAGGACACTTTGCCTGGCTCTTATTCATTCTGCAGGCCACAGCTCCAGCAGTACCTCTTCCAGGAAGCACCTCTTCTCTGAGTTCCTGTGACCATTCTCTCTTGTCCTAGCCTTTAGCATATGTGCTGTGATTGCCTGGTCACTATAAACTCCTTGGCTGAGGCCTTGGAATGCATCTATCATTGATCATCTCCCTGCCTAGCACGTAGTAGGCACTCAATATGGATTTGTTGGGTAAGTGATTGAGTGAGGAAGGGAGGGAGTGGAGAGCACGTTGTGGCAGGCTTGGAGGAGAGTGGAGAAGGGGGAGAATTCCTGGCCCAACCCTCCCCTACTCTTTCTGTCTCCAGGACATGCCCAAGGTCAACACTTGTCTGGACTGGGCTGGGAGAGGGAGTACCTGGCCTGGGCTGGCGGAACAAACACGACCTCCCCACCTGACTGCCCCACTCAGTTCAGTCCTGGGCATTTGACTCCAGCTCAGGGACCGTTTCTGGTTCTTTGAAAACTCCAGTGCTGGGCAGAGAGTGGGGGTGGGCTGGGGAGGCACAAAGCCTGGATTCACCCAGCTCTGCCATGGCCTTGCTGTGTGACCTTGAGGAAGTCATCTCCCTACTCTGGCCTGTTTCCTCAGCTGTGGAAAGGGCAGAATCATCCCTCCAGCTCACAGAGGGGTATGGGGACTGGAGGAGCATGGGTTTGGGTGTCACACAGTTGTGGGTTCAAATTTGAGCTCTACCACTGTGATGGTTAGGCTAATGTGTCAACTTGGCCAGGTAATTGTGCCCAGTTGTTTGGTCAAGCAAGCACTGGGCTAATTGCAATACAAGGACAATAATGGGCTTTAGTCATTAGTGAACTTACTGCACAGATGGCTGATTACATCTGCACCAATCAGGGAGATTGCCATCAGCAGTGAGTGACGCTTTATCCAATCAGTTAATGCCTTAAAAGGGGAAGTGATTTCAGCATTCAGAGAGAGTTTCCTAGCTCATCTTTGAGCAGCCAACGTCCCAGAAACTCATCAAGGACCTTCATTGGACTTTCATCAGAGCCCCTGATTTGCAGCCTGCCTGCAGAACCTGGACTTGTGCATCCTCAGGGACACGTGAGAGACTCTTATAAAATCTCTTACTATTTACAGATATCTCCTGTTGATTCTGTTTCCCTAGAGAACCCTGACTAGTACAACCACTTAGTAGGAAAATCACCTTAACTATCTGGACTTCGTATTCTCATCCCTAAAATAGTGATAAAAATGGTACCTCCTTTTAGGTGGATTGTAAGGATTAAATGAGATGACAACTAATGAAAGTTATTATGTTCCTGATATCTTACACAAGTCCTGGTGCAAACTGGATTCAACAAATGGTAAGGTATGCAGGGGCTTGGAGAGAAAGGGTGCATTTGAAAATGTGGGTTCCGATTCTAGAATTCTGGAGTTGGGAAAGTGCCTTAGGAACCACATGGACCATATTTCCCATTATATTGGTGAGGAGACAGAGACCCCACACACACACCCACACTATTTAGCTAATAAATTCCTGGGCAGAGCATGAGCTGGGGCCGAGAAGTTGGGTATTTGCTTTGGAAACTGGAAAACTTTCAACTCCAGTCCCCTCGCCTGCCTGTCCCTGCCCCTTCCCAAGACCCATCAGCCTGAGGGAAAGCTGGCCAAAGTACAAAGGTGAGGGGCACTGCTGCCTCTCACCCCATGAGTCCAGAGGCCCTCTCTGCCTCCGAGTCAGAACCACACAAGCCCTCCACCCCTACCCACCCTTGGTCTCAGGTTGGCAGTGGGGATTGGAGGACCCCTGGGGTCCAAGGAAGTGGCAGTGGGAAGGGGCAGGCATCTACTTACTGCACCGGTGGGCAGTGCTGGAGAAGTTGCAGGGGGCCAGTGAACCCATCAGGGCCGTGTTGGGGCTCCAGGTCAGAAGGGGCAGAGGTGGCAAGTGCTCAAGGCCTTCCCAGGATATTCCATTCCTGCAAGGCCAAGGGCAGGGCAAGTTATACCTGCAGCCAGGGTTGCAGCCAACTGCTGCAGCTGCCTCCTTCCTTAGGATGGGGGTCAGGAAAAGCAGGTTTCTAAGGGGTCCTGAGATCAAACATCCCTCATTGTAGTAAACAGATGCTGTAGAAGACTACTTAACAACACAGAAAAGTGCTTATACCTGATGAAGTGACATGCACACACAAAAGGTTATGGAACAATAGGTAGAATGTGTTTTGAGTTTTGTAAAATAAATTTTACACACATGAAAAAGACTGTAGGGGGGCCAGATGTGGCTCAAATGGTTGGGCGTCTCTTTCCCATATGGAGGGACCTGGGTTTGATCCCCAGGACCTCCCGGTAAAAAAAAAAAGACTGTAAACCTGATCACCAAAGCTCTAGCAGTGGTAATCTCTGGACAGTGGGCTGATAGATGAATGTTATTTTGTGTGTCTTTATTATATTTTCCAAATTTTCTACAATGAGCAAGTTATAAGCAAAAATTTTAACTTAGAAAAGCAACACGTTTTAAATGAGAAAACCCTTGAGCAACAATTCCATTTGTAGGCACTTACTCCAGGAAACACACAGAAGGATGAAGAATAGTAGGTGAAAGATGATCATATTTTTGTAAAAGAAAATTATATTTTTGTCTATGCATGAGGAAATATGCCTGGAAGGGTCTGCACCATTGTTAACAGCTATTGACTTCCGGCAGTGGGATGAGGGAAATTTCTACTTTATAGTTACATTTATTTGGATTTTTTATTTTTTACAATGAACATCAGTTATTTTATAATTTTTTTTAAAAAAAGCAAGTAAGTAAACAACTTTTCTAGTCTTTGACACTCTCCCTGGTTCTCCCTGCCCAGAGTCTGGCTGGGGGTGATCAGTGGGGCTTGCCTGAGCATCTTTAGAAAAGGGCTATCTCTGATCTCTAAGCTCCCCCCCAACTTGGAGATGGGGTGGTTTCAGGATTCCAGCTTTGACATTGGCCTGCATAGCCAGCATGCATTTTCGAGCTCACTCTGCGTCCAGCATGACATGATCCCTCCTGTAAAATGCTCATGATTTAGTAGCAGTGGGAGACCCAAAGTGCTTCAGGGGTACAGAGCCATGACGTCTGCTGGGCCATGAAGGATGGGTAAGATTTCAACAGGAAGAGAAAGGAAAGCAAGGGCCTTCGAGGCAGGGGCAAGAGTGTTCAAAGGCAGATGTGTTAAGGACACAAACTGCGGTTAACATTATCCGCTCTGGAGTTCTCTTACTCTGAGTGCTCTGAGGCTAACATTACATGCACAGTCTTTTTCTCCTCGAGCAGAAGTCCCTGAAAACAAGAAAAGCTGTGGTGTCGTCTCCATTAGCCAGTGCCAGGCATGTTGGAGAGGAGGGGGGAGGGCCTGGAGGCTGGGCTGAAAGGAGAAGTGGGATTGGCTTGGTAAACAGGAGCGCCGTCAGTTTCTAGCCTGGTTTGGGTCCACACAGTAACAGCTGCTGTGATGCTGCCTTTACGGAGCCATACGTAACCTGTCCCCATGACTTCCCCCCACCTGCCTTGCATAGTGCCTGAAATCCCATCATTAGCCACTCTTGGGGGCATGGTTCTTATCATAAATGTGCATAGGTTGGGGAGGGGGTGACATCTCAAATCATCAGAAGCACAGGAGGGGGAATTTTTGATGGAGGAATGAAAGGGGTGGGGGAGAGCATTCCAGGATTGTGACAGAGGGGGGTCCCCAAAGAGGAAGACGGATGGTGAAGAGGGGCACTGTTCAATAAACTCCATGAGGCTGTCTCAAGCTAGCACCTTATAACAGGGAGTTGGCCCACAGGTCAGGGCCACCCATCCCTCTGCTGGCCAATGAGTAACAGAGAGCCTGAAGGTGGAGAGGAAGGCAGCGGCTCCCCCCACAAGGTTGAAAAGGTATGCCCACAAACCCACACCTGTGACACACACACACACCTCCAGCCAGTCTCTGCATTTGCAGAGGAAACTCTCAGGCCCTTATCTCCCAGGTGGCAGGAACAAAGCTGCTGGGACCCCAGACCTTGTTCCTGGTTGGCAGAGCTGCCAGCGTGGTCAGGGAGGGGCTTTGTCCTGGGGTGTATGGTGGGCAGAGGGAGCAGGCCTAGGGATTCAGCCTAGAGGGAGTGAGGTGGGGGCAATAGCTCCTTCTCTGGGAAAAAGGCTCCAACCCCCCACCCACCCCCAACCATCCGAGGTTCCAGGGCTGTCTCCAGTGTCATGGGATTAGGGGACCCTCTTGGGCCATCACTCCTGATGACCTCACCCACCTGGGACAACCGGCAACTCCTGTGACTGTAGGGCAGGGGCTTTGTTCCTGTGGTGGCTGATGCCTCCTGCAGCTGTGGTGCTGGCTCTGGATTCTGTTGTCAGCAAGGAAGGTACCAGGTGTGGGCAGGTACCAACTGGCTCTGCCCTGGAGGAGGGGAAGATGGGTCCAGGCCAATTCTCCCTTTTCCTTCGGGAGGAGAACAGAGGAAGGCACTGGGCTTTTGGTGCCTGGTGCTGGGGCGGGGGGGGGGGGGCCTGGCCACTCCCCTTCTCCTTCTGCTCAGGCTCCAGGTTCCTAGGGTGTGGAGGAGGCACCAGAACTCACAGGGGAGATTGGAGGTAGCATGAAAAGCCCATGGCTGAGAGGCAGAAGACCTGGATTTTGCCCCTGCCTGACCCGGTGACCATGGGATAGTGTCTTCCCATCTGGATCCCAGTTTTCTTATCTGTGTCTCTCAGCAGGCTGTCCTGGAATCTGTGATGCTGACGGCACACCCAGCTGGGCTGTCTCTAACCCAGGAAGGGCTTTCCTACTCCAGCACCCTGTCCCCTCCTTCCTCTCTCTGAGGAGTTGTAGTCCCTGACTCTGATAGCCATCCCCTTCTTAAACACGAGGACCTTCTCTAAGCACCTCCCTCCTCAACCCTGCCCCTGCTTGCTTCCTGTCTGCCTTTGTGCTGGGACCCTTCCTCTCAGCTGGCCATTCATTCTCTCTCTTATGAGCACTGAGGATGCCTGGGTTCTGGTCCTGGCTCTGCCACATGCTGCATGACCTTGAGCTGGAAACAACCCACTCTGGGCTGCAGGTTGGGCTGGAGGATTCCCCAGGGACCCCCTCCCGCCAACACTCAGATTCATCACATTGAGGCCCACAGTTTTGGGGGGTTCTCCAGGACCTGGGCTTTGTGGCTCCCTCTCCAGTCTCCTGAAAAGCCTGCCTCTGTCATGACATCTAGGTGGGAAGCCCCTGGAGTGCTGGTTCAAGTGTTGACCCTTCCCCTAATTCATCAAATTCAGGGGTGGGGGGCATTTTGTAAAGGTCAGATATATAACTTAAAGTTTTTGAAAGAAGATAGAAGACTGCTCTATTCTGTATCTAGTTTTTTTTTTTTTTAAGTCATCATTTTTATCAGGTAGGAAAGAACAAAGGAAAATGAACCTGTTTCAAAATAAAAGTTTTCCACCCTCCCCTCCTGCCAAACTGCATCTGTTCACATCTGTCTCTGTTCCAGCCCTGCCACCTATCACCCCCTCTTCTCTTATGTGGTTCAGGATTCTCGGGGGAGGTTGGGTGGAAGCAAGGGTGTCCCAGAATAAGGAAAACTAACCGTGCCCCGGTGAGCAATGACGATTCAGCACCTTGGCCAGCACCCCGCCCCCGCGCCTGCAGGTAAAGCCTGTGGCAGGAGCTTCTGTAACTGACCTCCGGGCAGTGCACTTGGAGGTGATGAACAGAGCAGGGGCCCAGGCAGGAGGGGACGAAGACAATATTAGCTGCCCAGGTGTGAGCAGTCCGCCTCCAGGGATGGCCTCTGGCAGGAGAGGAGGCCAGTCCCCAGAGCCCCCGAAGAGAGCTCTGTGCTGCCGAGAGAACTTATCTCTGTTGTTTTCTGTCCCTGCTGCCACCCCAGAGAGAAGGGCCAGGAGCTAATAGCCTTGTTAGGTGCTGCGCAGATGAAGCCCTGGGACCCAACATTAGACTTACAGAATCCTGGGCCAGCAATTCTGGGACTCTGGCAATCAGTGACTTAGATCTCTAACCTGTCCTCTTTATAGATAGGGAAACTGAGGCCAAAGGAGAGAGAGGGACCTGCTCAGGGTCACATAGTGTCTTCATGAGTCCAACCCCGCCCCCACCCTGGGAGGTACATGAGGCTTACACCCCATAAAATCAATGCCTGGGGTGGTTCCCTCTCTTCTCTCCCCACCTCCAGGTCATAGGTGAGGATTCACCTGATTCCTGAGTGAGCATTCAGTCTATCCTCATTCTGCAGGTGAGGAACTGAAGAATGGACCTTCAGGATACAAAATGACTTAGGCAGAGCCAAGACGGGTCCTGTTTCCAGGTTGCTGCACTACATTACGCAGGAGCATCGAGGCCTCCTATGGACGGTATGCCTGGCCTGTGTCCAGATGCAGGGCCCTGCCTGACCCCTGGCCAGGCTGCCTCCTCGTCAGTTAGAGATGGGTGGACCTACTTCTGCACGGCCTAGGTGTTCCTATACCCCTCACAGGGCACAAGAAGAAAGATAGATTCCTTAGGGTCAGAGCCAGCCCAGAGGTTCAGAAAACCCACACAGCTCCAGGTATGACTCAGGGAGGCAGCAGGAGGGAGAGGATCTTTCTAAGATCATGGCATTTTACAGCTTGCCAACAACTCATGGGAGGTTGGTGTTATTATCCCCATTTTCCACAAGGGACAACTGAAGCCCAGAGAGGTTAAGTAATTTTCATGAAGTCATACAATGGTGGAGTTTGGATTGGAGCCCAGGTCTGTGTGATTCCAGAGCCCAGGCTCTTGCCACTGCCCCCTCTGCCTGTTCCCAAGGATCCCAACACCCTCTCCTTTGGGCAAAGACTGTTTCTGCTGGCTGGTAACTTTCCAGACAGGGTTATGGTGTGAGCACTGGCCTAGAAGTCTGATGGAACTAATTTCTAATCCAAGATCCATCACTTATCTGTGAGACCTGAGATTCCAGGCAAGTTGCACCCTCTCTGAGAACCTTGTTTTCCTCCTCTGTAAAAATGGGTTTAATACTCTCTACCCAGTAGGGTTTTGTGTCCTGGCCATGCTAATGTATGTACACTTCCTGGGGCAGAACAGATGAGCCTTTGTGTTTGTCAAAATGAATGGAACTGACCACTGATGTCCTGTAACTTTAATTTAATACAAATTCATGAAAACTCACAAAACGGGCAACATTTTAAATAAAAATACTGTTGGGGATGGCCAGAGATCTGGTAGCTTAAATGGTGGGATGGGGCTGAGGATTCCTCCCACCAAAGGGGAAGTCCCAGTGGGCAGCAGTTGTGAGGTGAGAACCCCCCAAGTTCAGCTCTTCTGGCACCCTTGGAATGGGTGTGGTCAAAGACCCCAAGTGCAGAATCTAGGCACTAGGACTAGAAAGAAAAGCCAAGGCTGGGAGACATTTCTGCTTCGTCCCACAGGTCTATTTCTCAGGTCCCAGCCCCTGAGCCACAGGGCTGGATACCTAGGAGCGGACTCCAGTTCTCCTGGATTCTTCACTGTTGGGTGCTGTGACAAAAACTGCAGATAATCTTGCTTAGCATCCATTCTACCTTTCTTCAAGTGTGTCTTTTTGTACCACTGAGGCTGGAAAGAGGAAAACGACAATACCCAGACTTCCTTGCAGCTAAGGTTCTGGTTCTGGCTTAGGTTTCCCCAAACAGATCTGTTGGAGAGATTTGGATTCAGGAACTAAGTAAAGCAGGAAAGAGGCAGGGCTTGGATGATCTACTTGCTGGCCTGCATGGTGGCAGACAGCCCAGTTCTGTAGTCAGTGGTTTCCTGACACTGCAGCTTCCTGCAGGTGTACATAGCTTTCCTGGTCACAATACACACATGATGAGCCTGGCACCTGGAAGCTGTCCCCAGAAATTTAGCAGAGTCTGCTCCTCCAGCACTTCCAATGATTCTGCAAGTCATCAGGTACCTGGTAATAAATTCTTGTCTGCTTAAACAAGCTAAAGTGGCTCCTACTGCCTGCAACAGGGTTCCTGACTAAAACAGATGCCAAGTCTGATGAGGGGTCCCAGCCAATAGCACCTCCCAGGGCTCAGGTCCTGACTAAACCAACTGCTCCCAGCAGCCTCCCCATACCCTAGCCTGGTCCCAGAGGCCTAGGTGAAGTGGGCTGGCTGGCCCCTGGCCCTGAGCTGCTCATCCTGCAAGTGCCTCTGAGCCAGTGGGCTCTGCGTCAGCCTTGGGGTGTGCCCTTGTCCGGCCCTTGGGCTGGTGGGCAGGTAGGTAACATGTGGGCTCCACTTCTGGGTGCCTTCTGCAGGCCAGTGCCCTCTCACAGGGAGCAGAGCATCATCTCTGACCTGGAGGTCAGTGGGGAAAGCAGGAACCATGTAGCTCATGGTTCGAGGGTGGCAGGAAAGGGAGGTTCTCAGGAAAACCTAGCACTACCTACTGCCTGGGTCCACAGTGGGCTGGCGTCAAGAGTCAAATGGTCTATCACTAGCTTGGTCAGGGCCAAGACTTAGACCATGGGGCATGAGAGGGTTCTGTGTCTCTTTTGGGTTGCCACCTACTGGCAACACTCTGACACATCCTGAGTCCAGGGCATCCGGTCAGGAGAGAGATATAGGGAGGTAGCCCCTTGCCTCCAAGAGGGTAGGGATGAGGGTTGGGTAGGGGTTGGTCAGAAGAGAAGCCATGTCACATCCTTGGACCAAAGTTGCATCCCCAAGGAGATCAGTGCTACAGAACATCAATTCTGGAGAGCCTAGGAACCATGGGGCTCAGCCTCCCCCTGACAGATAGGGAAATGGAGGTTGAAGAGTAAACAGGCGGCCTGAGGCCTCAGGGTGGCCAAGCCAGGCAGGAGTTCTGGCCTTCGGTCTCCTGGGCAGGGCGCTTGCCGGCGGCCATGGCCCCAGGAGACTGTGGTCTTCCGCGGCCAGTGCTAGATGCGGACGGTGTTGATCCGCAGCGGCTGCACGTTCTTGCCATTGGCGTGGCTCTGGCCCGGGCTGAAGTAGGAGCAGAGCTTGCCGGGGAACTTCTCGCGGAAGGTGTAGAGCCAGGACATGTCATCCGCGTTGTAGAAGATGAGCAGTCCTTGGTCGTAGTCCAGGAAGACGCCCACCTTGTCGAGCTTGTCGCGGACGTTGAGCCGTGTCCACGGCTCGGTGCAGGCGCTGTACTGGTTGCCATCGTGCATGACGATGCAATAGAAGCCCCGGCTGGGCTGGATCTGGATGCTGCCTTTGCGGCTGGCGGCCTCGTGCGCCAACCCGATCACCCACTGCGTCTTCTCCGCCACCACCACTTCCCAGTAGTGGACGCCGCTGCTGAAGGCCTCGGAGCCCAGCACCGACACCTCCACGTCGAAGCGCTTCGGCGAGTCCTGCAGCGGCTGAGGGTGCAGGTTGCCATATGCCACGATGGTGCAGTCATCAGACAGGATCAGGCGCTGGTGGGCGGTGCCCGGGTCCAGGGTCAGGGCGGCCGGCACTGCAGGGATGGGCAGGGAAGGGAGGAGGGGGAGAGGGTGAGTGGAGGGAAGGCTGTGGACCTGCTAGGAGCGGCTTCCCAGGCCTCAGCTTCCTCCTCTGCAAAAGGGAAGGGTGATGGCTAAAGTCCTTCCAGATTTAAACTTGGTTCCCCGGGAGCAGGGGCTACAGGGCTTGTTCACTGCCCCATACCGAGGGCAAGGCCCATAGTGGGCATTCCACTATGTTTGCAGAATGAACCAGTGATGGAATGAGAGCCAGGATCATGGAATTGCAGAGGTCGGAAGGGGCTTACAGATTATCCAGATGCTACTGCCGCCTAGTGGGGGTGATTTGGAAATTTCTGGGATGTTTTGGGTTGTCTCAATGATAGGATCCAGGGATGCAAAATACCCTGAAAAGAAATATGCAGGACAGTCCTGCGCAGGCAAGTATTGTTCCACGACACCCCCACCCCCACACCCCATGATTTCTGAATGTTCCATAGACATTCAAGTGGATGAAAAATCTTTTTCACAATGATCTGCAAAATATAACTGAACTCCATTTTATGTCTATGCATGAAATAATTTTTACACAGTTTTAAGATATGCTGAATATTTTGAAGTGCACCTACCATTGTAAACTGAGGGAATACTGGATCTCTTTTGTTTGAAACTTCACCAAGAATTGCCCATCCTTTTTGGAAAATACATTTCTAAGCGTAACACCACTGAGCAATACAACCTGCCTGTATCAGTCTGTATTTGAGGCAGAAGTGTTTTTCCCTATGGTGTGAACCCCTCTACTTCGTATGTTTTCTAGTGTGGTTGTGCTCCAGCATGTACGTACTGAAATGTATACTATTTTATTACAAACAACATCTTTCTATTTTTCTTTATATTATCATCAGAGCATATATATATATATATATATAACATAAAAATATATTTCTGAGGTTATGTTAACTTTGGGACATCACAAATGATAGCAAAGGAGACTGTTAAGGTTGAAAACCACTAATTCCAGGCCAACTCTTCCATATGATAGATGGGGAAACTGAGGCCATGAAGGAGATGTAACTAATCTCAGGTCACCCAACAAATATTGGCAGAGCTAGGCCTAAGCCCCACGGCTGTCCATTTATTAACTGGGTAGGTATTGGTGAGCACCTGCTATGTCCCAGGCCATGCTCGATGTCCAGTCCCTGCCCTCCGAGAACTCTCAGTGCTCCTCACCTTGACAATCAAGCCCTCTCTTCCAGCCTCTCTCTCACAGATCCCTGCACCTACTCAGGCCCAGTGCTTTTCTCAGGCTATTCCCTCCCACCTCCTCTCTGCTGTGGCAATCAACCCCACGAGGCTCAGTTTCAAATGGCTTATCCTTTGGGAAATGTTCCTAGTCTCCCAGCATTGTGCTCACTCTCTCATTAACTTTGCTGTGCCCCTCTCCTGAAATAGGGTATAGTCCTCTGTGTCACCCCATTTGCACCAGGAGGGCAGGGATTGCATATTGTCCAACTGGGCTCCCCCTTGTTTGCCTGGTACTAGCACAGGGCCTGGTATGGGTCAGGTTTCCAGAAGGCTCAGTAAATTAAATTGACCCTGTTTGTTTTGCTCTTTGGGCAGGCAACACAGGCTGGGTCATTTGGCTCTGGCTGGCCACACTGGCCTAGCAGGTTTGGCTCCCAAAGTCTCATGAACCTTTGTCACAGTCTGTTTACTCTTTCCTCCCTGAGGGAGTGATGACCAGTCAGAAGGAGAAGGGGAGAACTGGGATTGGCTCTCTTTAATCTGGCTAACTGTTTTCCAGGTCAGAGCAAGACAGAAGGGAGGCAAGCAGGGGAAGAAGGAATCCTGCCACTAGCTCCTCATGGTGAAGGACTTTTCATCCAGCTCTCTGGCTCCTGCCTTATCGGGCAGAGCAGGGATGTGGTTACACTTGGCTGGAGCATCGCTACCCAGCACCCCCCCCCCCGCACCAACCACCTCTATTGGTTGCGTACGCGCACAGAAATAAAATGCCTCAACCATGGTGACTGTCCCCAACAGGGAATAACAGCCAGTCCCTGAACTGTGCTTCTGTTCATAAATCCACTAACAAAGCTCACCATTGACTTATACCAAGCTCCTTCCATGATCACTTTCAGGGGTAAATTTAGTTTTGCATTTTCTCCTACTCTTTCCTGTTCTTAGAACTCAGTGGGCTGTATGGAAACAATTAGCCCTGCAAATAGAGGGGTCAATGGAAACACAATATGTTCAGGGACATATAAGAGGGGGAGCCAGGAGAAGAAAGACAAGTGGAATGTGGAGAACTCCCACAGTGGGGCGGCAGGGGGGGATGGGGGAGGTGGTGGTGGGAGGTGGAGGGAGGTGTGGGGGCAAGAGCTGGGGAGAGAAGAACCGGATACAGATGGGACCACCCCTGACAGGAGGAGGGGGAGTGGGCTGTGGGTCATACACAGGTGTGTATATCAGAGGCTCCTGTTCTAGAAGAGCAGGGCAGGCTCAATGCCAAGGGGTGGGGCAGCAGTGGCTCTGAGTGCCATGTGGGAATCTGAGCTTTATATCCAAGGTGCCCAGCAACAGGCAGAAACTTAAGCTAGGGCAGAAGGACCAGTGGGGAGACTGAGGAGCAGGCATTCCCGATGCCACGGATGAGTGGGGAGGGCGTGCTAGGAGGCAGCCAAGTGGGCTCTCAGTGATTCTGGGAGTGGGCGACAGAGGTGAGCCCGCAGGAAGAAGGAAATCCTGGCCGCACTGAGGGCCAGCTCGCGGGGGTGGACGGGCACTGCCTCGAGTCCAGTCACTCATTGGGCGGGCCTGGGGGTGGGGCCTGATCCCCAGGGGGTGGGGCACCGGCACGCTCATTAAGTTGGGAGGCGCGGCCTGACTCTTGCTTTTACGCTCAAGGGGTAAGGCTGGGGCAGGCCCTCCCACCTCACCACAGACAGAGAGGGTCCTGTCTTCTGGGTCGGCTAGGGCTGGAGGAAGTCACAAGCGGGGGAGGGGTGGCAGCGCCCTTTCCCCTTCTGAGAAGTCCATCTCCATATAGGGATTGGCGATGCCCCCACCCATCCTCTATCCTCAGGGAAGGTGACAGGCCCAGCTCAACAAATCCAGTCCCCTGGGGCTCACTATTTTACAGGCCCAAGCGCTTTCCCAAGGTATGGGACACTTTCATATAGCCCCAAGCAGCAGAGAAACCTCTCCCAGTGCACAGCCCCAGCTGCCATCACCATCGCTTGGCAAGCCAGGGGTATGTGTCTCTTTGTTTTCAAGAACAGGGGTTTGGAGCCTGCAGAAGCCTGGTGGGACAGGAAATGCCAATCAGCTCTTTCCGAGGTCATTGAAAAAAATCTGGTCCCTCAGGCCTTCCTGCCCACTCAAGCCCTCAGCTGGCAGCAGGCGCATTCACAAACCATTTTCACACCCACTAGCTCTTGTGGACATCACAGCAGCCCCTGGGACACAAATTACTATACCCAGTTTTCAGAAGAGGAAACTGAGGCTCCAAGGAGCTGTCTCAGCGTTAAGTGGCTTGCTCAAGGAGCCACTTGGGGGCAGAAGCAGGGTTGGAGCTTGAACTGAGGTTTTTTTCACACCATATTCTTTCCCTTATGTGGCTCAGAAAGCCTGTTCAGCAAGACTGAGGAAATATCTGATGATTCACGATAATTAAAACAAACATATCAGGTACTTACTAAGTTCCAGGACTATTATCACAAATAAATCACTTTAATTCTTACACCTACGCTGAGAGATAAATGCAACTATTCCTGTTTTACAGATGAAGAAACTGAGGCTCAGAGAGGGCAGTGATTTGCCTGGGGTCACACAGTTAGGGAGTTAACATGCTGGCACTCAGAATGATTGGCTACAGATAAAAAGGGAGGCGAGGGAGCAGCCCAGGAGAGGGAGGAGGCAGGAACAAGAGGAGCAGTGTCTGGTGTCTTTGGGACAATGGGCCACTTGCCTGGCTGGCTGGGGTGATGAGGTCAGGTAGGCAGGAAGGTTGCAGCTGAGGAGAGTTTCCAATGCCAGGCTGAGGGGTGGAGAGGGTGGGTGGAGAGTGGAGTTTCCCAAGCAGGGGAGTAACAGGTGCTAGATGGGGTTTTCGGGTGACCCAATAAGAAGTCTGAGCTGGGAGACAGGAGGCTGGCGGGAGGCTGCTAGAGTCCGTGCACTGGGTCCCTAGGGGTGTCCCCCACATCCTGACACAAAGCCCCTTGGCACTGGCAGAGGAGCCAGAGTGACTTCACTGGCCCCATAGACAGAGGAAGGGGCCCCACCAAGCAGGTTGCGGTCTCTGAACTCCCCAGGTGCTGCTCCTTCAGCCCCTCACCTGCAGGCAGCTTCCTCTGGGGCAGAATTTCTCAAACAGGGCAATTCTGGCCCCTGTTCCCAGGGACATTTGACAATGTCTAGAGACATTTTTGATTGTCACACTGGGAATGGTGAGGGCAGTGCTACTGGCGTCTAGTGGGCAGAGGCCAGGGATGCCGCTAAGCCTCCTGTAATGCACAGAGCAGCTCCCACAGTGAGGGATTATCCAGCCCCAGTGGTAGTGCTGAGGTTGAGAGACCCTGCTCTGGGGCAGGCAGCAAGTTCCCACCTCCATTTACTCACCTGTGTGGGAATTAAGAAGGGAGCACTAGTATCCCCATTTTACAGAAGAGACAACTAAGGCTCAGAAGGGGAAGTGACTTGTCCAAGGCTGTGCAGCAATTCCTTCATTTGACAAATATTTACGAAGCACCTATTTTATGCCGAGCACCAATCTAGTAGCAGACCTGGGACTAAAGATTCATTCATTCATTTATTCATTCATCAACAAAGATTTGCGGAGCTGGATATTGGGGGTACACACAGGGATAAGTCACAGCTGGCCCCTGACCTCTCTGAGATCACAGTCTGGGGAGAGAGACAGTCACACAGACAATGACAAAGCAGGGAGAACCCAAAAGGCCAGGGCTACCTGGAAGAGTCTGGGGAAAATCCCAGAGGAGGAATTTATAAGCTAAGACGTGAAGGAGAGTGGGAGTCAGCCGTGGACAGATTGAGGTTTGTGTGCAGGTTTCCTGGCAAAGGGAGCAACGTGAAGGAGGGAGACTCTGGGTCATGTAAGACCTGAAGATGGCTCAGTCTAGCTGAGAGTGAGTGGAAGAAGGAATGACAAGTTGGCAGGGCCCAGATTCCACAGGGCCTCGAATGCCAGGCCAAAGGTGCCCGGAATGCCTCTCTCAGCTGTGACAGGTGAGGGACAGGTGGCAGTGGAGGCAAAGGGGGCTCCCCAGACCATCTGCCCAAGGGGCTTCCCCAGGTCAGTGGCTGGGGAGGGAACAGGGCCATGGACATGCTTCTTGCCCCCTGGAGTTGTGCTGCTTCACAGGATCCTCCAAGGCTGGGAGTGCTGAGACCGTCACCCCAAGAGGCCATCCCAGAGCCACCACCAAGGGCTGGAAACCACAGCTGCCTTTGCCCTGGAGGCACAGGCCGGAACTTACCAGAACTAGGAAGCATCAGTTCACTCCTGTGAGACCAGCAACCACTATCAAATGAGGCCTCCAGTCACCTCCAGGGGAGAGTCCCATCTCTTAGGTCTAGCATTCCCTCCCTCAGGAATTGGTCATCAGCACCTCTCCATCCCTACTCAGAGGCCCCAGGTGAGCTCCTGGGTCTTTCATACCCCTGCCTGCCCCCACAGCCTGTGCCACCTGGCAAAGACCTCAGCCTTCAGCCCTCAGTTAGACCATCATCTGTTCTGCGCTTCCCCTGACCCCTCCTTGCCTCACCCCCAGCCTCCTGTTGCCCCCTCTAGCCTCCCAGGGCACTGTGTATGTCCCAAGTAAGTCCCTCCTCAGAGCCTTGTCCCGCTGTACCGCCAGGGTTTGTTTGCCCGTCGAGTGTCTCGGGACACTTTCAAAGTTTATAGATGAAAGAATGGATCCAGCAAGTGGAAAGAACTCCAACCTACAAGCCTGGAGGCCCGAGGTCTACTGCCTGCCTGTTCCTGACTCCAGAGTGACCCTGGGAAATCAGTGAGCCTCTGGGAGTCTTGTCTCCTCAGCTGCCTTCCTGGGTTGGTGTAAAGTCAGAGAATGGCCCGGTAGCTTGGTGGGTCAGTGCATGGGCTCTGGGGTCTGACGAACCTGGGTTTACATCCTGGCTGTGCCATTTTCAGGTTGTGACTGCTCTAACAGCTCTGTGCCTCCGTTTCCTCATCTAACAGTGCCTGCCTCTTAGGGAGAATTCCCTCCTATATCCGTGTCTTGCCTTGAAAGGACATCGTGCCTGACTCAGGAGCATGTAAGCTTCCCTGCTGCCAGTGGGTTTGGATCTGAGCCCCGGTAGGCTGTGCGATCGTGGGCAGGACTTGCGTCTCAGTCAACTAAGTCTGCTAGGATGCCTTCTCCTCTCTTTGCAAACCCCAATCACCTCATCCCCCATCTTCATCTCAGCGGCTGCCGTGGCTTCCCACCTCACTGGGAAAGAAGCAGCAGTCAGAAGAGAGTTCCCATGAGCTCCCGCCCCTGCCCCCTCTGTTTCCATGCCCATTTATTCCGCCTCCCTAGGATCCTGAAGATGAACTGTCTGGGCTCCCGGCAGAAGCTCGCCCTCCACCAAGCAGCCGTCAAGGTCATCCCTCCAGCAACTCTCGCCTTCATCCTCAGTTCTGCCCTCTCTACTGGATCATTCTCGTATTCCCACAAATATGCTGGTATTTATTTCTTTGATCTTAAAAAACAAAAACAAAAACAAAACAGCTGCCACCACATTTTCTCTCCTTCCTGTTAAACTCCTTGAAAGCATTGTCTCCATCCCATCTCCACTTCCTCTTCTCCCATTCTCTAGGATAGGCTCCCATCAGGCTTGTCTCTATCACTCCTCTCACAGCTCTTGTCAAGGTCACCAGGAACCTCTATATTGCTAAACCTGGAGAATGGTCAGTTCTGGGCCCTCCTGTACTTGACTTAGCAGCCTTGGACACAGGTGACCCACCCCTTCTTCCTGGAAACATTTTCTCCCCTTGGCTTCCAGGACAAATCCAGGGTTCCGCTTCTACCTCTCTGGCTGCTCCCTCTCAGTCCCCTCAGCTAGGTCCCCCTCCCATCCATGTCCTCTAGGTGTGCCTTTTCTTAACCCAGCAGCCAGAGGGATCCTTCAGAAACTTAAGTCAGCTCATGTCACCCCCCTACCCCAAACCTTCCAACGGCTCCCATCTCACTCAGCATAAAAGCCAAACTTCTCACGCTCATCTAAAGGCTTTCATGGTCTGGCCCCCGCCACCCCTCTGACCTCCCACCTCCACTCTCCCCCTCATTCACTCCACTTCAGCCACACCAGTCTCCTTACTTTTCCTTGGCCACTGCCAGAAATACTCTTTGCTTAGATACCCACATGGTTTACTCTCCTTCCTTCAGGTCTTTACTCCAATGCCTCCTTCTCAGGGACGCTTTCTAACTGATCCCTTCTCAACTCTATTCTATCTCAACATTCCCTAACCCTCTTCCTTAGCTTTTGTGATGGTTAGGCTAATGTGTCAACTCGGCCAGGTAATTGTGTCCAGGTGTTTGGTCCAGCAAGCACTGGGCTAATTGTAATACAAGAGCATTTATGGACTTCGATCACCAGTGAGTTTACTGCGTGGATGGCTGATTACATCTGCACCAATTAGGGAGATTGCATCAGCAATGGGTGACGCTTTTGTCCAATCAGTTGAATATCTTAAAAGGGGAACCCTGACTAATACAGCCTTTATCATGCTTTTTGTTTACTTTCTCTCATGCCCCAGAATGTAAGATCCATAAGAGCAGGGATTTTGGCCTGTTTTGCTCACGGCTATATCTCCAGCATCCAGAACAGTGCCTGATGCAAGGTAGATGCTTGATATATACTATATAGAATGAATGAACCATCAGGCCTCAGTCTTGCCATTTGGAGAATGGGCATACTTATGGAGCTCACCTCCCTGGGCATCATGAGGTTGTGTTGAGCTGAATGTAGGAGCTGTATTCTGTTCCTCTGCCCTGCCCGTGGGCTGTGTTTGGGGCAGGGCCTGGGCTGAGCTGGGACAGGCCCACCCGGCTCTGACCCGCAGCAATCCTTGCCTCTTTCGGTGTCTTCTTAGGGAGTGGCAGGCAGAGCCTTACCTGGGTGGATGTCCTGGAACAGGGACTTCCAGATGGTATACTGAAGCGGGCCTGTGTACTTGGAGGTCGGGAAATCTTCGTATGTCAGGTTGGTCTCATGGACCTTCCCCTTGAGCCTGGAAGGAAAGCAGGAGAGCAGGCTGCATTGGGGCCGGATTCCTGCCCCCACACTCACCCAGGGCCCCTGCAGCCACCTTCAGGGTTTTGATGTTGGGCAAGGTCTTGGGTATGAAGTCAGCTGGTCCAAGAGTCTGCTTGGGCCACTTCGCACTTCTCTAGCTATTAGCCTCATTTCCTCATCTTTAAGATGGGAACTGATGACAGCACCTGCCTTCCAGGGTTACTGTGAGGATTATATAGCATCATGCATGTAAAATGCTTAGCACAAGGCTTGGCTCATAGCACCAAATACAGGATATTAGTTGTCAGGGGAATCAACAAACCAATAATCAAGTGTTATTATTAAGGGCAGCTTTGGAGCCAGAGAAACCTGGGTTTGAATCCTGGCTCTACCACTTATTAGATAAGGAGCCCTGGCTAACTGATCTCCGTGCCTCAGTTTCTTCTGTGTAAAATGGGGATGACAGTGGTACCTACTTCTCAAAGGGGCTGGGAGGGCTAATAACATAAAACCTTTATATACTAACATAATTATAGACAACATAAATAGTATAGTGTAACATGTATGTTATATATTTAATATAGCTATATAACACAATTATAACACAAATATACTATATGATTATAAGATTATAAAATATTACTATATATGATAAATACATAATATCTTATACATATAATAATATAAATAGATAAAGAATTTAGTCCAGGCTCTGGCACAGAGCAGGTGCCCCATAAATGTCTGATGAAGGTTTGAATGAATGAATTCTCTGCTAACCAGCCCACCTGACTCCACTCCCACCACCCCACTGGCTGGGGAGGGGACGTCCTCCTGGGGAAGGTCCCCGGCAGGTGAGCACCTACCGCTCACTCAGTGAGGCCACCCCGGCCAGGAAGGTGTGCCGGTCGGTTTCAGCCAGCCGCTCCTGCAGGATCTGTGCCCCCTCCTGCACCTTGTGCAGCTGCTGGCTATAGCGCTGGACTTTCTGCTCAATGTCAGTGAGTGTGCGGGCCGTGTCTGCCTCCAGCTCCTCCAGCATGGCCTTCTGCCGCTCACGCAGCAGCCGGTGCAGCCGCTCGAAGGCCTCGCCAATGGTGGTCCGCAGGCTCTTGGTGGAAGACTGTGGGGGACAGTCGTCAGGGGTTATGGCAGGGGCAGCCGAGGGGGTGAGCCCTGGGTGACAGAGTGAACCAAGAGCCCTGACATGCTGAGGTGGGGAAGGGCATGGCTCAATGGAGGGAATGGCTAACACAGCCATCTGGAAGGTCGGGGCACAGCCAAGTACAGCAAGTAGTTCCCTGTGGCCCATTAGGAAAGTAATGAAATGGTCCAGGAGAGACAATGAGGCCTGAACTAGGGGAGAAGCAGAGATGGGGAAAGGGACACAGTTTGTAAGACACTTAGGAGGGAGACCCTCTGAGTGTGGGGACTCGCTGTAGAGCTGCAGAAGAGAAAGGTGTCAAGGATGCTGCTCAGATTTCTGGCTTAGGGATGGTAGAGATGGAGACGACTCTAGGGGGCAGGGAGAAGGTGTGAGTTCAGTCTGGCATACAATGAGGTCTTTATTTTTTAAAAATTACTCATGGGGCTCAAGGAAAGATGACAAGAAGATCACGGATGTCAAAGTGCTTTATAAACTGCAAAGTTCTGGATAAATCTCGGCGGTCACTTGCCCTGTCCGGTCATCCCCGAGATCCCCCAGCCAAAGAGCGAGAGCTGGAGGTCAGGGCCATTTTCAGAGGAGGTGAGCATGGACTTGTGTGGTTCTCTGTCCTGTCGGGCATTGCCCAGCTTAGGAGGGGGTGCAGGTTTTGGTGCCTGGCACCCTGGGTAAGACTCCTGGCTTGGGGCCTCTAGCTGTGGCAATTTCAGTTGCCTCCGATTTCTACCCTGTTTTCTTATCTGTAAAATGGGTAACAAAAGCCACATTGTAGGGTCACAGTGAAGATGAAACAAGGGAGTGTTCATAAAATACATGCGCAGTTCTAGGCGCAGAGAATGAGCTTGGTTATTAAAAAGGGATTCATTCTAATAGGCATGTCTTAGAAGTCTTCACTGAGACGTGGCTTCTGAGCTGAGCTTGAAGGATGGACAGGAAGCCAGTCGGGGGGGGGGGGTGTGTGGCAGGAGGCATCATGAGGGAACAGCCCAAGTAAAGGCTTAGAGGAAGGACAAGGCGCAGAAGTCCAGCCAGGCTGCAGCAGCGTGTGGGGCCTGCCTCAGCAATTTGACTTTGTGGGATTCTAGATGGGAGTTCACGGAGTCAGAGGCCCTGCTGTGTTCAGTGCCCAGGGCTCTGTGGGAGGCTCCACAAAGGCTCAATTAGGGCCTGCTCCCTCCCATCACAGCCTGCAGGAAGAGCTGCTGGCAGCGGGCCAGCCTCCCTGCGCATGCCCACCCGGAACGGAACACCAGGCAGACAAAGAGGGGGTGGAGAGGCTGGGGACAAATGGCCAGGCTTTCTGTGGTCTCCTTCACCCAGGGAGGGCTGAGGCTTCTGCAACGGCACGGTGCTGACGGTGAAGATGGGACCCGCCCTCCCTGCACCATCTGGAGCTGCCCTCCAAAGGCCCCCAAATCCCACGGCCACCCCGTCTGGTTCTTCCTCGACCACTCTGTAGGAGCGTTTGGTCCCCTGGGCACATTCTACAAATTGAAAACTCTGGGTTCACATCCCACCTCTATGCTGGCTCCTTCTCATCCTCCTGTGTTTCTCAGGGCTCATCTGGGCCCCCTCCTCCTGTTCTCACCCTCCATGCCCTCCCTCATCCACTCCTGTGGTTTCAATTTCCACACTGCTTCGAGAGGGCTCTTAAATCCACATCATGGCCCTGCCTGTGTCCTGCTTGCCACATCCACCCAGCTTTCCAACTGCCTCCTCTACACATCCCCATGGGGTACCATAAGCTCCTCCAACTCACTTGGTCCATTTCTCAACTCTTTGTCTTTGCCAACAAACTTGTCACCAGAGTGATCCTTCTAATGTGCAAACTGGGTCTTGGCCAGTACTGTTTAGGTAATTTCCTTGGCTCTTTGATGTCTAGTAAAATGCCAAATTCCTAATCTTGGCATTCAAAGTCCTTCTCAATCTGATCTCAACCTATCTCCATGGCATCACTGCACTGCAATTCCACCTGCCTAGAATGAATCCCCTCAGACCCTTTATTCAATCAGCAAATTCCTACTCATTCTGCAAGACCCAGATTGAAAGCTACCTCCCAGAGCACTTTGTAAACACTCTTCATACACCACCTCACATTTTATGTGTCTCCCTGGCTAGTCGATGAGTCTCTCCTGGGTAGGAATGATGTCCTCCTCATCCCTGGATTCCCTGTGCCCGTCACAGGGCTTGACACAAGGCTGAGATAGTCAGGAACTGCTGGGGGTTAAAAGAGGGAAGGAAGGAAGGCTCTTGCTCACAACTGCTCTGGAGAGCTGGGTGCAGGCTCCATTTTCTTTCTAGGTTGGGATCCAGTGTCCCCAGGACAAAGGAGGATGGATGGGGGAAGGGGGAGAGGCAGAGAGGGGGCAGCTCAAAAGTAGAACAGCAGAAAGAGCCACCAGCCCCAAGCATGTCCTCAATGGGTCCCCCCAACCTTCCTGGCCTGCTGACCACAGAGCCATCAGTTGTGCTGAGGTCATCCCAGGAGACATCCCAGCACGTGGCTGGATGCACCTGGCTGATACACCTGGACAGTAAGCTTCCGATTTGCTACTTACGAGCTGTGAGGCCTCAGGTCAGTCCCTCAACCTCTCCATGCCTCAGTTTCCTCTCCAATAAAATAGGGATAACAACAGTTCCAACCCCAAGATTTTTTTTTCACTCATTTATTTGACAACCATATATTGTATGCCATGCACTGTGCTAGGTTCTAGGGAATCCTGCCTTTGTGGAGGTGACATTCTGTGGGATTCAGTGAGACGACGAGTGGGAAACAGTTCCCAGCACAGAAAAAGGTTCAGCTCAACTGGTGTGCACCGTTTACTCCAGCTCTTTCTAGAAACACCCCTGCCCCACCCCCGCCCCTCTAGCGCTGTGGCTGGGGAAATAGTCTCTCCCCTTCCTCCCACCCCAGCTCACCACATCCCTGGGAACAGGAGGAGCTGGCCTGTTCCCTGCCAAGAATGCATCACCCCTCTGGGGCCAAGCAAGGAAAACACCGGGCCTGAGGAGGGAGATCAGATAGGCCTCAGGCAGGGCCACTGGAGGGGCAGGCGCCACAGGAAAGCCAGCCAGGCACCAGGTGAAATATGACCTCCAAGGCGTCCATAGGCATTTCTTGTATAAACACCCCAGTCCAGACAGGAAGCGGGGCTGAGGGAAACTGGAGGGGGAGGTGGCCCTGCAGGACCCCCCAGAGGCAGACAGATGGACAGGAAAGCGGAGGAGGAAAAGGTCAGTGGAGAAAAACAATGGTGGGGAGGGGGGGCCTGGAGAGAAGATAATGCTGAGAAGAAACAGACCACAATATTCTCCTTTCTTCCCTCCCGAATATTCCATTTGCTCCTCATCATCTGAGAGGTGCAGAAACACCAGACAGACAGGGACACTGAGCTCGGTGACTTTCATTTGTTGCCCACTGAGGTTCCTGTCCTGAGGCACTCTAGAATGTTCTCTGAAGAAATGTTTGTCATGACCTTCCCAAGACCCCAGTGTGGGTGGGTGGCCAAGATCTGGCTATCCAATGGCCTCTCCAGGCCCCAGGGTGACCTCCGGAAGCCCAGAGCATTCCTAAGCCTTTGCTCCGGCTGCTGCTGGCAGCGCCCTGGCTAACGGAGCCTGGAGCCAGGCTGAAACCATCCTAGAGTTTGGCAGCTGGGCCTGGGTCCCCAGCTCTTGGTCACAGGACGATGGGGAAGAAATCAAAGCAAGTCTTGCCCAATAGTGAGATATCTCTGTGGGGGGAAATCAGAGGAAGCCCCTTGGGCGTGAGCTAGGATCCAGAACTTCAGGGCTGGAAGGTGAGAGTTCCCATTGTGCAGATGGGAAGATTGGATCCCAGAAAAGTACGTGGTTTGCCCAAAGTCGCAAAGCGAGTTCGAGGAAGGGTCTGAACTCACATCTTCCTCTTAGGTCAATGAAAAAAACTTTTCTTTTCAAACCATGTAGCAAGAGGCTGAAGGATTTGGCCCTTCTTTTCCGAATCCATATCCTCTGGTCTGAGCTAAAGAGGGGAATCTACCAGGGCTGAACCACAAACCCTGAGGAGGGCTTCAGACATGAAGCAGCGAGGGAACCTGCCCAGGGCTGGCTCCTGGGACAATAGGCTTGTTTAATGAGGGAGAGAAAAAGGGCTATATACTCCCAGCCCTGCAGGAAGCCAGCATTTCGGGAGGGTCCCTGGTCCCGCTCCAACTCCCACCCAAAGCAGGAAGGGAGAAAGAGCTCCCAAGTCACCTTGGCCTAGGAGGGCCCCAGCCTTAACCCCAGACCTGCCATCGAGGCCTTGCTGTGCTCAAATCCTCCTTCAGTCACCTGGGGCTGGGCCCCGCCCCCTTTACCTCTATGAAGCCCCCCCCCCAAGCCCCGCACCCTCCCCCATCACCTGCCACCCCTCTAATGCCGAGTTTGGCCCTGCGAAGAAGCTCCATCCACCATCCACAGCAAGGCCGAGCCAGGCCTCTCACTTTCCATAATTGCCCCCCCCTCCAGGCCCTGCCCCCGTGCCCAGGCTGAACTCACCTTGGTTTCTGCAAGCTGGCGCTTGAGCAGCTGCAGCGCTTCCGTGTGCTCCCGCTCGCTGTCCTGAAGGGCCTGAAGCTGCTCCTTCAGCTCCCTCTGGAAAACACGCAAAGCCAGGATGGGGGCACGGGCCAGGGCCAGCCCCAGCCCAGGCCGCCGACTGGGGGCACTCCGTAGTGGTGAAGTACCCAGATCTGACCCCTGCCAGGCCATGGGAGTTCTCCTGGACTCAGCCCTTTCCCCTCTCCCCGCCACAGTTCAGCCACCACCAAGCCTGTGGCACCTGCCTCCTAAACATCTCCCCTTTTTCCCATCCTTCATCTGGAATTTTGCAACAGCCTCCCCTCTGGCCATCCCAGGAGCTTCTGGTGTCCCAGCCTCCATCCCACCTGCCCGTGCTTTCCCTCCCAGGGCTGGCCATGTGGCTCCTGCTTAGACTCTTCTGGTAGAGGCCAGCTTCCACCATAGGCCACTGCTGCCACGGACTGCTAGCATACTCTGAACGCTTGTCCGGGGGTAGGCACAGTTCTCAGCCCTTTGCTGGTGTCAGTTCATTTGAGCCTCTCAATAATCCTGAGGTAGGCACTATTATTATCCCCATTTCCCTTTGGAGAAACAAAAGAAAAAGCTAAGGATGTAAGGGTAAAGCCAGATTTGGAACCCAGGCAGCCTGGATCTGGAGACTGTGATCTTGACTCCAGTCAGCACATTTTCTACCAACAACAGCAAAAATCCATGATAAACAAACTATCAAAATTTAAAATAAAGTCAGGATCAGTATTCCTGAATTTTCCTTTTGTCTTAGGTTTTATGGCTCCACATCACATTGTTACTTATCTTGCCTTTATTTAAAACTCTGATATGTTGTTCATCAGATTTTTGGGCATTGATTTTGACTTTTTTTAAATGTTGCATTAAATATTATTAATTTTGATTACTGAGGGATTTTTTTTGGTACCCCCTTAAATCTTGCACTGGAAGCAAGCGCCTCACTTGCCTCACCCGATACCCACCCTGTCTCCTTCCCCCTCCCTCCCTCTCTGCCATCCAGCCAAAGCGACCTTCCTCCTTTCCTCCATCATCCTGAGCTTGTTCCCATGGTAGGACTTGGCCATTCCCTCTGCACCGTGTACTCCACTCTCAGATCTTCTGGCAATTCCTTTTATCAGTCCTGCATCAGCTCAGAGGCTCCCTGGTCGCAGAGGTCTGGTCTGATGGCCCACCTTCAGCAGGTGGCACATCCTCACGCTGTGTGGAGCACCTTCGGTCTGACATGATCTTGCTCACGTAGGTCTGAGCCTTGCTTATTGCTGGTCTCCCCCACTTGAATATGAGCTTCACGAGGGCAGGACTCTCGCCTGGCCTGTGCATGCTCTAGCGCAGGGCCCAGCACGACGTTACTTGTCAAATGAATGACTGGGGTGTGGAGGCGGGCGCTCCCCAGCCCAGGGTCCGGCGTCTGCACTTGGCAGCAGCTGGCCCGTTGTCTCATGGCCAGCTTTTCTCCCACCTGTCCCTCCTCTACCCCCACACTAGCCCATGAGTCCTCCTGGACAGGCCCTTACTGGCCCCGTGAGCTCCACATCTTCTGCCCCCAGCAATGGCCTGGCACTGAGATGAGCCTCAAGGAAGTTTGCTATGGGGATGACTAGCCATGGAAACAGCTCTGGTCAGGGCTCTGAACGGTGCCTGGCGGCTGACTTACCTGTCCATACTCACCCCCGCCCACTCATTCATCTTCTCAGAGCATGCAGGGCCCTCCAGAAACATCTAGTTCAACTCATTTTACAGACTAGGTAGCAACCAGGGAAAACAGTCACGAAGAGATGCTATGCAGATAACAGAATTATCTTTGCTTCCTGTTGCTCATCCACTCAACAAATATTTGTTGAGCAACTACCATGTACCAGGCACTCTTGAGGCACTTGGGGATCCAGCAGTGAACAAGATAGACATGGCCCCTGCGCTCAGGGATCTTGTAGTGGGGAAGACTGACAATAAACAAAGAAAGTAATAAGGAACCAGATAATTACCAACTTTGGTCTGTGTTCTAGAGAAAATAAAGCAGTATGGGGACAGGGGGTAACTTTAGGTAGGGTGGTCAGGGAAGCCTTCTCTGAGGAGGTAATACCTGAGATAACACCTGAAGGAAGAGTAACCAGCTAGAAAATAGAGGTAAGATAGAAACATGGGAGCTGCTTGTTTCTGAGAGTGGAGAGCTTGAGCAGACATAATGGCTGGAACTCTGGCAGCCATCTCAGGCCATTAGGCAATGTTAAAGACAGAGCTGATGCTAGAGGAGAAGGAAGAAAAAGCCTGGATCCCTGATGACTATAGGACAGCCATACCATCACCAGATTCAGTGATGTGCTGGGAAGCCAGCTATCCAGAAAACAAAAAATAAAAAACCCTGCTTTGTAGCATTTATTGATCTCTGAGGTACAAATATTCCCACCAGGGCCAACTTCAAGCTAACATGAGGTCACTGAACATGGAGTTGGGAAAAGATGTGCACAATCAGCTCTCAGAAGTTGCTGCAAGCCTGCTCCAGCACACCACAATGTGAGGTCCTTTCCTACAGACTTGTTTTTCACAAGAGAAAAATACCCCCTACCGAATTTCAGCTACTTTAGGCAGATCTCTGTCTCAAAGAGCTGAAAGTCATTCCTAACAGCCAGATTCACGTGTATACTGAATCCCTGGAGCAACGAATCTCTAGTCACCTAAGAGTGCAGAATGTCCACTTCTCAGGCCCTCCCTCTCAGACAGCCTGGCTGAGATGCTACCACTGCCCCCACCCCTTCCTGGTGGTCCCCAGGAGTCCAAAAAAGACCCAGCCACCCAGGCAGCTCTTCAGCATTTCTAAGCAAACTGTCCTGGAGGCCACATTATTCACATTGCTCGGGGTGCCAGAGAAACTTGGACAAATTCCTCCTCCTTGCTTTTGGGGTCAGGACAACAAGAGCTGGCTTGCCCCTTGCCCCTGGACTCTGGGGGCTTTGGAACACTCATTCCGTGCTGAGACCTCCGTGGGCCCCACATGGTCCTGTGTCAGAGACAGGAGGATGAGGGACAAGAGGCAAGCAGACGAACTGGGGAGACAGACATTTACATTACAGTGTGTGCTGCAACAGTGTAGGGGACCCCAAACCTGCTCCCCCTTCCATGTTCCCATCTCAGTGAAGGGCACCCCTCCCCCAAGTCAGAAATCTGGGCGGCATCCTTGACACTACTCCCCCCAGTCCAATCAGTTATCGAGTTCTGCTCTGGAACCTGTTCTCTCCTCTCCATCCCCACTGCCCGGGCTAGGAGTTCATCACCTCTTTTCTGGACTGTGGCTGCAGGTTCCTCCCTGCCCCTACAATCTCCCCTGCTCCCCGAAGTGACCCACACAGCAGCTGGAATGGTTGTTCCAAAGGACGGATCTGTCCCCGCTTCTCCCACTGCACTCCTCTGCGGGATTTCCACATTGCCTGGGAACAAGGGCAGAAAGCCCTAGCTTGGCCTTCAAGACCCTTCGCCCCTGGCTCCAACCTTCTTCTCAAGCCTTATCTCTTTGTCCTCATCTGCGCTGTCTAATACGGCAGACACTGGCTATATGTAGCTATTTTAATTAAGAAAAAATAAAATTCAAAATTCAGTTCCTTGGTTGTACTGGTGCTCAATAGCCATGTGACTGGTGGCGACTGTATAGGATAGCACAGATGGAGCACGTTTCCATTAGCCCAGAAAGTTCTATTGGACAGCACTGTTCTAGATGCACTAAGCATTTGGCAGTGCTCTCCCTCCAGCCCTTGGTACATGCCATTTCCTGCGACTGGAATGCTCAGCCATACATTTTCTTCCACTCGTTGAACTCCTACTCATCCTTTGAGACCCAGATCAAATGTCACCTCCTTGAGACTCCATCCCCATACTACCCTGAGACACTTGTCGTGTGCACTGTGCCATCAAAGCACATATGGCCTTTTTTTTTTTTTTTTTTTTAAAGATTTAATTTATTTATTCATTCATCACCCCTTTGCTGCTTGTGCTCGCCGGGTCAGCCAACCACGCCGTGCGGGCAGGCCTGCCCTCACCAGGAGGCCCCGGGAACCGAACCCGGGGCCCCCCATATGGTAAATGGGAGCCCCACTGATTGAGCCACAGCCGCTTCCCGACATATGGCCTTTCAATAGCAAGGTTACCTGTCGGAACCTGTGGGCTCTTGAGGGCTGTGTCTGAGTCTAGTAGTTGTCACATACCCTTAGGACCTAGGACCGGACCAGGCACAGGGCCTGGCCAGAGCTCACCTCTAGAAGGTGGGAGGGGAGACAGGGCCCAGGCAGGCAGCTCTCCCGAGAGGCTAAGTACATACCCTGAGGGAACAGTAACTTAGGAAAACCAAACTCAGAGCTGGGGAGTGGGGGGTGGGGGGAATTTGAGGAGAGAGCTTATTTCTAATGTTAGGATCAGGGAAGACTGGAGGGCAGGGCTCCTTCAAGTCTCGAGGATGGGGCCAGGGCATTCCAGGCAGAGAAGGGAACCGGTCGGGCAGGGGCATGCCTGGTGTGTGCAGGTAGCAGGGGAAGGAGCAGTCAGGGATGGCTGGAGCCAGGTGTGTGACAGGTGGGCGGGGTCACAAGCCAGAAAGGCCAGTTGGGGCTAGCTGGGGAGGGGGTAGAGGAGGCCGTGAGTGGCAGCCTTAGGGAGGTGGACTGGCAGGGCCCTGTCAGAGCTGGGGCAGGGCTGGATGAGGCGGGCTGGGGAGGGAAGCACCTCTGAGTGTAGCTCTCTGACCTTCCTCTGGAGAGGGGTTGGAGTCACAGCAGATGCAGAGCTGAGCACACAATTATGCCAGGATGTCAGCAGAGAGGCTCTGGGGCTCACAATGGCTTAGGGGGGCCAGGACTGGAGGCAACCGCTCCCCAAGGCCTGGCTTTCCCTCCTTGGAGGCTACCCCTCTCCCCAGCCCAGAGAACAAAGCTGTTTCAGGAAAACTTCTCAGCCCTGGCTTCAGGGACCCTTCTTGCCCTCTCTAAGCAGTGCTGTCCAGTGGAAACAACATCAACTCTGGAGTTTAAAAAATGTGGGTTCGAATCCTGGGTTTGCTATTTCCTGGCTGTGTGGCCTTGGGCAGTTCACTTCTTTGCCTTTCAGAGATCACCTTGCAGAGCCTCATCTGTAAAATGGGGATAAGATCTACCTCATAGGGTTGTGATGAGGACTAAATAAGGGCCCAGCATAGGGCCTGGCACATAGTAGGTGATCAAGGCTCTCTACCCTCCTCCATGCCCCAGGACTGCTCTCTCATTTCCTCTTTGACCCACAGATGCCAGAAATCTTAGCATGGCAAATTTAACTTGCCTCTCCTTTTTCCTCCCCTGCCCCTAACCCCTCTTCTATGCCCAGAACCTCTGATGACAGGCCTGAATTCTCTCTCTCTGAGCCCCAGCCCTCACTGCCCACTTCCGAGTGTCTCAGTCTCTAGCAAAACCTCCTGGCTGTTCCACCTGCTTCTAGGCTGTCCCCACCAGTCTAAACCCACACTGCCCCCAGGTGCACTTCCCACAATGTAGACCTGACCAGGTCACATCCACCTGCTTAAAACCCATTCCTGGCTCCCCAGCATCTTCCAGATCAAGTCCAAGCTCTTTGAGGGGTGGGGGCAGGGGTGCATTCTAAGTCCTGCATGTGCTGGTCCATCCTCACTTTCCCATTCTCCAGCCTCAGGAAACCATCTGATTATGTGATCCCCTCCATGCCTGTCCCTGCTTGGTTCCAGAGAACCAGAGTTCCAGTTCCAGCTTCGGCAACAGTTAGCGGTTGTGAGACCTTAGGTACAGCTTCTGAGCCTCAGTCTCCTCGTTCATAAAATGGGTGCTGAGGCCTACCTCACTGGGCTGCTGTAGGGATGAAATGACAGACGGTGCCTGCCAAGCCCTCAGCCCAGTCCCTGGCACAGGAAGTACCCAGGAACTGGTGGTCGTGGATGTTTTTATTCGCTCTGCTCCCTGGCCTAAAGCACCCGGCACATCCTTTAGGACTCCCTCACCAGTCAGCTCCAGGAAGTCGCAGCCTGAGGAGCCTGGACACGACCTGGCAGTCCACAAGCCTGTGTCCCAGAAACACTGCAGGACCAGGTCCAGCTCAGCAATGCCTCCAGGGCCCCACAGAGGGCCCAGCCGCAGTAGCCACAGCAGGGCTGCTGAAGGAACCCACAAAGCCAAGACAGAGCCACCTCCAAATCCTCCACACCCACCCTGAGCGCTGGGTGGAGAATCAGGAGACCTGAGCTGTGGTCTGGCCTTGGGCAAGTCAGCTTCCCCACCTGGAAAGTGAGGAGAGGGTTGAACCGGATGGCTTCTGAGGTCCCTTCCTATTCGGAGGTGCTCAGGGTGTTGGTGAAGAGGGTAAGTCCTGAGCCAGATGGATGACCCGAGTTTGAATCCTGGCTCTGCCTCCTGACCTTGGACCATTCTGAACCACTCGGCTTCAATGTCCTCATCCGTGTAATGGTGCCCATCCCAGTCCCACGCAGGGGGTGGGGCAAGGAAAGGGGGCTGTTGTGAGTTTAAATGCCTATAACACAGCAACTGACACAGTATGTTTTAAAGTTATTATTGTTGTTGTTGTCACTCCTTCCCAGATCTTTTTCTTTCTAGAAAATAAACATCCTGGGATCCTCCACTTCAACCTTGAGTTTCTACACTCTGGCCTCTGCTCAGCCCAGGTAGAGTAACAGGGCCTTCCTGGCAGCCCATGAACACCTGTGAAGAGGGATGTGGTGATGCCAACATGCAGCCCTGGATTTGACTCACAGCCAGCCTCGCCCTCACAAGGCTGCACAGACATCCTTCCCTCTTCTGGAAAAAATAACAGCAGAAGCGGCTTCCCTGGGACAATGGCAACAGTGCCTTTGCATCTATCATCTCTTAGGACAGGCAGAACTGTGTTTTATATGTCTTCACGCATAAAGTGGGGAGCCTTGTTCTTATTTCCATTTCCCATATGAGAAAAAGGGGTGCAGAGAAGGCAACGTCCCAAGCCAGGGTTTGAACCCAGTCCCATAACCTGCTCTTTCCTGGCGTGTGTGCCTCGATGTCTCGGTATTAGCATCTCCAGCTCATCAGGGCACCTATTCAAGGCTCATGAACTGCTGTCTTCCTTGGCATGAAGGAGGCCTTGGGAAAGGCTCCAATGGCCACAATGAGGCCTGGAGGGGGTGGCTGGGATTGAATTGGATCCCCTCCCTTGAGGGCGGGGTAGAACCTGAGATGGCCCGAGAGCCAGATGCCAGGCCTGAACAAGATGACATCCCAGCTACCTACCCTTGGCGTGTCAGCTGGCACAGAAAGACCATGCCCTTAGCCTGGCCCTGTGTGGGCACTCAATACAGAGACAGGCGGGGGAGGGGGGAGACAGTTACCCAGCACTAGAGGCAGCTCAGAGGTTATGAGAGGCCCAGACTGGGTTCAAATCCTGGTCCTGCCATTTACCAGCCGGGTAATGGAACAAGTCACTTAATTTCTCTAAGCTTCTGTTTCTTCATCTGTAAAAGGAGCAAATAACAGTACCCTCCCAATATAGTGCTAGAAAGATTAAATGATGTAGTACAAGAAAAGTACATAGCACAGTCCCAGGCCTTGGGCCAGAGCTCAATAAGGATTGGCTAAGGAGCCCCAAACCCCTAGACATCCCTCCCTCTCCTTTGCTCCGTGGCCCAATTGCTCAGCAGGGCACCTGGCACACAGTGAAAATTCACTATCAGGCACAATACTAGGCACCTCTGACACCACATCCCTAACCCTTACGAAGTCCTTGCCAGGAATGCCATATTATTCCCATGTCAGAGATGAGCATGTGGAGGCTTCAGGACATGAAGCAACCTGTCCAAATATATGTAGCTTATACATGAGATGCCAGGATCTGACCCCAGTATTGGAATTTGGAGTACAAAGTAATTCTGCCTGGCAGGTCAGAGAAAGCTTCACAGAAGAGGTGATATTTGAGCTGAATCATGAAAGTTTGAGTAGGACTTCTTTAGGTCAGGGTTCTCGGCAGGATGATTTTGACCCAGGAGACATTTGGCAATATCAGGAGACATTTCTGGTTTTCACAGCTGGGGCTGGGGTGGGGAGTATGCTATTGACATCTAGTAGGTAGAGGCCAGGAATGCTGCTCAACGTCCTACAATGCACAGGGGCACCCCCTACAAGAAAGTTTATCTGGTCCCCAATGTCAATAGTGCCAAGTATGAGGTAAAATACTGGAGCTGTCTTTATTGAGTGCTTATCATGTGCTGGCTGCAGTACTAAACTCTTACTAATATCTCATTCAATCCTAACCCCATTACCCCCATGCTGCCAATAAGGGACTTGAGGCTCAGAGATGGTAAGTAACTCTCCTAAGGTCACAGTAGATGGCAGAGTCAGGACTGGAGCTGCCTGGGTACAAAGCCAGCGCTCGTACCCTTCCTGCTCTGTTGCCTCCAGAATTTATTATAATTGTAAAACTGCTAGGCACCAAGTGTCAGGAGACTTCAGGCCTGGCCTCCTTTGGGCCCCTCCTTCCCCTGCTGCCGTTTCCCCATCTGTCAAGTTCAAGTGAGGGTTGCACCAGACAACCCTCAAGGCCCTGCCAGTTCTGAGTTTATTATTCACCAGGAGAGGGGCCCAAGTCCAGACTCCTGCAGCCCCAGGGATGGAACTGCCAGCTGTTGGGGGAGGAGAAGGTGTGAGGGGCGGGCTCAGCCTCAGTCTCAGCGAAGCTAATGAACCCTGCTTCCCCAGCAGGAGGGAGAGGCAGGGGAGGGGGTGGGGAGCAGGATTCTCTGCCACCTCCTTGCCAAACACTGTGTCTCAGAGACACCAAAGCAAGGCCTCCTTCTTAGGCAAGAGGGGCAGGCCTGGGCCTCTGCCCAGCTGGGCACATGAGCTCTCACAGGTGGAAGGAGAGAGGATGGGAAGACTTGCTGACCCAGCCCCTACCTTGCGCCAAGCATCTCGAACAGCAGGTTCCTCCCAGGTCAGCTTCATGATCGCCCTCATAGGAAGGAATCACTGTGACCCCCGTTTTACAGATGAGCACATGGGGGCTTATGTGAAGCGACTTGCTGAGTTTCCCAGACAATGCTGACCCCAGAGCCAGTTCACTAGAAGGGAAGTGCCAGTCCTGCTTTCCTCTCCCCTTCAAGAATGAAAATGCTTTCACAACGTTTGGAGAAAATGTGTGTTCAATTTCTCCTGAATTCCCCAGGACACAGAATAGAGGGCAAAAAAAAACTAAAACAAAACAAAATGAAACAACCCCCCCCCAAAAAAAAAAACTTAGATTTCCTGGTTTGCAGCCAGGGGAACCAAGGTTCCGAAGGCACAAGCCTCTGCAGCTAGAAAGGCAGACAGGGAGAGGAGGGGCGAGCAGCAGGGGAGAGCCGGCTGGGGTCAGGGCTGTGCTTTCTAGCCCTGGCTCGGGCACTGTCCAGCAGTGCTGCCTTGGCTAAGTCGCAGCATCCCTCAGTTTCCACTTCTATATAATGAAGAGGTTGGACAGATGTTTCTAGAGGGTCTCTATGTCCAGGGCTTTCAAGGGCTGTCATGGTTCTCTCTTCCGCCCTGTTTATGTGACTTCCAAAGCCTGATAGTGGCCCTACCCTTGCCCAACTCTTGATTCGGCCCCGTCCCCAACCCTGTGCCAGCCCGATAGCGGGTCCAGCTTGGATCTCAGCTGTCCTCGCCGTCCCACTGCCTCCCTGATCCGACCTCAAACAGGGACCCGCCCCGACTCCAGCGAGACCTCGCACTGTCCCGACGGCCCAAGGCCCCGCCCCTCGCCGCGGCTCCGCCCCGCCCCCGGGGGCGGTCCAGCCCATTGCCAATCCTCCCCGGGCCCCGCCCCCGGGCCGGCCCTGACCCCGCCCCCGCCCCCGCCCCGGGCCGGCCCCGACACGCACCTGCAGCTCCTCGAAAGCGTCGTCGATGCCGGTGACCTGGTGCTGCTCGTGCAGCGCGGGCTCGTCGCAGAAGAAGCAGAGCAGCGCGCGGTCGGTGAGGCAGAAGAGCTTGACCTTGTCGTGCGCCTGGCAGGGCCGCGCGGCGCGGCGCGCGCTGAGGATGGCGTCGAGCGGAAAGGCGCAGTAGCGCTCCACGATGTTGGCCAGCTTGAGGCTGGGCGCGAGCGCGGGCTCGGCGAACGTGCGCCGGCACTCGGGGCAGTCGCGGGCGCCCTGCGCCTCCTGCCGCACCCAGTGCTCGGTGATGCAGCGGCGGCAGAAGTAGTGCTCGCAGCCCAGGCTCACGGGGTCCTGGTAGATGCTCAGACAGATGGAGCAGAGCAGCTCGTCCTTGAGGCTGCACGCCATGGGGACGGCGGGGACGGGCCGCCGGGGAGCGCGGCGCCGGCGGGGTCAGCCCCGAGGCATGGGCGCGGGGGGGAGGCGGGCAGGGGCCGGGGTTGGGACTACGGGGACAGAGGGAGGTGGCGGCCGGGAGGGCGGTAACGCAGACGAAAGGGGCCGGGGGCTCGGGCTAGTCGGCACGCGAGGCCGGAAGGAGGGTGGTCTCGGGGTGGGTAACCCGGAGCGAGGGGTGCTGGGGGAGGTGGCTAAGCGTGGGGGTCAGGGAAGGGGCTTCTGGCGAGGAGGTCCTAGGGAGGAGGACAGTCCGCAGGGATGGGTGCCGGGAGAAGGGGATCCGGGAGGGGGCTGGAGCCTTGAGGGGGATGAAATCCCAAGATGGGGGTGGTGGGGGAAGGGGGGAAGCCGAGAGTGGGGGGTTCCGGGGGAGGGGAAAGCCAGGCCGAGCCGCACTGCGACGGCGCCTGGCAGAGGAGAGGAGGGGTGCCAGCCCGCTCACTGCCCGATCGCCGCCCCAAGCCCTGGCCCTGCGCGGCCCCTTACCCCGGCGGGCTCGGCTGCCACCGCTCGGGTCCGAAAGCAGCCTCGCAACCCGGAACCAGCCAAGCCGAGCTGCCGGCGGCCGCAGCTCTCTCCCCGCCCCCGAGGGCGGGGCCCGAGAGACCCCGCCCCCCGCGGGCGGGGGAGGGGGAAGAGGAGGGGAGGGGAGGGCAGGGCCTCCAGCCTGGGGAAAGCTAGCGCGCGCACACACCACGCACGCACGCACGCACACACACACACACCCCCATCCCACCACACACACATACCCTCGTCGCCGCCAGCACCTATACGCTCCCCTGCTCCTCTGGGAGCGAAACGCAGCTGGGGAAAGCTCGCGCGCGCGCACACACCACATACACACACACACACACCCCACACACACACCCCACACACACACGCACACACCACACACACACGCACACACCACATACACACACACACCACACACACGCACACACCACATACACACACACACACACCCCACACACACCCTCGTCCCCGCCAGCACCTATCCGCTCGCCTGCTCCTCTGGGAGCGAAACGCAGCTGTTCCTTCAGAGTCTGCGCTTGGACCTTCATCCAGGTCTCGCTAAGGATCCCCGTGGTGGGTGGGGGGCAGCTAATTTGAGAGGACGAGTAAACAAGGAGCATCATCCTGCATCCTCAATTTGAAGATTTGGGAACAATACTATTTTGTTTTAAAAGCAAACAAGGAGATGTCGAGTAATCTGCGTAGAATACAACTTCCACATATGCCTGGGGCAAGTGCAGTATCCTACCCTCCCGGGCCCTGGGTCCGGTTTCCTCTAGGCTTTCTTGAGGAGTGCTTAGGGAAGAAGTTTGGAAAGCCCTGGCCCTGACTAATGTCTGACCCGAAGGGTCCCTTCCATTCAGCAAAGCTTTCTGGAGGGCTGTATTATGGGGGAGGGGAAGGGTGTGGAGCAGGAGAGAGGGAGAGAGAGTAATGGAGACCCTATCTGGTGCACCAGATGGAGAGGGGATGAGGGATTTCTAGGCTGGGGACACAGCATGTGCTAAGGCCAAAAGGTGTGAAAGGGGAGGGCACATTTGGGGGAAAGGCAAGTAATTCTGTACTGGGGGGGGAGGGGCTTGGGTGAGGTGGAGGCCTTGAAGTTCCTGGCAAAGAATTTCCTGAGGCTCTTAAGCAGAGGGATGACCTGGTCAGATTTGGGTTTCCAGAAGTCAGAGAAGTCAGGAGGTCCTCATATCACCAGCAAAGTGAAGGACCCTTTCCCTCCAGTCTGAATTTTTGCAGTGCCTGACACAGAATAAAGGTGTGGAGCTAAATAATAGCAGAGAAGACAGACTGAAGGAGGAGAGCCTGGGCACCAGTTAGGTCGATGTCATTGTGCCTGCAGGAGGTGAGACCTGAACTAGGACCAGGGCAGTGAAGAAGGAGAGAAGACCAGAGTCTTGAAAGTTTACACACTATGAAATTAGTGATGGATTGGATGTGGGGGTGAGGGAGAAGGAGGTGTTGGTGGCTCCACAGTTTATGCCTCCTCCAGAAATGTCTGGAGTTTAACTTTACTGACATACACGTTAAGAAACAGCTCTAAGCTTAGTCCTCTGCTATTTATGTGTTCTCCATCACACCATCACCTGGTCCAGTACCTGCATCATTGCCATAGGCAGGTTGGTTGCTCATCCAACAGCTATTCCTCGACTTCCTCTCTGTCAAAGCCTTGATTTTGTTCAGGTGTCCCCCTCCTCCTTGTAACTGAGGGAAGGCTGATCCCAGTCCAGCTCCTGCTCCAGGAGTTAAGTCCTGTTTGACCCAAGTCCATCATGTTGGTCCATTCTTTTTGATGGTTTGGATGTGAGCATGTGATGCAGATCTGGCCTGTGAAACCAGAGGGGAAGCCTATGGCAAGGTGGCGGGGAGCACAAGAAGGGAGCTAGTTCTAGAAAGGATATCATCTTTCTAAAACAGTCTGCCCCCTTTTGCTGGCTGTGGATGTATTTGATGGCAATGCTTGGAATTGGAGCAGCCATCGTGTTCCCAGTCTGAGGACGCATCCAACACATGGAGGAGGGCAGCACCAAGAGAATCTCAGGGACGAGGAGCTGTCGCTCTGACACAGAGCCTGGACTTTTGGATATGTGAGATGGTCCATCTTATTGCATAAGCAAGTTTAAGGGGTGTACTGTCACTTGGCAACCAAAAGAATCCCAACTGATAGACTAATATGCACACCCAATTTTATTTTTTACAAACAGGCCAGAGTCTAAATTCTTGAAGCCTTTGAAGTGAAATGTGAAATGGAAAAAGGCCTGATGTTGGGCTTCATTTATTCAACATATATTTATTGATATTGACTCTGAGCAGGCCTGGTACTGGGAGAATGGTGGGGGTGGGGATGGGGAGAGAGATAGACATGAATAAACTGCAGCCCTTACCTGAGAACCTTGCAGACTAGAGGGAAAACAATGAGCAATTCTTATCAGGCACAGTAGAGTGTATGGAGCACTCTCGTATATATGATCAGATCTGAGTCTCATAGCTATTTTAACCAGTAGGTATTATTATCCCCCTTTTATAGAAGAAGAAACTGGGGCTCAAAGAGAGGAGGGCTGGTGGAAATTGCTGGCTGTGCATCAGAATTCATCTTTTATAGTAACAGAGTTATAGCTGGAGGAGTGGCTCATCTGCTAGAAACAGCAGTACCCGGCTGCTCTGCCCTTTCCAATAGAATGTAAGTAGAAATTGGCCCTAAGGCATTGGGCTTGTGCTATTCTGTGCTTCATTTCCTCTTCCCTGGAGTTGAAACACAGATGTGCCAGGGACCTAGCTTTGACATTGCTTTAAAGGATCTGGCAAAGATATAAAAGGAACCTGGGCTCCCGAATGACTACAACGTGTGCTATTGTGTGAGTGAGAAGTAAACTGCATTTTCAATAAGCTATTATTTTGGGTCTCTTTGTTGTAGCACCTTAGCTTTTCCTATCTTATTCTACACCTATTTTTAAAAGATACTCTGATACTCTTTTATGCTATTTTCTAAAAGCCTTTCAGTAGTTAAGCTCTTCTTAATAACTAGCTCAAATCTCTTCCTAAGTTTACAGAATATGTTTTTGTTTTTTCCAGTCACAGTCCATTTGACCTTTCATAATTCTTTCCAGATTTTAGACTTTTCACTCTTTGCGCTTCCCCTGACCTTCCTCCAGTTGGGTTAATATGCAGAACACTAAGACTGGTGATTATATTTAACTTTGGCAAGTCATTGCTCTCTCTCGATCTCTGTTTGATGACCTGATACTTTTGAGGGATGTGAACTAAGACTTGGAGATCCTGACCACAGTGTTCATCACCCCCTCCACTTATACTCTAAAAGAAAACATCAGGGTGTTTTTTTTAAACCTCTCTGTCCCAGTTTGTCTTTTGTGAACCTCAGAAAATTATGTTCTTAAGCTAACCCATACCTGTGCCTGATTAGATTCCGTTAAGGGGCCTTTGATTAGATCACTTGATTAAAATCACTTTAGGGGGGCGGATGTGGCTCAAATGGTTGGGTGTCCGTCTGCCATATGGAGGGACCTGGGTTCAATCCCTGGGACCTCCCGAAGGCGCATGGGCTGCCAGGCTCTGTGTGCCGCTGAGCTGTCGGGCCCTGAGAGCCATGCAGCAGGATGATGACGTAGCAGGAGAGAGACAAGACAGAAGCCAGGAGCTGAGGTGGCGCAGGCAGCAGAATACCTCTCTCCTGCATCGGAGGTCTCCAGGATCGAATCCTGGTGAAGACTGGAGGAGGAGGATGAGAAGAGATGGCGGGAAAACAGACACAGAGAATTGCCCAGCGAATGGACACAAAAACAGCAAATGGGGAAGGGGGGGTTTAAAATGGATAAAGTAAATAAATAAATCTTTAAAAAAAAAAAAAAATCACTTTAGAGCCTTTGATTGGACTATGTCAGTGAGGTGTGACCCAGGTTGGGTCTCTACCCTCTTGCTGGGGTCTTTTTTTTTTTTTTTTTTTTTTTTTTAATATAACAAACTTTATTTTTTTTTTAGGAGGGAATGGGGATTGAACCCAGGACCTCATACATGGGAAGCAGGCACTTAACCACTGAGTTACATATGCTCCCCAATGAGATGTGGTTTTTTCGTTTGTTTTTAGGTGGTACCGGGGATCAAACCTGGGACCTCGTACATGGGAAGCAGGCGCTCAACCACTCGAGCTAATACATTTTATTTTTAAAGAGGTTTTAGATTGCAGAAAAGTTACATCAAAAGTATAAGGGGGGAAGCGGCTGTGGCTCAATTGGTTGGGCTCCCGTTTACCATATGGAGGGCCCCGGGTTCGATTCCCAGGGCCTCCTGGTGAAGGCAAGTCAGCCCAAGTGGTGCAGTGGGCTGACAGCCTGCATGGCACAGCAAGATAACTCAACAAAGGGAGACAAGCAGATACAGAAAAACACACAGCAAATGGACACAATGAGCACAAGCAGGAAGGGAGGGGTAAATAAATAAAATAAAAATAAAATCTTAAAAAAAAAAAAAGTATAAGGGAGTCCCATATACCCACCCCTCCCCCTTCCTTATCTTCCCCTATTAATAATTGTATAAATACAATTGTGTGGTGCATTTGTTACAATTGATGAATAAATATTGAAGCATTGCTACTAACCAAGGTCTATAGTTTACATTGTGGTTTGCACTTAATTCCAATACCCTAAAAATGCCTTATGTTCCACCTTTTATTCCCTCCTCCTCCCCTCAGAACCAGTCTTTTTTTTTTTTTTTTTTTTTTTTTGGTAACCACTATCTTTATATCAATGCTAAATGTTTAAATGTCTTCCATTACTACAATATTAATAAGTTTACTTTGTCCATGGTTGCATTACCCCTTATGTTTGTTCATTCCTCAACCTTTAGCATTTTGGGTTGGAAGGTGATACCTACTCTGCCTCAGCTTGAGAGGGGGCTTAGATATTATGGGGCAGATAGAAGGAGCTGTTTTGCTTGCAGTTGTAGATACCTTCTGTTTTTTGAGATAGGGGTTGGCCATCATCATCATTTTGTTAGTTGTCCTGGGTGAGTTGGATAAACTGGAGAGTAGGTGTTGGCCTCAACTTTTCTGAGATTCAGGGCTCAACTGACATATGAATAGACCAAAGACTTAAGTCTCTGAGACATATATTTAATGGGTCTAGTGCTAATTATAGGCTCAAATAAAAGGGGTAGAAGAATCATGTGTGGGGAGATTATAAATGAGTCTAACTCTGTTACACTGGGGAAATTGGTTGTCATATATTCCAAGGTAAGGCCCACCAATGGGGTGCTGACTTAATGGGGTTGTGTGCCTTGCCTATAGTGTCTGGATGGCTCTAGAGCCCTCAGGAGCACCCCTATTTGAGGCTTTGTTCACAGTGGCAGTTAGTGAGATCTGCCTGAGATATGCATAAAGGTAACCTCTGGAATGACCTCCAGAATGAAATCTCTTAGCCATGAAAGCTCTTTTATATTTGATGTTTCCCCCTTTTGGTCAAAGTCTTTTTTCAAATGCATCGCTAGTTGGCACTTGCTAATAATCCCTTGGGGCCAGGGAGGCTCATCCCTGGGAGTCATGTCCCATTTGGGGGCGAGGGTAGGTAGTGCATTTATTTGCTGAGTTTGGCTTAGAGGCCACATTTGAGTAACAAAGAGGTTTTCAGGAGGTAACTCTTAGGCAATAGTTATTATTAGGCTAAGTTTCAATTTTACAAGAATAGCATTCATAGTTACATGCATTAATATTGAGGGCTTGACATACAGGTCTGTTTTCTTTTCTTAGACACTGCCTATGTACTTGAGAGATTCTTGCTCCTCTATTTGAGAAAGTAGCAGGACTCCCTGGAATGGGAATTTAATATTTGGTTGTTTATTGTAGGGGTCTCCACCCACTGAAATGATACCCTATGACAAGATGAACACATTCATGTTCCATAGGAGCATGCCCCAGGTGTAGCCCTTCCCACACATCCCCCCACCACCAACACCCTGCACCACTTATAAACTGAGACCTGGAAGAGACAGAGAAAAGGGAGATCTGCCATTTTGTCCCTGCCATGTGAGAGAGAGGACTCCAAGTTCTCCTACAGCTGCAGAAAGACAGAGAAGCCCCAAGAGGCTCAAAGAGACCAGGCCCAGGGAGAGATGCCTGATTGCCCACAACTGAGCTCCAGGGAAAGTAGAGAGACCGGCAGACCCACCATCTTGCCTCACCACATAGCAGGATCCAGGATCTGCTAGCAGCTGACCTTTGGTGAGAAAGTATCTTGATGATGCCTTGATTTGGACATTTCATGTTCTCGAGACTGTAAGGTTTTACCCCAAATAACTTCCCTTTATAAAAGCCAACCCATTTCTGGTAATTTTGCATTGGCAGCCATGTGGCAAACTAAGACACTATCTAAAAGATGTTGTTGAGAGAGAAAAAAAAAAGGGAAATCAAAACACAAATACAGACACAGTCACATGTTATTTGCATAACAAAATTGTGTAGAACCATATAGCAACTCTCACCATGTTTATCCATGGGGTGGGATTATGGGGGGGACTTTATATTGCTCTGTTTACTGTATTAATTTTTTTTTAAGATTTATTTTATTTTATTTTATTTATTTCTTCCCCCCACCTTGTTGTTTACACTCACTGTCTGCTCTCTGTCTGTTAGTTGTGTGCTCTCTGTGTCTGCTCAGTTTCTTTTTTTAGGAGGCTTAGGAACCAAACCTGGGACCTCCCATGTGGGAGGGAGGCAGCCAATCGCTTGAGCCACATCTGCTCCCTGCTTGTTGTGTCTCTTGTTGTGTTTCCTTGTTGTGTCTCCTCATTGCATCATCTTGTCGCGTCCGCTCGCTGCGCCAGCCCATCGCATCAACTCGCTGTCTTCCTCCTCTTCTTTAGGAGGTACTGAGAACCAAACTGGGACCTCCCATGTGGTAGGCGGGCACCCAAATGCTTGAGCCACATCCACTTCCCTGTATTAATTTTATAATCAGAAAAATAAAAGATTTAAAATTGTTGTGTATAACAGCAGTTCAAGGCACTAACACTCACATTCCTTTTCAAAACCCAGGTAACATTTGCTCAAGCCTTCTCAAAGCAGGAGGGGCAAGAGAAGGAGCACTACTGAGCAATCCCTTTGTTCCAGGCACTGTGCTGAGTGCCTCGTGTCCCTTATTTCATTTAATCCTTGCAACAGCCCTCCAGACTTGACATTTTTATCCCCATTTGCAGATGAGAAAACAGTGGCTCAGAGGGGTGAACTGTCTTGCCTAACGCCAGAGGAAGTAAGTGGCACAGCCTTCAGCATCCCAAGCTCCTGAGAAGATCTGTGCCCTCAGCTCCATCCAACGCTCTTTTTAAATGGCCCAGTTCAGCCCTCTCTGCCAGTCCCTCCTCCACTATCCCACACATTTGCCTCTCTCCTGAAGTCCAAAGGAGACACCTTCCTCAGTTGGTGACCTTGCCTCCCTCTCCATCAAGAGAGGAGAGCCCCTCCAGGGGCCTCCTTAACTTCTAGTTCCCTCCAACCTATTACTTTACCTCTAGAAACACCTCCAGTCTTTGGTGAAATGAGGCAGAGTGTTTAGGTAAACAAATGGGTGAAGAAAATGCATTTATAACTTGGTTGGTACTCACCTCCTTCCCTCTGGTCTCAGAGGATGAAGCATGCCTTCTGTTGGGGACTAATTCCTCCACCTGGGGCCTGGTCTAATCCCCTCAAGGCTTCCCTGGGACCTGACTCCTCCAATTACCCCCACCTCCACCCAGCATTTTTGTCTCCTTTTTCCTCATTGGCTACTTTCTCTCAGCCTCTAAACATGCCCAAGTTTCTCTTAAAACAGCACCCTCTCCAGTTCCCCTACCTTGAGCTACCACCTCATTTCTTGCCTCTCTCTAACCCAGTTTCTTGAAAGAATCATCTGTGTGTCCTCCCTGCCATTATCAATTCACTGCAGCCTGGCTCAGATCCTGCCACTGAACTCACTAATAATCTCCTAATTGCCAATTAAAAATAGCTTCTAATACACAGTTCCTGCTGTAGAAAAACAAATGACAGAGAAAAACTAAAAGAAATTTTGGAATATTCATGATTCCACCACACAGAAAGAACTATTGTTAATACTTGGTTATATAGCCTTACAGGCTGTTTTCACATATTATATGTGCACATACACACACCCACACACACAGAAAGAGAGAGGAGGAGGAGAGGGAGGAGAGAGAGAGCAAGAGTGTTTTTTTGTTTTTTGTTTTAATAGAAAGGAGCTCACTTGCTAAATCAGTACTTCTCAAGACATGGTCCTTAAACCACAAGTGTCTTAGCATGGGTTCTTCCAGGAGCAGACCTTGAGATAAGGACTGGTGTGAAAATAGTTTATTAAACCAGTGATCATAGATGGCAACTGAAGATGTATCTTGCAGGGAAACTCTAGGAAATGGTACAAAACACATGTCTCAATTATACCACCTGGAAGGCAAGGGAGCTGGGGTATTTGTATACCCTCCTTGAATGTCAAGGCTGTTCTCCAGGAATGTTTAATTACTTGGCACTTGTGACCTTCAAGTCACAAGCTGGTCAATGAGCTTTCTGCAGTTCTGGGTAAGAGATCCCTCAGCCATGGATACAGGCGCTAGCAGCTAGAAATCTTGGGATCACACTGTGGTGGTTTGAAGCTGTATGAATCTCAGAAAAACATGTTCTTAAACTTAATCCCTTCCTGTGGGTATGAGCTTATTGTAAGTAGGACCTTTTGATACTGTTACTTCAGATAAGGTGTGACCCACCTCAGTCAGGATGGGTCTTAATTCTATTACTGGAGTCCTTAAAAACAATGAAATTCAGACAGAGAAAGCCACAGAAAGCAAGAAGCTGAAATTTCAATGGAACCCGGAAGAGAAGGGAGAGACCAGTAGATACCACCATGTGCCTTGCCATGTGACAAGCTAAGTGAGGACTAAGGATTGCCAGCAGACAGCCCTGGAATGCCTCCGTATTCAGGGAGAAAGCATCTCCTTGATGATGCTTTGATTTGGACTTTCTCTTTGCTTCAGAACCATAAGCAAATAAATATCCATTGTTTAACCCAAACTGTTTCATGGTATTCTCTTGAGCAGCCCAGGAAACCAAAATAGATTTTGGTATCAGGAGTGGGGTGCTGCTCTTGCAAATACCAAAAATGGGTTGAGGCTGGAAGAATTGTGAGACACTTGATAGAAAAGGCCTAGATTGCTTTGAAGAGACTGTTGGTAGAAATATCAATGCTAAAGGTACTTCTGATGAGGCCTGAGGTGGAAAAGACAAATGTGTTATTGGAAACTGGAGGAAAGGCAATCCTTGTTTTATTTATTTATTATTATTATTATTTTTAAAGATTTTATTTATTTATTCATTTATCCCCCCCTGCCGCTCGCGCTCGCTGGGTCAGCCAACCACCCCGGGGCCTCCCACATGGCAAATGGGAGCCCCACTGACTGAGCCACAGCCGCCTCCCGCAATCCTTGTTTTAAAGTAGCAGAGAACTTAGTGAAATTGAGTTTTGATATCAGATGGAAGGCAGAACTTGAAAGCAAAGAACTTGGATATTTAGCTGAAGAGATTTCTATGCTAAGTGTGCTAAGTGCAGATTGGTTTCTCCTTGTGGCTTATAGTAAAATGCAAGAGGAAAGGGATAAGCTAGAATTGAAATCCTGGGCACAAAGAAACTGAAATTGATGTTTGGAAAATTCTGAGCCTATTCAGCACAGGGCTCCATGTGAGGGTTCAACTGAACATGGAACGAGTCAGCAATTTCTGTGGAAGTCAGGATTGGAAATGCAGTTACCCAGGAAGGATCTGTGGACAGTTCTTCTGTATTCAGAAGGAGTCATTTATAAGCTGAATGAAATTCAGCAGAGGGAGCCACAGAAAGCACGTAGCTGAATATCAACAGAACCCAGAAGAGAAGGGAGAGATGAAGAGATGCTGCCAACGTGCCTTGCCATGCGACAGCTAAGAACCAAGGATCACCAGCAGCCAGTCCCAAAGACTAGTTTTTCACCAGTCTTTGGGAGAAAGCATCTCCTAGATGATGCCTTGATTTGGACTTTCTCTTAGCCTCAAAACCATAAGCAAATAAATTCCCATTGCTTAACCCAATTCATTTCATGCCATTTTCTTGAGCAGCCCAGGAAACTAAAACACACACTGATAGCCCAGTTGAGGGATAAGGGTGGGACACAGACAGTATGTTAAAGTCCACCCTTTACACCTGCTCAGATCAACTTGAATGCCACATTAAGTTTTATGTTCTTTCACTGCTTCTTCAAGGTGATGGTGACCAGTCACAATTATTATTTTTAAAGTAGACAATAGGAGGGGTAGTGGGACAAGCTACAGGTCCCACTGCTGTAGTTGGTCCTTAGGCTGTAACTGATGCTTTCCATGTTCCTTTATCTACCACTATTCTATATGCCCCTCACTTGGGTCAACAGGGGTCTCTTACCCCTGCCAGTTCAGTAACTCCTTTCTTTGCCTGCTGGTCTAGTGGTACAAGGATTCCCAAATTACAAGTGGCTGCCATCCCCTCATAAGAGTGTTTACTCTCTAACTTTTGAGTTAGTATTCCTAATCCAACACAGCCTAAAGTCATGGGGATAGGAAGTACCAATTCACGAAGCAGGGCCTTTGGAATAAAGTGGAGAAGAGTCATTTCTTTGGTTCCCAGACCCATGGAGTCTACCTATCAGGATACAGCACACGTGTGATGGCTACTGGCTCAAATATATACATACAGCTTGAGGACAGAACCTCAACCTATCTTCAAGATGATGCTTCAGTTATGCCTTTAAGTGACCATCCCAACATTCTCTCAGGATGGCAGCTTCTGGATGATGTGATATATTGTAGGACCAGTGGATAATATGGCCATGTGCCCATTGTCATAGTTTTTCCATGGTCATGTTATGGTGGATCCCATGATAATAAACTGTGAGCCCTCAGATACTGGTGCTGCCCAAGACATTTGTATTAGTCAGCCAAAGAGGTGCTGATGCAAAGTACCAGAAATATGTTGGTTTTTATAAAAGGTGTTTATTTGGGGTAAAAGCTTACAGTTACAAGGCCCTAAAGAGTCCAACCCAAGGTTGCTTTTCTCACCAAAGTCAGTTGCCATGTGTTGAAGCAAAATGGTTGCCGATCTCTGTGAGAGTTCAGCCTTGCTCTCTCTCAGCTACAGGCTGGCATAGGGCTGTTTCTTTCCAGGCTTCCTCAGCTCAGCTGCTCTGTTCTCTTCAGCTGCAAGCTATCAGGCAAATGGCTCATCTCTTTTTCCTGGGGCCGCAGGATCAAAGTTCTCTCCTCTGCTGTGTCTATGGAGCTCTCTTTCTTTTCTGTGTATCTTCTTGAGTGAGTGTCCATTTATATAGCCCACCAAGGGGGTGGGGACTTAACCTTAGCTACACCTTACTGAAGTGGTCAAATCAAAGCCCTAATCTTAACATAATTTAATCAGAGGTATCTAGCTGAATCTAATAAAATCAAAGGGGATCACACCCAGAGGAAGAGACCAGTTTACAAACATAATCTCTCTTTTTGGAATTCATAAATAATCTCAAACTGCCACAACATTGTGGACAGAGAAAGCAAACCTGTATCCAGAATATGTATCAGTCCCATGAGGCCAAAGAATAATCACAGCCTCTCCAGAGTGGTTGGGTCCAATGTAACCAAACTATCACCATGTGGCTCCTTGAGGGGTGATACCATATCAAGAGCTCCCTCTCCCTCCCTGCTCTGATAGATTGAACATTTAGTGGTAGTAATAGCTAGAACAGCCTGAGTAAGAGGTAACCTATGCTGTTGAGTCCACATATGACCTCTGACCCTGAAAACATGACTATTCAGTTCCCAGGCCCATTGTGAAAGCTCTGGGATGACTGAGAAAACAGGCTGGCTTATTTCGGTGGTTTAGTGCCTCCTCTGTGATGGGCACACTCTGGTAGACATTGGCATGGGACAAAGACTCACATATCTTACATCTTCTCCCAGAGGTCAACCTGCATGTTTTTCTCCAGACCTTCTTAACTCCTGCTTTTCAATCTTGCTCTTTGCAGGTCCCTGATCAACCAGCCAAACTATTTTCCACTTCCCAGGAGTTGTTACCTCCTCTCCTGCCCCAAGCTGATGATTCCATGTAGTGCTTGAAGTTCTACTCTTGGGAACATGTCCCTCTCCACTGTCTTTTAGGACACCACTGAGTGGGGCTATAGTGCAGCAAGAGTCCATTTTTGGCTGCACCAACATATTGTACCAACTCATCCATAACCAAGTCCAAGCTTTTTCCTTCTCTGTCAGCTGGTCATAATGAATCCCTCATGAGACTATAGGTATGAGTGGAGGGAGAAATTCCAGAGCAAATGTCTGGGTCTGTTTGTGTAATTTATTTGTGCCCTCGAGTCCTGCTTGGGTCTGATCCTGAAGGTAACATTTCCATCGTACAATGAATTGCTCTTGTACGTGCCTAACTTTTTGAGTTGGTAGGACTCTCAGTATATGTTATGTTTATATATGCTTGGGCCCATTCTGGTCCATGGTTAATTGTTCACATATTTATCAGACCCCAATAGCATGACAGTGGTTGCTTTTCAAATGTTGATGGTTCTCTGCTGCAGAGAGCATGCCTCACCATGAGATCTGCTAGGTCCTCTGGTCCAAGTGGCAGGTTGCTTATTCCACAGCTTGAGCCTGCTGTAGAGCCCTCTCTTGCTCCGGGCCCACTCAAAACTGGCAGTTTTCTGGGTTGGAGCGATATTCCTACATGAGAAGTATGTTGTCTCCAAAATCTAAAGAAGCCTACTAAATGCCTCTTTCTTGGCGATAGGAGGTGCAACGTACAATTACTTGACCATGACTTTGGAGGGGATGTCTCTGCATGTCCTAGATTACCAACCCCAAAAAAACTTTACTGTTGTATCAAACCCTTGAATCTGTTTATCGCCTACTCTCGTGTGCATGTCTTACAGCATATCCATAATATTTGCCACTTTTCATCTTCTCCAGGACTCATGATCTCATTAACATGATAGTATCAATATAGAGAACTATTATGAAGCTCTGAGGAATTTTAGGTAGTATATTATGACAGAGTAGGAAAGCCAACACCTTGGGGCAAGACCGTGAATGTACACTGCTGTCTGTTCCAGGTGAATGCAAAGTGCTTCTGATCCTCCTGCCTGAAAAGGATTGGGGGGAAAAAAGGAAAATGCATTTGGTAGAACAATTACTACATACCAAGTACCAGAGGTGTCTTGGTCTATTTCAGTAAAGATATCACCTCTGGCACAGCAGCTACAATTGAGCTGTCACTTAATTAAGTTAATTGTAGTAGTACACCATCATCCACCATGATATATCTGCTTTTTTTTTTCAGTGGCCAATCTGGTGAATCAAATGGGGATATGATGGAGACTACCACCCCTGACTTCTTTAAATTGTTGATGGTGACACTAGGCCTCTTCCTTTCACCATAGAGAGCAGTGTTACTTCTAATGTACTATCTTTTAAGGGTGTGTGTGTGCAATTTCAAATGCATCCATTGAATTTGGTCTTCCTACTATTATAGATATTTCTCTTCAGATTAAGGAATCAATATGATGCTTTCACATTTATTTATCCCAATTAAGTATTGATCACAGTGTGGGCCTGGAGAACCATTGGACCCACTGTGAAATGGGCTTTGGCCAGGACTCTATTTATCATCTTGCCTCCCGATTTACCTCTACTCTGAAATAGGAGGATCATGGTGGCCTTTTGGATCCCTTGGTGTGAATGTCAGCCTAGAACACTGTATCCCCTGTATCCAAAAACCATCAAACTATCTGGATAATGTTTTTATTTTTGAATTTTTTAAAAAGATATTTAGATTACATAAATGTTATATAAAAAATATGGGGGGGGCGGATGTGGCTCAAATGGTTGGGCGTCCATCTGCCATATGGAGGGACCTGGGTTCAATCCCTGGGACCTCCCGGTAAAATAAAAAAATAAAAAATAAAAAAATATATAGGGGCCCCCTTTTCACGAAGATGGTGCCAAAAGCGAAGAAGGAAGCGCCTGCCCCTCCCAAAACAGAAGCCAAAGCAAAAGCTTTGAAAGCCAAGAAGGCAGTACTGAAAGGCGTCCACAGCCACAAAAAAAAAGAAGATCCACATGTCACCCACCTTCCGGCGACCTAAGATGCTGCGTCTCAGGAGACAGCCCAAATATCCTCAGAAAAGCACCCCAGGAGAAACAAGCTTGACCACTATGCCATCATCAAGTTCCCTCTGACCACTGAGTCAGCCATGAAGAAGAGTGAAGACAACAACACACTTGTGCTCATTGTGGATGTCAAGGCCAACAAACACCAGATCAAACAAGCTGTGAAGAAGCTCTACGACATTGATGTGGCCAAGGTCAACACCCTGATCAGGCCTGATGGAGAGAAGAAGGCATATGTTCATCTGGCACCTGACTATGATGCTTTGGATGTTGCCAACAAAATTGGGATCATCTAAACTGAGTCCAGCTGGCTAATTCTAAATATAAGTTTTTTGACCATATGTAAAAAAAAAATATATATATATATATATATGGATTCCCATATGCCCTGCTCCCCACACCACCCATATTTGCCGCCATTAACAACATCCTTTATTAGTGTGGTACATTCATTGCAATTGATGAACACATTGTGGAGCATTGCCACTAAGCATGGATTATAGTTTACATTGTAATGTACATGCTCTCCCACACAATTCTGTAGCTTATGGCTAGATATATAATGACCTGTATCTGTCATTGCAATGTCATTCAGGACAATTCCCAAGTCTCGAAAATGCCCCCATATTATACCTGTTTTCCCTCTCCCTGACCTCAGAACCTCCAGTGGCCACTGCTTCTACATCAATGATATAAGTTCTTCCATTGCTCGAATCACAGTAAGTCTATAGTAGAATACCAGTAGGCCCACTCTAATCCATAGTTCATTCCCCAATCCTGAGGATTCTGGGATGGTGATGCCCACTCCACCTCTAATTGAGAGGGGACTTCAGTCCCCTACATCCGATGGATAGTACTCTCTTGCTTGCAGTTGTAGGCTCTCTCATTCCTTGGTATGGTGATTGTCCATCCTCACCTCCTTGTTAGTTATCCTGGGTTCATCCAATGAACTGGAGAATAGGTGTTGCAACTCCATCGAGGCTCAGGGCCTAGCTGGCACATGGACAGTTCTGGATAGTCTTTATCCCCCAGTGTACAGTTATTTTGTTAAATGGCCCTAGGTTCATTTAGGGGGAAAACTGGGGTAATCAATTCTGTGTATACTTGTTATGGCATTTCCGGGTCTTTTCTCAAACGAACCCAATCTTTCTGTCTCCTGGGTCTGAGAACTAGCTTAAGCAGGGAAAATGGGTGATGGATAGTGATTTCCCATGTGACGGCTCACATCAGCTTTCAGATCACATGCTCTTGATCTGTTTAGATTATGTTGGTCAACAATCCCCTTGTTGGCTGCTCATTGATCTTGCCCTTAGAAACTCTAAGGTCTATCTATTAGCTATCCCACAGATCTCTGTGGGTAAGGTCCCCTGGTTGACTTTCCAACTTTGCTGCCTATTATGCTAATTCCCTCCACCTTGTCTCTGATGGTTAAGTGCTACCACCTGGCCTCTGCTGTTCTGGACTCCCGTTGTCCCCATTGACACTGGAGAATTCAGTTCCATAGAAGCCTTCCCTACTGTTCACTACCTTGGAAAGTTCAGCTACTCCTGAGCTGCTCGGTGATTCCAGTGCCCCCATCATAAGCTCATTCATTTTTGCCTTAGTGAAGGGAGTGTGCTCTGGGAACATACACAGCTGGTGGGTTTGCCCGTTTAAGGTAATAAATTTCTTCTATTGGACCCATGTCTCTCAGCCTTTTGACCACTTCCTCCAGTTCTGGAAGTTCTGGAATTTCCACATCACGTATTGTGGCAGTTTTTTTTTTTTTTTTTCCCCTCCCAATTGCTAAGCTATTGTCTTAGTGCCAAACCCACCCTTCTCTATCCTCTTGCAGAAAGTCACATTTCAGCCTTGCCAGGTGCTGTTGTGCTCTGTCAATAGGGATACAGGAGGGATACTGCAAGACTGAAGGAGGAAGGAGGGACTTGCTTCTTCCTTCTGACTTCCATCAGCTTCTCGTTCCTGTGAGCATTTCCCTGGCAATGGTCTTTACCCTGGCATCACCACCACCGTCCCTTAGCAGCAGTTGAATCCAGTTTGCAGTTGTTCCAACACTTTGTAGCACCAGTTCAGCAGGTGCCTCTTCCTAAATGTCTGAGTTTCAGTTCCTTGGAACTCCTCCTCTAAACTACTAAATTTTGATAATCCCACTCTCTTATCTTTACCAGCCCTGGGTATGGTATTTGTTTCCTGTAATTGCTACCTTGTGCTCTCTTTTTACCTTTTCATTTACCTACTTAATAACTTTCCAACTTAAACTTAATAACTTTATACCTATTTAACAATACTTTACATTATATTTTCTCTAAGTAACAGATGTGTTATTTAATAAACAGGTGTGATTTCTGTCTCCTGATTGGACCCCAACAATTATCTTTTCCAAGTTTCAGGGAAACATACCTGTTCCAGGAACCCTTGTCAGCACAATAAATCCAGAGGCCTAGGAGAGTGCCTCCATATCAACAAATTCTTTTCAAATCCAGCTCTATATTCCACCCCCTCTACCAGGTCAATCCTCAATCTCCATTCCCAGTTGTAGGTCCTCCAACTTTCTGTTGGCACCTATTGGCCAGATTCTGCAATTCTTTTAGTAAACATCTCTTCTCTAAGCAAATTAGTATTTCCTCAGTGGCACCATACTTGGACTTGACCCTAGTTATTGGCCTAAAATTCACAAGAAGAGATAGGAGCAGATCGTAAAGAGGATAAATATCACATTGCAAGGTATCTGCGTTTGGTGAGGATGCTGTGTGGTCTCCAGGTCAGGGGAGAGAGCCTGCAATCCTCTGACAAAGGGGGATTCTTCTGGCCAATCATCATGAGGTCCTGGACCTGGTTTACAGCCCTATCTGCCCTCCAGCTACAGGGGAGTAGGGGCTTTTAAATGCTGTCATAGTGGGTTTTTTGGTTTTCATACCATAATCTGAGTTGGCAGTTGGCTAGTTCAAGTCTATAATTTTCTTCCTTTAGCACATCAGTGGTACTTAACAATAAAAAAAAAAACAAAAAAACCTCCACCAGTTCTTTTCATTACTACTGCCTCCACATCTCTCAAATGTTCAAATGATGGAGAGACTGCATAAACCAGTGTATCCCCTTACACCTGTAGCCTATCCTAATCTACCACAAGTGAGAGTCCTTATAATGGGGCATCTACAACATGTCAAGGAATACCAAAAATGGGAGCATTCTGTACATTTGGCTAGCAAATGATCTAACTCTATCTGTCTTAGTTTAGGAGCCTAGAAGCATACTCCAAGACAGGGGTTCTTTTTTTTTTTTTTACCGGGAGGTCCCGGGGATCAAACCCGGGTCCCTCCATATGGGAGACGGACGCCCAACCAGTTGAGCCACATCCGACCCCAAGACAGAGGTTCTTAACAAGAGGTCTGTGAACCTGAACTGAAATAAAAAAAAAAAAAACAGTATTCTTGGGACGTGTTGGTGTGGGTGTGATATATTTACTAAATAATGCACAGTATAGTGTGGACTTAGTAAGGGGTCCGCGATTTTCATCTTGACTGGCAAAGGGGTCCATGGAACAAAAAAGGTTAGGAACCCCTGCTCCAAGACAAAGATTTAAGTTAAATTTGGGGAAATGGTAAAGGAAAAGAAGGCAACCAATAAGAATGCACCATTATGCCCACTACCACAGCTGGTGATTACAGCTTAATTCAATAGGGTAGGTAACTCTGGGAAATGGTGCAAAACTCATGCCCCAGCAATAACCCACCTGAAGGCTGATGGAGCTGGGTATTTATATACCAACTCTGAGGGTCATTGGTTAAGGGTACAGGCACAAATGCGGGTGCTAGTTGACAGGTGGCAGGAAAGGTCCAATGGATATAGGCAGGGAACTGGCAGCATCTGCAACAACCTGCACCTGTACCTGAATCACCTGGTTACTTGTTTAAAATGCAGGTTCTTAACTGGGCAAAACTGGGTGAATGGTACTGGAGATTTCTCTGCAACTTCCTGCATATCTATAGTTACTTCAAAATAAAATGTTTAAAAAATAGATAAGATGACCAAGGAAAACGATTATATAGAAATTCAGTTAACAAAATATTTTTAATGCAGGTTCCTAGGTTTACTTTCAGTGAGTATGGGGGTACTATAGTAAGGAAAGAAGGCCCTTTCACCCCCTACCCTAAATAAATAGAAATGCTGGATAAAATATAACAAATACATTTAAAACATATAGCTGAGCTCAAAAGCTGGAGGTAGAAAAGAGTCACTTGGGAGCAATTGTAAGAGTATGGGTGTGAGTATTGAGCCTTTGCTTTACCCATACAATGGTGGTAGTGGTAGAGAAGAGAACTCTAGGCAGGAAACTGACATAAAATTTGTCTTGGAATTGGTGAAACTCATGGAGCGTCTTATGAAACCACCCATGGTACTTCTCCACAGGGCACATGGGACTTCTGTAGAAAACAGCTCCCACAGAAGAGACGCTCATAGAAAAAAAAACACATTACAAATATGAAAGAGAAAGACTGCCAGGAGAGAAAGTCAGATGATGGAACCACTTGGATAATTCACACAGTATGTTCGTTGGATCTTCCAGGAAGAAGATGCAGAGATGAAGTTAGGAGTGCAAGAGGTTTATTGAGGGATAATGCCTGTAAAAGATAAAAAGGGAAGGCAGCAAGATTGGACAAGGAGAGCCTGAGACAGGATGCAGGTCTGGCAAAGTCTTGTTCAACCCAAAGGTGAACTAAGAGCAGATATTGCCCATTAGAGGAGTCCCATGTTGGGCATAAACAGGAAGACGCTAGTGTCCCTGCTGTGCTCAGGCATTGCTTAGGAGCTTCTTAGGAGGATCATGGCCTCGACTTGAAAGCTGGGCAGATCCTGAAGGCACTAGCAGTTTGGGGTTATCAGCTAACCGCTGCTGAATAGCAAGTTCATTCTTTTTTTTTTTTTAATTTAATCCATTCCTGTGGGTGTGAACATGTTGTAAGTACGACCTTTTATTTATTTATTTATTTATTTATTTATTTATTTATTTATCTTTCTTACCGGGAGGTCCCAGGGATCGAACCCAGGTCCCTCCATGTGGGAGACGGACGCCCAACCATTTGAGCCACATCCACCCCTGCAAGTTCATTCTTGAAGGGAGATCTGAGGGTGCACTTCCATGGCTGCCATACATGCCAGAAATTAGGATACTAGATGTAGCCATTTGGAAGTTTGATGTAATTATGAATTCCAAAAATAGATATTGGATCATGCTTGTAAACTGGTCTGCTAATCTGGGCATGATTAAGTTATGATTAGGGTGTTAACTGGGCCACGTCAGTAGGACATTGAGCCCCACCCCTTGTGGGTAGGGAATAAGATATAAAAGGCATGGCAAAGACCAGAATTGAAGCAGTTTTGATGTTGGAGTTTTGATGCTGGAGCCCAGGGAGGTGAGCAGACAGAGGAGCTTGGGTGTGAGGAAGGAGAGAAGGCCCTGGGATAGAGACAAGCCATTTGCCTGACAGTTCACAGCTGGCCTTGTGGAGAGAAGCAAAGCCTAGAGAGCCTCACAGTCTATAGCTGACCTTGTGGAGGAACCAGAGGAGCTAAGCCCAGAGAGAAATGCAGCCCCAGGAAAAGAGGAACCCAAGAAGCCTGAACCCTGGCAAACGTCAGCAGCTGCCTTGCTCCAATATGTCGCAATGGACCTTGGTGAGGGAAGTAACTTATGCTTTATGGCCTGGTAACTGTGGACTTCTACCTCAAATAAATACCCTTTATAAAGACCAACCGATTTCTGGTATTTTTCATCAGCGCCCCTTTGGCTGACTAGAACAATCTGAAAGACTTTAATATAAGGATACTTAAAAGAGATAAAAGTAGGAATAGAAGACATAAGGCAAGGAGAGGTGCTTATGAGAAAAGAACCAAATAGAAATTGTAGAAATAAACTATTAAAAACTCAATAGGTATTTTGAAGAGTAGGATAAGGACAGCTGGAGAAAGAATTAGTAAACTCAAATAGATCTGAGGAAACCATTCAGAATGCAGTATAGAGAGAAGCACATAAAGATAAAATTATAATAGGCAGTATAGAATATTAGTGGAGTGCAAGGGTTCTGAAGCCACACACATGAGTTTAAATCTCAGCTCTGTTCCATACTAGTTACAAGGCCCTGGGCAAGTTTTTTCTGTTGTTGTTTTGTTTTTATTTTTTATTTTTTGAGGTACCAGGGGCCACAGATTGAACCTGGGACCTCGTATGTGGGAAGCTGGCGCTCAATCACTGAGCCACATCAGCTCCCCTGAGTTGGTTTTTTCATTTGTTTGTTTGTTTGTTTTTTTGTTTTTAGGAGGCACAGGGAACCGAACCCAGAACCTCTCATGTGGGAAGCAGGTGCTCAACTGCTTGAGCCACATTCGCGCCCCCTTGAGCAAGTTTTTTTTTAAAGATTTTATTTATTTATTCATTTATTCCCCCCTTGCTGCCCATGCTCGCTGGGTCAGCCAACCATGCCGTGCGGGCGGGCCTGCCCTCACCAGGAGGCCCCGGGAACCGAACCCGGGGCCTCCCATATGGTAAACGGGAGCCCTACTGATTGAGCCACAGCCGCCTCCCCTTGAGCAAGTTTTTAAACCTCTTTTGTGTCTCAGTTTTTCATCTATAAAATGGAAATATATTTGTACTTATCTCATAGGTGTTGCTATGAGTATTAAATGAGTTTATAGTTCTTGGCATATAATAAGTGTTTAGTAAATATTAGATGATAACACAGAGGAAAGGAAAATGTAAAAGATAAATTAAAAGTCATGGAGGAGGGAAGCGGCCGTGGCTCAATCAGTAGGGCTCCCGTTTACCATATGGGAGGCCCCGGGTTCGGTTCCCGGGGCCTCCTGGTGAGGGCAGGCCCGCCCGCATGGCATGGTTGGCTGGCCCGGCGAGCACAAGCAGCGGGGGGGCGGGATAAATGAATAAATAAATAAAATCTTTAAAAAAAAAAAAAGTCATGGAGGAGAGGCCTGATTAAGATGGTGGAGTGAAAAGCTTCAGGACTCCATCCCCCCACAGGAGCTTTGAGCAAGTACTGGCAGAAATATTTTTCTCAAAGCTCCAGAAGACTGTTAAAAGAATGCAGGAAGAGGGTGAGTGCCGAATCAAGAAAAAAACTTAACATTGGTAGATCCCATGTCACCCTGGCTGACCCTTCCCCATCCCCTCACTGGTTCTGCAAGGAGCTGGTCCACATTCCCAGTGCAGATCCCTAGTTCCCATTCCAGAGGGAGCATAGTAACCCTCATGCACATACTGGGAATGTGTATGTCTGGCTCAGTCTCTATGTTGGTGGCCTGAGGGACTTGCTGAACCAGAACTTGCCCTCCATAGAGCCATAGAATTTGTCCTGAAGAGCTGTGGAAGGTGGCTCACTGAGCTCTCCTACAGAACACTGTGGGAGAGCAGTCGAGTCATGCACTTGTGACAAGGGATTGCTGGCTGTAGGACATACAGTGCAGTGCTCAGGACCCTGAGGAAACTTTACTAAGGAAGAGGGGACATCCATATCCAGGTATAGGAAACTCCTAGTTTGGGCACATGCATCCCAAGACAAGACACACACACAGAAAGGAGCAAGGAGGCCCCTATACTTTGGCCTGGAGCTGTTCTCCAAACTTTTATGGATAAGCCCTGAAGGAGAGCACTTGCACAAGTCAATCTGCAAAAACTGGGAAAAGTGTTTTCTGTTTTTCCTCTGTCATAACACTAGCTGGATAAAAGCTTAAGGAACAGCTTCAAGTCTAAATTCCAGCCATAACTCATTAAAATATAAAAATGTCCAGGTTTCAACAAAAGATTACAAAACATACAAAGAAACTGGAAGTGATGGCCCAGGCAAAGGAGAAGATTAAAATAGTAGAAACTATCAATGAGGAGGACCAGACCTGGGGCATTCCAGACAAAGGCTTTAAAGAAGTGGTCCTAAATGTGCTCAAAGAAATAAAGGAAAACATGGACAAAGAACTCAAGGAAATCAGGAGAACAATAGATGAACACAAAGAGAATATCAATAGAGAGATGGAAATTATGAAAAGGAACCAAAATCTAACAGAACTGAAGACCACAGTAACAGGAATTAAAAATTCACTAGAGGGTTTTAAGAAACCAACATATACCACTTGAACATTTGCACACCGATGTTCACAGTTGCTAAAAGATGGAAACAACCCAAGTGTCCATTAACTGATGAATGGATAAACAAACTGTGGTATATACATATGATGGAATACTATTCAGCTGTAAGAAGAAATGAATATGACAACATGGATGAACCTTGAGCACATTATGTTGAGTGAAATAAACCAAACACAAAAGGACAAAGGACAAATATTGTATGGGCTCATTAATATGAACTAAATACAATGAGTAAACTCATGGAGTTACACTATAGAGTGTAAGTTACTAGGAGATAGAATGTGGGTTGAGAAGGGGGAACTGATGCTGAATATATGTAGAATGTTTAATAAGGGGGGCTGTAAATGTGGGGAAATGTTTAGAGTGGATGGTAACATATTATAGTGAGCATAATCAACACTGATTTATAAAAGTGATTGTGGCTGAAAGGGGTAGGCTAGGGAGGTTAATGCCAATTGAAAGAAAGCTAGAGGATAATCTAGGGACTGTATAATATAGTGATTTCAGTGGTGGATGATGATTGTGGTTAATAGTACAAATACAAGAATGTTCCTCTATTATAGGTATTAAGAATATGGAGCTAGGGGGCAGATGTGGCTCAAATGGTTGGGCATCCGTCTGCCATATGGAGGGACCTGGGTTCGATCCCTGGGACCTCCTGGTAAAATAAAAAATAGAGAGAGAGAAGGCACATGGGCTGCCAGGCTCTGTGTGCTGGTGAGCCGCCAGGCCCTGGGAGCCATGCAGCAAGATGATGATGCAACAAGAGAGAGACGCAGGGGAGAGACAAGACAAGATGCTCCGAAAGCTCCAGAAACCAGGAGCCGAGGTGGCGCAGGCAGCAGAGTACCTGTCTCCTACATCGGAAGTCTCCAGGATCAAATCCTGGTGAAGACTGGAGGAGGAGGATGAGAAGAGATAGCAGAAAACAGACACAGAGAATTGCCCAGCGAATGGACACAAAACAGCAAATGGGGAAGGGGGGGGTTTAAAATGGATAAAGTAAATAAATAAATCTTAAAAAAAAAAAAAAAGAATATGGAGCTACATGGGAAAAGTATAACTAATGTAATGTATAGATTATAGTTAATTGTAATATTATAATACTTTTATAGCAATGGCAAAGAAGGTACTGTATCAATGCTAAGGGTCAATGATGGGGGTATAGAAAAGGGTATAGGATTTTTCCTTTTGGAATAATGAAAATATTCTGAAATGGACTGAGCTGATGACAGTACAACTCAGTGATGAAACTGAGAGCCACTGAGTGTATGCTTTGGATAGACTGTATACTTTGGATAGATTGTACAAGGTAGGAGACTACATAATACAGCAAACCTGATATTAACAGCAATATTATAATATTCTTGCATCAATGTCAAAGAAAGTACTATAATAATGCTCAAGGGCAGTAACAGGATTGTGGGATTTTTTTCTTTTGGACTAAGGAAAATATTCAAAGGTTTACTGGGGCGATGACTGCACAACCCTGTGATGAAAGTGAGAGCCACCGAGTGTACATTTTGGATAGAATGTACAAGGCATGGGACTGTATAAAACACAGTGAACCATGTGGTGGACGATGGACTGTGGTTAACTGTACAAATATGAGAACATTCTCTCATGAACTATAACAAATATACAATACTAATACATGATGTTAATAATAGGATGGCTTGTGGGAAAAATACACCAAATATAAGCTATGAACTATAGATAGCAGTAATATTATGATGATGTTCTTTCATCATTTGTAACAAATGTGTCACAGCAATGTAAGTTGGTGGTGGTAGGGCAATGTATGAGAATCCTGCATGGCATGCGTGATTGTTTTGTTAACTCACAACTTCTCAAATTAAAAAAAAATTTTTCAAATTCCCTAGAAGGGTTCAACAGCAGATTGGTGCTGGCAGAAGAAAGAATCAGTGAACTTGAAGATAAGACAATTAAAATCCTCCAATCTGGGGAGCAGAAAGAGGAAAGAATGAAGAAAAGTTAACAGAGCCTGAGGAATCTGTGGGACAATACCAAACATACCAATATATGCATTGTCGAATCCCAGAAGGAGAAGAAAGATGAAAAGGAGCAGAAAGGAAATAATGAAATAATGCCTGGAAACTTCCCAAATTTAATGAAAGACATGAATGTATACATTTGAGACACTCAAAGAACTCCAAACAGGATAAACCCAAATAGGCTCTTACCACACAATGTTATAATTGAACTGTCTAATACCAAAGATAAAAAGAGAATTCTGAAGGCCACAAGAGAGAAGCAACATGTCATATACAAGGGAGCCTCGATCAATTTTGCTGATTTCTCATCAGAAACCATGGAGGCAAGAAGGCAGGGGGAAGCATATTTAAAATGCTGAAAGTTGGGGGTGGATGTGGCTCAAATGGTTGGGCGTCCGCCTGCCATATGGAGGGACCTGGGTTCGATCCCCGGGACCTCCCGGTAAAATAAAAAATAAAAAAATAAATAAAAAATATAAAGTGCTGAAAGCAAAAAATTTGCTAACCAAGAATTCTATATCTGGCAAAACTGTCTTTCAAAAATGAGTGAGGGATTAAGATAAACAAAAAATATATAAAATATATATTTTTTACCAGATAAACAAAAGCTGAGGGACTTCATCACCACTAGACCAGTCCGACAAGTAATGCTAAAGGGAGTTCTGTAGGTTGAAAAGAAAAGATACTAGGCAATTGACTGAAGCTACGTGAGGAAATAAAGATCTCCATTAAAGATAATGACATGGGTAGATATAAATACAGTAGTATTGTACTTTAGGTTTGTAATTCCACTTTTTATTTCCCACAGGATTTAAAAGGAAAATGCATAAAATGTAATGACAGGGGAGCGGATGTAGCTCAAGTAGTTGAGCGTCTGCTTCCTATGTACAAGGTCCCAGGTTTGATCCCTAGTACCTCCTTAAAAACAAACAAACAAATGAAAAAAACAACTCTCATTGGGGAGCATATGTAGCTTGGTGGTTGAGCATCTGCTTTCCATGTACAAGATCCTGGATTCACTCACTGGAACCTCAAAAAAAAAAAAAAAAAAGGTAATGATAAATCGATTGTTTTGGTCCCATAATATATAAACATGTAATCTGTGACAAGAACTACATAAAGGTAGGGGACAGAGGGATATAGGAACATACTTTATATGTGCTATTGAAGTTTTTTAGTTTGTATTAAAGCAAACAAGATTGTTATAGATTTAAGGCATTAAATTTAAGGCCCATGGTAACCACAAAGAAAATATCAGAAAATATGGAAACTCATGGAGACAGAAAGTAGAGTACAGGTTACCGGGGGGGGGGGCAAAGGAAATGGAGAGTTAATGCAAAAAGAGTGCAAGGTTTCTGTTTGGGGAGAAGAGAAAGTTCCAGTAATGAATGGTGGGTGAGGTTACTGCAACATTGTGAATGTGATTAATTCCACTGAATGGTAAGCTTGGAAGGGGATGGGATGGGAAGTTTTATGTTGTATATATGTTTCCACAATTACTTATAAAAGAAAGAGAAGCAAAGGAAATAATGATAATTAAATGCAAATATGATACTGGATGGGATCTAAGAAAGAAGGAGAAAAGGCTCAAAAGACATTATTGAGACATAAGAAAAAATTGGAATCTACATAGCATGTAAGTTTCAATCAATGTTAAATTTCTTGAACTTGATAATTGCAGTTACAGTGATTACATAAGTAAGTATCCTTGTTTGTAGGAAATGTACATGAAAGTATCATGTTTTCAAGCAGTATGATGTGTGCAACATACTCAACTGTTTAAAATATTAGATAGATAGATAGATAGATAGATAGATAGATAGATAGATAGATATGGCAAAGGTGGAAAAACATTAAAATTGGTGGATCAGGGTATGTGGGGAGTGGGGGTCTGTCTGGAGTTCCCTATATGGAGTTTGTAATATTTCTGCAACGTACTTAAGTTTGAAATTATTTCAAAATAAAAAGTTTTTTAAAAAGTTATGTAGGGGGAAGCGGCTGTGGCTCAATTGGTTGGGCTCCCATTTACCATATAGAGGGCCCTGAGTTCGATTCCCCAGGCCTCCTGGTGAAGGTAGGCCAGCCCACGCAGCATGGTGAGCTGACGCAGCAAGACGACCCAACAAAGGGAGACAAGCAGACACAGAAAAACACACAGCAAATAGACACAGTGAGCACAAGCAGGAAGGGAGGGATAAATAAATTTAAAAAAATAAAATCTTAAAAAAAAAAAAAGTTATGTAGGAGAAAATGAGAAGTTACTAATTTATCTAATAAAGGGAAGCAGCTGTGGCTCAATCAGTAGGGCTCCCATTTACCATATGGGAGGCCCCGGGTTCGGTTCCCGGGGCCTCCTGATGAAGGCAAGCCCGCCCGCACGGCGTGGTTAGCTGACCCAGCGAGCACGAGCAGCAAGGGGGGGATAAATGAATAAATAAATAAAATCTTTAAAAAAAAAAAAATTTATCTAATAAAAATTCCAGAAGAAGAAAATAGGGGAGAAGCAGCATTTGAAAAATAATGGTGGAGAATTTTCTATAAATTAAGAAAAATGAGCCCCTAAATTGAAAAGGCACTCAGATCTGAGTAGGATAAAAAATAATTACATTCCTAGGCATGTTGTAGAGAAATGGCAAAAGAATAAAGATTTTAAAAATCTGAAAAGCTACCAGAGAGGAAACAGATTATTTAAAAATGAAAGACATTCTGCCTGAAGCCAATTTCTCATCAACAACAATAGATGCCAATGGAATAATATATTCAAAGTGGTTGGAAAAACATGTAGAATCCTACATCCAGCTAGCCAGTATTTAAGGGTGAGTGTAAAATGAAGAAAACCAGATATACACAGACAGAGTTTACAAATCTAGACTCTTGCTGAAAAAATTTATGAAGGATGAACTTCAACAAGAAGAAAATTAAATTCAAAATGAAAGGATTTATCTTCCAGCCAAGATGGAATAACAAGGATCAGATTTATCCTCTTACCTGGAACTACAAAAAATTGGACAAAATATATGAAGCAATGGTTCCCAAGGCATTGTAAGTGGGTAATGAAGGACAGTTTTCTCTAAGAGATGGGAATCAAATTAAGGTGAGCCCTACAATTTCCCCAGCTTACCACCTAGGGAAAATTTCCAGGCCACAGTGCAGGGGGCGGAGTGGGGGGGTACCCAGGCAAAGCTCCCTGAGATGAGGAGATAGAGCAGGTTATCTGAGGAGACAAGGAGACTAGAGTTTGCAAGGCAGAGTACCAGAGAGGAGAGAGGTACACAGTACTGAGTACTGATCAACACATGCATGTGAGGAATTGACTCAAGGCTGAGGAAAGAATCATTTGGAAGTATTCAAGGGAATAATTCTCAGAGCTCACATATGACCAGGAATAGTAATGTTCTCACCTGCCAGAGTAGAAAATCTAGCAACTCTTGGGTCATTGGGTAGAGTACCTAGAAGGGTTTTGCTTCAGTATTGGGAAAAAGGAATTCTACAATAAATGCTGCTCTCACCCTGCCATAAAATCTTAAAAGCGAAACTTGAAAGGGTCAAATTTCTTCTAAAAAACTTAACCACATCCCAGAACAAACTTAAGAATATTTATAAGAGTATGAAAATTATACAATGTCCAACAAGGTAAAATTCACATTGTCTAACATCCCATTATATACCATGCATGTAAAGAAGCAGGAAACTACTACTTGTAAGCAGAAGAAAACCAATGATCAAACTGACCCAGAAATGACAACATGATATATTAGGAAACAAGGATATTAAAACAATTATAACTGAATCCTATGTGTTCAAGAAGCTAGAGGAAATATAGATTAAACACGTTAAGGAGAGTCATTAAAATATAAAAAATAACCATATCAAACGTCTGGAGGTGAAAAGTACAATTTTTGAGATGAAAAATATACTGCATGGGATTATATTGATGTTGCAGAAGAAAAGATTTATGAAGTTGAAGACACAGCAATAGAACTTATCCCAAATAAAACAAGAAAGAAAACAGACTTGAAAAACAAAATCATCAGTGAGCTATGGGACAATTTCAAGTGGCCTAATATATGTATATTTGGAGTCCCTAAAATCTGAAGAAATGTCTGAAAAGAATTCCTGATGAAAAACTATAGATCCACAGGTCCAAGAAATTTGACAAACCACAAGCACAAGAAAGAGAAAAATACAAGACACATTGTAATAAAATTGCTTAAAACAAGTAATAAAGAGAAAATCTTAAAAGTAACCAGAGGAAAAATATACATTACATACAAAGGAACAAAGAATGATGGTGGCAGGTTTCTTATTAAACAATGCAAGTTAGGGGACACTGGAACAGCATTTTTAAAGCACTGAAAGAAAAATCTGTCAAGCCAGAATTCCGTGCCCAGTGAAAATGTGTGTTAAAAAGGAAGATGAGGGAGGCGGATGTGGCTCAAATGGTTGGGCGTCCGTCTGCCATATGGAGGGACCTGGGTTCAATCCCGGAACCTCCTGGTAAAAAAAATATAGATAGATAGATAGATAGATAGATAGATAGATAGATAGATAGATAGATAGATATAGATAGATATATATATATAGAAGGCGCATGGGCTGCCAGGCTCTGTGTGCCGGTGAGCTGCCAGGCCCCGGAAGCCATGCAGCAAGATGATGACATAACAAGAGAGAGATGCAGGGGAGAGAAGAGATGAGATGCTCCAAAATCTCCGAAAACCAGGAACCGAGGTGGTGCAGATGGCAGAACACCTCTCTCCTACATTGGAGGTCTCCAGTATTGAATCCTGGTGAAGACTGGAGGAGGAGGATGAGAAGAGATGGCAGGAAACAGATACAGAGAATTGCCCAGCAAATGGACACAAAACAGCAAATGGGGAAGGGGGGATTTAAAATGGATAAAGTAAATAAATAAACCTTTGAAAAAAAAAAAAAAAAGGAAGATGAGGAGCTTCTGGTTAACTAACATGGTGGCATGAGATGCTCTAGGGTCTTTGAACAACCATAATCTTTGGACAACTAGCAAAACCTGGCAGATCCATCTTCCTCATAACTCCAGAAAACAATTAAAGAGTTGCAGTAACTTGGCGAGTGCCAAAACAAGATAAGACAACTTTTAAAAAACAGTAGGAGAAGCTTGTGGTGCACTTTCTGGCCCTTCTCTCACCCCTTCCTTGGTGTAATGTGGAGCTAGCTTGTGCTCCCATTGTGGGTCCCTGACCCTGTTTTGAAGACAGCAGAGTAACACCTATGTGCATACTGCTGTGCCTGTATATTGGTGCTAATCTACTGGTTGGAAGCATGAAAGACTGAACCAGGAAACTTGTCTCTGCCTTGCTCTCCCAGAATTCACCCTGCAGGCAGAAGCAGATTGTGGACAGCTAAAGCACATTGTTACAAAACAATTAAGCTAAAGAGTCCTGGGGAAAAGGATTACCAGATTTAAGACATAAAATAGAGCACTCTGGATGGGGGAAAAGTCTATTTCAAGTGAGTAGAGGGAGTATTTGAATTGCTGTAAATGGAGGATTTCCTAAGGCCATGAACCAGCACAAGCCCAGGACAAGACTCAAGCTCAGAAAAGACAGAGAGGTCCCTGCACTTCACTTTTGCCTCAGGCTTAACACTGAAGGAGAGTACCAGACAACACAGAGCCAATTTGCAAAGACAGTGAAAGGAGTTTTTTTGCATTGGTTTGTTTATTTTTGTTATGACAGGCAATCTCTGTCATATCACTAGTTGGATGCAAATAGACAACTCAGCATCTAAAACCAAAAGTTAATGTTTTAAAATATTAAAATGTGAGTATACAATAAAGAGTAAAAAACAAACAAATAAACAAGAAATCATGGCCCATCCAAAGGAACAAATTAAAAAGCCAGAAACCACCATCAAAGACCAGACTTAGGACACACTAGACAAAGACTTTTAAAAAAAGATCCTCAATATGCTCAATGAGATAAAGCAAGACATAGAGAAAGAACTACAGGATATCAGGAAAACAATGAATGAAAAATATGACAATCTTAATGAAGAGAGAAATTTTTTAAAGGAACCAAATAGAAATACTGGAGTTAAAGACCACAACAACTGAAATGAAAATTCCATAGAGGGTTTCAGTAGCAGATTAGAGCTGGTAGAAGAAAGATTCAATGAACTTGAAGACAAGACAATTGAAATTATTTTGGTTGAGTAGCAGAAAGAAAAAAGAATTTAAAAAGGTGAACAGAGCCTAAGAGACCCATGGGACACCATCAAGGTCCAGTATTTGCATTATGGGAGTCCCAAAATGAGAAGAAAGAGAAAGGGAAAGAAGGAATATTCAAAGAAATAGTGGCAGAAAATGTCCCCAATTTAATGAAAGACATGAATATACACATTCAAGAATCCCAATTTACCCCAAATAGGATAAACTCAATGAGAACAACACTCAGACACATAGTAGTCAAACTGCCCAATGCCAAGAACCAGGAGAGAGTACTAAAAGTACAAGAGAAAAGTAATGTGTTATGTACAAGGGAGTCCCATAAGTATAAGTGCTGATTTCTCATCAGAAACCATGGAGGAAAGAAGGCAGTGGGATGTAATATTTAAAGTGCTAAGAAAACAATTGCCAAATGAGAATTTTATATACAGCAAGACTCTCTTTCAAAAATTAGGGAGCAGGGAGCAGATGTAGCTCAATTGGTTGAGAGCCTGCTTCCCATGTATGAGGTCCTGGGTTTAATCCCCAGTACCCCCTAAAAAAAAAAAAAATGAGGGAGTGATCAAGACATTCCCTGATAAATAAAAGCTGAGGGAGTTTACTAGCTCTAGACTTGCCCTACAAGCCATGCTAATGGCGGTTCTTCAGACTGAAAGGACCTAGACAGTGGATTGAAGCAGCATAAAGAAAGTCCTCTATTAAAGGTAACTATATGGGTAATTATAAATGCCAGTACTATTGTATCATATTTTTTGGTGTATAACTCCATGTTTTACTTCTTATATGTTCTAAAATGCAAATGCATAAAAGGCAGTGACAATTCTATGGTTTTGACATTCAATGTATAAAGATATAATTTGTAACAAGCACAATAAAAAAGATGGGGAATGGAGGGGCATATGAACAGTGTATGTATATGCTATTTAAGTTAAGTTGGTATCCAAATCGAATGTGATTATTATAGATTTAGGAAGTTAAATTTAAATTTAAGCCCCATGGTAACCACCAAGAAAATATATGAAAAATATATACAGAAAGAAATGAGAAGGGACCCAAAGTAGTACCCTACAAAAAAATCAAATAAATATGAAAGTAAGTATTAATGGAAGAATTGAGGGCCAAAAAAAATGTATAAAGCATACCAAGACCAAAGAGCAAAATGACAGAAGAAAGTCCTGGATTATCAGTAGTTACTTTAAATGAAAATGGATTAAACTCACCAGCCAAAAGGCAGAGACTGTCAGAATGTACACAAAAGCATGACCCAACTATATGCTATTTACAAGAGACTCACCTTAAATTAAAAAATACAAGTTGGTTGAAAGTGAAAGGGTGAAAATAAAAACATGCAAATAATAATCAAAAGAAAGCTGGGTAGTTATATCAATATTAGATAAAATAGACTTTAAGTCAAAAACTGTTATGAGGGACAAAAGAAAGTCACTATATACTGATACAGGGGTCAATTTAAAGTGAAGACATAACAATTATAAATATATATGCACCTAACTGCAGAGCCCAAAAATATATGAAACAAATATTGACAAATTTGAAGGGAGAAACAGATGGTTCTATATGACTAGTGGGATACTTCAATGTACTGCTTTGAATTATGGATAGAACACCTAGCCTGAAGATCAACAAGGAAATAACTATAAACCAACTAGACCTAACAAATAAAGAACACTTCACCCAACAGCAACAGAATACACATTCTTCTCTAGTGTGCCTTGGTCATTCTCCAGGATAGTCCATATGTTAGGTCACAAAACAAATCTCAATAAATTAAAAAGTATTGACATCATTCAATGTATCTTCTCTGACCACAATAGAATGAGACTAGAAATCTGTAGAGGAAGAACTGGAAATTCACAAATATGTGGAAATCAAACAACACACTCAAACAACCAATCAGTCAAAGAAATAACAAGAGAAATTAGGAAATATCTTGAGGTGAATGAACACAAAAACACAACATATCAAAATGTATAGGATGGGAAGCGGCTGTGGCTCAATCAGTGGGGCTCCCGTTTACCATATGGGAGGCCCCGCGTTCGGTTCCCGCAGCCTCCTGGTGAAGGCAAGCCCGCCCGCACGGCGTGGTTAGCTGACCCAGTGAGCACAAGCAGCAAGGGGGGATAAATGAATAAGTAAATAAAATCTTTAAAAAAAAAAAAAATGTATAGGATGCAGCAAAGGCATTGCTGATAGGGAAATTTATAGCTCTTAATACTCACGTGAAGAAGAAGAAAGACCTGAAATCAGTGATTAACCTTACAACTGGAGGATCTAGAAAAAGAAGTGCAAATTGTACCCAATGTGAACAGAAGGAAGGAAATAACAAAGATTAGAGCAGAAATAATTTAAGTAGAGAATAAAAACAATAGAGATAATTAGCAAAACCAAAGGCTGGTTCTTTGTAAAGATCAGTAAAATGGACAAACTTTTATTTAGCTAGATTGACAGACTAAAAATAGAGAGGATGCAGGGAAGCGACTGTGGCTCAATCAGTAGGGCTCCCGTTTACCATATGGGAGGCCCCGGGTTCGGTTCCCGGGGCCTCCTGGTGAAGGCAAGCCCGCCCGCACGGCGTGGTTGGCTGACCCAGCGAGCACAAGCAGCAAGGGGGGGATAAATGAATAAATAAATAAAATCTTTAAAAAATAAAAAAATAAATAAAAATAAAAATAGAGAGGATGCAAATAATTAAAATCAGAAATGAAAGGGGGACATTACTACCAATTCTACAGAAATAAAAAGGCTTATAAGAGGGAAGCGGCTGTGGCTCAATCAGTGGGGCTCCCGTTTACCATATGGGAGGCCCCGGGTTCGGTCCCCGAGGCCTCCTGGTGAGGGCAGGTCCGCCCGCACGGCGTGGTTGGCTGACCCAGCGAGCACAGGCAGCAAGGGGGGGATAAATGAATAAATAAATAAAAAATCTTAAAAAAAAAAAAAAAAAAAAAGGATTATAAGAGGATACTATAAACAATTATACACCAACAAAATATATAACCTAGATGAAATGGACAAATTCTTAGCAACACACAAACTGCTTACATTGTCTCAAGAAGAAATAAAAGATCTTAACAGACTAATAAAAAGTAAAGAGATTGAATAAGTAATCAAAGACTGCCCCAAAAAGAAAAGCTCAGGACTAGATGGCTTCATTGGTGAGTTTTACCAAACATTCCAAGAATTAACACCAATCCTGCTCAAAGTCTTCCAGAATATTGAAAAAGAGTGAACACTTCATAACTTATTCTGAAGCCAACATCATCCTAATAACAAAAGCCAGATAAAGATACCACAATAAGAGAAAATTATAGACCAACATCCCTTATGAATATAGATGCAAAAATCCTCAGCAAAATACTAGCAAACTGAATCCAAGAGCACATTAAAAGAATTATACAGCATGATCAGAATGTTTATTACTTGTGTACAGAAATACTATTGATTTTTGCATGTTGATCTTGTACCCCACCATGTTGCTGAATTCATTTATTAGCTCTAGTAACTTTGTTATGGATTTTTCAGGATTTTCTGAATATAGGATTATATCATCTGCAAACAGGGAAAGTTATATATTTCATTTCCAGTTTGGATGGTTTTATTTCTCTTTCTTGCCTAATTGTTCTGGCTAGATCTTCCAGTACAATGTTGAATAACAGTGGTGACAGTGGGCATCTTTGTCTTGATCTTAGAGAGAATACTTTCAGTTTTCCACCATTAGGTATGACATTAGCTGTAGGTTTTTCATATATGTCCTTTATTATGTTGAAGAAGTTCCCTTCTATTTCTAGTTTTCTCAATGTTTTTATCAAGAAGCAGTGCTGGATTTTGTCAAATGACTTTTCTGCATCAACTGAGATGATCATGTGGGTTTTTTCCTTCATTCTAATAATGTGGTATATTACATTAATTGATTTTCTTATGTTGAACCACCCTTGCATATCTGAGATAAATCCTACTTGATCATGGTGTAAAATATTCCTTCTGCCCCTTTATCTCTTTTTTCCCATAATGTGTATATTGATAGTGTCCCACAGGTCTCTTAGGCTATTTTCTTTTTTTTTTTTTTTTTTTTTTTTTAAAGATTTTATTTATTTATTCATTTATCCCCCCCTTGCTGCTTGTGCTCGCTGGGTCAGCCAACCACGCCGCGCGGGCGGGCTTGCCCTCACCAGGAGGCCCCGGGAACCGAACCTGGGGCCTCCCATATGGTAAACGGGAGCCCTACTGATTGAGCCACAGCCGCTTCCCTCTTAGGCTATTTTCTTTTCTTTTTATTTATTTATTTATTTTCTTTATTTATCCTCCCCTTCCCCCAGATGGTTCTCTTGTCTGTCTGCTCCTTGTTTGCTCGCCTTCTCCAGGAGGCACCAGAACCAAACCACAGACCTCCCACGTGAGAGGTGAATGCCCAATGGCCTGAGCCACATCTGCTCCCCATGAGCTACAGTGTCTGCTGACTTGTGGCATCTGTTCATTGCAGTGGGGGCGGTGTCTAGCTTGTGGCAGGGGCGGCATCTGCTCTTCTTTTTAGGAGGCACCGGGACCCAAACCTGGGAACTCCCATGTGGTAGGTGGGTGCCCAATTGTTTGAGCCACTCTACTTTCAATTTTTATAATTATTTTTTCTTTCTGTTCCTCATCTTACTCATTTTAATTGTCTTCTCTTCAAGTTCACTGATTCTCTCCTCTGCTAGCTCCAATTTGATGTTGAAACCCCCTGGGAATTTTTCATTTCAGTTATTGTGTTCAGGGTGGTTGGACCAATGGCCGCCCTCAAAGCCCAGCCCCCAGTAATCTGACGTAACTAACCAAAAGCTGTGATCAGCGATTGGACCACACACACACTGATCTTGGGGAACTAGGCTTCTATGTCCCACTCTGGCACCAGCAAGCTATACAAGTACCTCACTGCTGCCTGCCATGAGGTTGGGAGATGGACAATAGTGGCCACCACCTGAAGAGTGCAATTCACTATTTACCATGATTTACCAGCTTCCTCTTCTTCCTCTTTTTGGGATGCTGCAGTGTTCTACTGGTCTCCAGAGTTTTGAAATAGTTAATTCAGACAGTTCTTGCCTTTTAATAGTTGTTCTGGTAGAGGGACTGATTCCTGGAGCTTTCTGCTTACCAACTTCCCACAATCCCCAATCTCCCATTTTAAATACTAAGATACAAATAGATTAAAAGTAAAAGATGGGGGGAAAAGTATACCATGCTAAAGCTAATCAAAAGAGCAAGGAGGGGGAAGCGGCTGTGGCTCAATCAGTAGGGCTCCCATTTACCATATGGGAGGCCCCGGGTTCGGTTCCCGGGGCCTCCTGGTGAAGGCAAGCCCGCCCACACGGCGCGGTTAGCTGACGCAGCAGGACGACCCAGCAAGGGGAGACAAGGAGACACAGAAAAATGCACAGCAAATGGGCACAGCGAGCACAAGCAGCAAGGGGGGATAAATAAATAAATAAATAAAATCTTTAAAAAAAAGAGAGAGAAAGGAATATTATCAAGGATAACATGAGTTATTATATAATGATAAAAGGACCAAGTTATCAGGAAGATATAGCGATCCTAAACCCCCTGCACCTAATAACAGAGCTTTGAAATACATTAAGCAAAAAATGATAGAACTGCAAGAAGAAATATATAAATCCACAGTTTATAGTAGGAGATTCCAACAGTCATCTATCAAAAATTGATAGACAAAGTCGATACAAATCAGTAAAGATAGATAAGATTTTAACAACACTATCAACCCACTGGATCTACTAGATATTTAGAGAACACTACATCAGCAGAATATACATTCTTTTCTGTTCACATAGAACACTTACCAGGATAGACCATATTTTGAGCCATGACACACATGTCAATAAATTGTAAAGCACTGAAGTCATAAAAGTATGTTTTATGACAACAGTCAGCACAGTTAATAACAGAAAAATCTTTGGAAAATCCCCAAATATTTGGAAACTAAATAGCTCACTTCCAAATAACCCATGGACTAAAGAAGAAATAAGATGAATTTAAAAATTAGTTTGAATGGAATGAAAATGAAAACACGACATATTAAAATTTGTGGAATGCTGCCAAGGTATTATGTATGGAAACATTTATAGTACTAAATGACTATATTGCAAAAGAAGAAAGGTCTTAAATCAATGGCCTCAGCTTTCACCTTAAAGCAGAAAGGGAGCAAATTAAATCCAAATTAAGCAGAAGAAAGAGTATAATAAAGATGAGAGCAAAATTCAGTGAAATAGAAAACAAAAACAATAGAGAAAAATCCGTGAAACCAAAACTGGTTCATTGAGAAGATCAATAAAATTGTAAACCTCTATCCAGACTGATCAGGAAAAAAAAAGAGAAAGAAAAGACAAATTATTAGTTCTAGGAAAGAGAGAGATGACATCACTACAGACTCTAAATATATCAAAGGATAGTAAGGGAAGAGTATAACAACTTTATGCCAATAAATTTGACAACTTAGATGAAATGGCCAAATTCTTTGAAAGATACAAACTATCAAAGCACACTCTAGAAGAAATAGATAACCCAAATAGCCCTACATCTATTAAATAAATTGAATTTGCAGTTAAAATCTTTCCACAGAGAAACTTCCAGGTCTAGATGGCTTCACTGAGGAATACTAGCAAAAATATGAGGAAGAAATTATACCAAGTCTACACAAAATCTTCCAAAAAATTGAGGTAGAGGGAATACTTCCCAACTCATCCTATGAGACCGGTATTACTTTTATATCAAAATCAGGCAAATATTTTCCAAGAAAAGAAAACTACAGACAATATCCCTCATGAACATAGATGCAAAAATTCTTAACAAAATTTTAGCAAATTAAGACAACAATATATAAAAAGGATAATACATAATAGCTAAAAGGAAAATATACCCCAGGAATGCAAAGTTGGTTTAAGATTTCAAAAGCAACAAGTATAATTCACTATATGAATAGATTGAGAAAGAAAAGCCATATGATCATCTTAATAGAAGCAGAAAAACGTTTGGCAAAATTCAACATCCATTCCTGATTAAAACTTTCAATGTACAAAGAATAGTTGGGAAGTTCCTCAACCTGATAAAGGACATTTACAAAAATCCTACAGTTTACTTCAAACTCAAGGGTGAAATACTGAATGCTTTCCCCTTAAGATCAGAATCAAGGCAAGGGCATCTGGTTTCATCACTTTTATGCAACAATGTATTAAAGGTTCTTGCTAGTCCTACTGGAATTAATAAGTGAGTTTTGCAAGGTTTTGGGATACAAGATTAATATGCAAGATGAAATTGTATTTCTATATACTAGCAACAAACAGTCAGAAATTAAAAATTTTAAATTTAATTTACAATAGCATAAGATATATGAAATACTGAAGGATTGATCTAACAAAAGATGTGCAAGAACTATGCAAGTATTGCTGAGAGAAATAAATGCTAAATAAATGGGGAGATGTACCATGTTCTTAGACTAAAAAACTCAAAATTGTTAGGCTGTCAATTCTCTCCAAATTCATCCAGATTCAACAGAATACTAATGAAAATCCCAGCAGGCTTTTTTTTTTTGGGGGGGGGGGGTCGGAATTGACAAGCTAATTTAAAATTTATATAAAAATGCAGAGTACCTAAAATACCCAAAACAACTTCGAAAAAGAAGAAAGTTGAAAGACTTACACTTCTTAACTTTAAGATTCATTATAAGCTATGGTAATCACAACGTATGGTACCAGTATCAAGACAGACAGATGAACGGAACAAAGTAGAGATGCCAAAAATAGGCCAACACTTATATGCTTAATTGAGTTTTGACAAAGATGTTAAGCCAATTCAGTCAAGAAAGGATAATCTTTAAACAAATGATGCTGGAACAATTAGATATGCATAGGCAAAGACCTAAAGCTAAAACAAAACAATTACAACAACAACAAAAACAAACAAAAACTTAACCTGTAACTCAAAATGGATCATAGAGTTAAATGTAAAACCCAAAACTATAAAATTTCTAGAAGAAAATAAAAGAGAAGTTCTTTGTGACTTTGGGTTGGGCAAAGGTTTCTTGGATATAACACCAAAATGAAATATTGGATACAATACAAAAGAAAAAGGTTGATAAATTGGATTTCATCAAACAAAGAACTCCTGTTCTTTGAAAGACACTGTTAAGAGAATGAAAAGACAAGCAACAGACTGGAATAAAATATTTAAAAATCGTATATTTGATAAAGGATTTGTATTCAAAGTATGTAAAGAACTCTCAAAATTTGCTAAAAAAAAAACCACACAAATCCCCCCAAAATGGGCAAAAGATTTGGACAGGCATTTCATCAAGAAGATACATGGATGTCAAATAAGCATATAAAAAGATGCTAAATATCACTAGCCATCAGCAAAATGCAAATTAAAACCACAATAAAATACTGTTACACACCAATCAATGTCAGAAAGCATACCAAGTGCTGGCAAGGATGTGGAGCAAACAGGCCTTTCTTACATGGCTGGTGAGAATGCCAAATTGTACAACCATTTTCGAAAAGCCTTTAGGCAGTTTCTTGAAAAATTAAACATACTCCTACCATATAACCCAGCGTTTCCACTAGTAGGCATTTACCCAGGAGAAATGAAAGCATAAGTCTACACAAAGAGTTATACATGAATGCTCATTCCCAATTTATTTGTTACAGCCCCAAACTGGAAATAACCCAATTGTCCATCAACAGATAAATGGATAAACAAATTGTGGTAGAGCCATACAATGGAATACCACTCAGCAATGAAAGGAATAAACTATTGACACACACAACAACATGACTGAATCTCAAAGCAAACAGACAAGAAAGGGTACATACTGTATGATTCTATTTATATAATGTTTTAGAAAATGCAAACTAAAATATAGTGAAAGAAAGCAGATCAAGAGAAGCGTATGTGGCTCAGGCAGTTGAGTGCCCACCTCCCACATGGGAGGTCCCAGGTTCGGTTCCTGGTGCCTCCTAAAGAAGATGAGCAAGACAGCGAGCTGACGCAACAAGATGATGAAACGAAGAAACACAACAAGGAAACACAATGAGAGACACAAGCAGAGAGCGGAGGTGGCTTAAGCAATTGGGCACCTCCCTCTCACATGGGAGGTCCTGGGTTTGGTTCCTGGTGCCTCCTAAAAAAAAAAGAAGCCAAGCACACTATGAACAGACACAGAGAGCAGACAGCGAGTGCAAACAATGGGGGGGGGGGGGCGGGAATAAATAAAAAAAATAAATTTAAAAAAAAAAAGAAAGAAAGAAAGCAGATCAGTGGCCTCCTGTGGATAGGGTGAGACAGAGAGTGGATGGAGGCAGAAAAATTTTGGGGGTGATAGATATACTTATTATCTTGATTGTAGTGATGACTTCATGGGTGAATACATATGTCAAAACTTATAAAATCGTTCAGTTTAAATATATGCAGTTCATTGTATGTTAATTATAACTCAAAAAAGTTGTTAGAAAGATTCCCAGAAGCAAGTGTGGGGGGCAAGTAGTAATGGTGAGCAAAGAAACTAGCAAACGTGTTGGTGAATCTAACTAAGAATTGGTTATACACAGTAATGATGAAAATAATTACTACTTTTTAGAGATTTTAAGATAAGATGGAATGAAAACACCAGATTTTGTGTGGATTGGGAGAAATTAGGGATTTTACTCAACTCCAGATTTGGGGTGTGCATGTTGCTTACTTACCTTCTGTGCTAGCTGAGGGTCCAAAAGGAGGGGATGAAAAATCAGCCCAGAAGAAATATGGAATAAGAAAAAAAATGACACAAAGAAAAAACATAGTAAATGGAAAGACCCAAAATAAGATAGTAATGGAAGTCATGGGGAAGCAGTAATTGACTGACCCCCTTAAAAATCCTGTGGGAGTCAAGGAAAGCTTCCTGGAAGAGGAAACATTTATTTTAAGTGGTTTTAAACAGTGAGAAGAGGGTGCTCACCTAGAGAAAACAGGAAATTTATAATAAATAGAGAAGGTTGCATAAGAAAATGCACAGGGAAGTAAAAGGACATGCTGGGGCCAGCTCATAGGATGTGACCCCAAGGCAGGTGGCTGGAGGGGGGGGCAGGAGACTGCAAATATAAATTGGGGCCACATCACTGAAGGCCTTGAGTGAGGGTGGTGGGAAACCATAAAAAGCTTTTCTAAGCAGAGGTGACAAGGTCTGAGTGTTCTCAAAGGATCCCCCTGGTGTGGCGTAGAGAATGAACTATTGAAGCAGTACTGGAGGTGGGGAGACGTATGAGGAAGGCTGAGGGGAGGCCACAGGGACAGAGAAAGTCTCCTTCCACTCCCTCCACAATTCAGCTCCTGGTCATCATCAGTGACAGGCCCTTTGGTACAAAGATGTTCCGGGGCAGCGTGACTTCCTGGCTCAGAGAAGAGGAGACAGAGAGAGATTAAGTGTCTAAACTCCCCCACTTTAGAGATGAGGAAACCGAGTTAGAGAGAACTGTGTTCGTGGCAAATCAGTGCAGCACTACATCCGTGGGATATGCTGCTTAAAAGTGACCTCGTGGCGCATCCTACCCTGCAGCATGCCCACAACCCATGTCTCGGGTTGTGTACTTACCTCATTCCTAGTTTTCTGGTTTCTTAGTAAACTCTTTACTCCCTTGCCTACCCGACGGCATGCCCTTAAATTCCTTTATGCGACATAACCAAGAACCAAGCACATCCGCTACCCATGTCCCAGGTTGTATACTTATCGCATTTCATTTTTTCTTGTTTCTTAATAAATTCTTTACTCCCTTGCCTTAAAAAAATAATAATAATAATGACGTAACAGCTGACCTTCAGATCTACCGTAGGAAGCGGAAGCAGCGAGGAAAGAGCAGGGGTCTGAAGGCCGGGGTCCTGGTGCCCATTTGGCACGAGCTTACTGTGTGTATCGTGGCCTCTGGGGTCCATCATCTACCCTGTCACTCCAGCCTCACAGTGAGGGCGCTGGAGGCGCTGACCGCCCAGGGCTTGCTTCAGACCTGGAAGTGCACATGGGTCAGCAGATCCCATCCCAGAGCTCCGTGTCCTGCCCATAGTGCCTCTCCCAGGGGCTGATCCCTGTCCCCACCACTGAGCTCCAACACTTGGGGAAACAAGACCCTCTGCTTGCTTGCTTTCCTTAAAATGCAAAAGCCTCATTGTTTTCACTATTAAAATCACATAGGCTCATTGTTTAAAATTCAAATTGTAAAAGAAGTATAAAGGAGAAAGCAAAATTCAAGTGAAATCTGATCTTCCAAAGGCAGACACATTAGGACTTGGGGGAACAGCCTTGCAGACACCTTCCTATGTGTGCATGCACACATACACCTGAGAACACTGTCACACAAATTTTGTGTAAATAGGATCATACTATTTTAACTGTGGTGCAATTTAAGTTTTCACTCAATAATATGTACATGTGTGTAAGCATACTTTTTACCTTATTTTTAAAAATTTATTTTGCTTACATACTCACATACAAATACACAATTTACATAAATGTATAAATGTAATCAGCATGAATATGAAACTCCAGCTACCTCTTTATTTTTAGTGGCTGTTATCCTTTATTAATGGATAGACCATAAACACTGCTACAACAAACATCTTAAAACTTATATCCTTTTGCATATTTTAGGAGAGATTTCTGGATGTGAAACGCTGGGTCAAAAATATGAACACTAAAAATATTTGATATATATTACCCAATTACCTTCCCAAAATTTAGTAGTGCCAATTCTCACATTTACCAATAATATATAAGTGCCTAGCTCCCAGAACCCTTTCAAACAGAAGGCATTATTAGTTTTTAATCTAATCGGTGAATGTGCCATTTCATTGCTTTTATTTTCATTTCTTTGGTTATTAGTGACATTGATAACCTACTTATTGGCTGTTTGGGTGTTTTCTTTTTGTGAAATGAACTGTTTGTGGCCTTGTATTTTCTGTTGGGGACATTTGTTTTCCTCTTATTGATTTTTAAAAGCTCTTTGTATATTAGAGATTTAACCTTAGACCATCTGGTTTCTCAGGGTCTCTGGAATTTGTCAGTATGGTTCCCTGCAAAGATAGGTTCCCAAGAGACTGGAGCAGTTCTGCCTCTGGTCAGCGGAGGGCAGCAGTGGGCAAGATTCACTTCCAGGCAGGACACCTTTAGGCCTGAATAAGAGCTGGGCAAGCATACATACACACATGCTTGCACACAAATGCACACACAATAAAGAGACTTCCAGAGAGCGTCTCAGGAAACCACTTGGTTCATGGACTCTGAAGGGTCCTCCAACACAGATTATTTCCCCCTAGCCTCTAGAGACAGTTCTGAATAATGAAGAGAACCAGGCTCCCATGTCAGACTGGCGTTCAAAATCCAGCTCTGTCACCTAGTGGCTAGAGGTTGGTTGCAACCTTTGTGAACTCCCTACTTCTCGGTTTCCTCATCTGTAAAATGGGTTCAGTAACAACCACCTCACAGGGTGTGGTGGAAGTAAGGTGAATTGCGGAATGTAAACATCTGGCCTGTCTAGGTGCTCAGTAAGTGTGAGCCCTGATTTGGTGTCTTCCCTGCCCAGCACCCCCCCATTCATTCATTTGCTCCTGTGTCCTTCCCCAGCCTGCCCCAAAGTTTGATCAAGAAGACCCACTTCTGGTTGTGTGGAGGGAGGTTGCTGGGAAGGAGATAGTGAGGAGAGGGAGAGCCAATGAGGGCAGTAGGGAAATACTTGGTGTTGGGGCAGCCAGAGAGATGCCATTGTTTTGTTTGTTTGTGGGTGTTTTTTTGTTTTGTTTTGTTTTGTTTTTTGAGGTACAGGGATAGGGATTGAACCTGGGACCTCATATGTGGGAAGCCGGCACTCAACCACTGAGCCACATAGGCTCCCCCAAGTTGGTTTTTTCATTTGTTTGCTTGTTGTTTGTTTTTTTAGGAGGCACCAGGGTTGAACCCGGGACCTCCCATATAGGAAGCAGGTGCTCAACAGCTTGAGCCACATCTGCTCCTGGAAATGCCGTTTTGGGGGGGGGGCAGCACCTGGCAATTGATGGGAGGTGTCGATGGTGAGAAGAGGGGATGAGGGGTCCTCCCCGGTTTCTGGCTTGGAGGACTGAGTGCATGGCCAGGGGAGGTGTAGTTTTGTTTTGTCTGGATTGTGTTGAGTTTGAGATGCTTGAGGGGTTTCCAGAATCCCTGGAATTTCAGCAGTGGGAAATCATGGCTCTGGCCTCCCTCCACTTCACTTACCTCCTCCCTTCCTCATCCCCACATCTCCCCAGCCCATCCATGCCCAGGGCTCAGAGCTATTCTAGACCTAATTCAGAGAGAGAGGATTGTCTCCTTCCTTGTTTCCTCCCTGCTCAGCCCCTCACCCGCCCTCAACTCCCCCCTGATCCCAGGTCTGGGGAGGGGGACAAGGGAGTTCCCTTTTTTCCAGTTTAGGATCCAGATCCCTTCCCCATACTGGGAGCAAGGCAGGGCCCAAGGGGTGCTGACTCCGGACGGGAAACTGGAAAAATGGGTTTCTGATGGGAAGACTATGGCCTTGGGTGGGATGAATCATGAGTGAGCAGAGAGGAGAAGTCAGCCAAGTAGGAGAAGGTGAGGGTGGACCCAGCCCTGAGACTGTGGACTTTAGGGGAGGAGAAGTGGGCAGGAAAGAGGTGAGGTCCTGGGAAGGAGGGAGTTGGGGGGAGTGGAGGGAAAAGAGAGAGTCTGAGTTTCCCTCAGTCTCCAACCTGGTCCCAGGGCTGAGGCAGGACACAGACTTTCATTCCGTTGTTTATGTTAATAATGCTCCATTGACGGATTGCTTGCAGTATGCCCTCCCCCTGCTAAACATTATTTTATATAGTCCTCAATGACCTTTATTGTCAATCTCTATTTTACAGATAAGGACACAGCTCAGAGAGGTTAAGCCACTCACCCCAAGCCACACTGAGTCAGGACAGAGCCTCTCTTACCCCCAGAAGCTGAAGGCTCACCTCCTCCTCCCATCTGCCGATGGGAGGTCCACCCTGCCGATGTTGGACCATGCCCTGCACCCTCAGAAGGTGACTGCATATGTGGAAGCACGGTCTAGGGTTGACTGGACTTCAGGACAAGCGTGAGGCCAGGCTGGGGGAGGTGGGCCTGCAGCATCACGGGCCTGGGTTCTGCCGCCGCTCAGTCAGGGCCTGACTGTGTGACTTGGGCAAGTCTCTTTGGCTTTCTGGTCCTCAGTTTCCCCATCTACCCACAAAATCAGTGATTCCCAACCTGGGGTCCCAGGTACCCCAAAGTCCCTGGAACTATAATCAGGGTGAAGATGCTCAGAGAATGATGGGGAGACTCACTCACCACTAGTTTACCCTAGCCACTGTTGCCCTAATGCTGAAGGACTTGGAAAGTTCTATGAATCTGTGGGCTTCAGTGGGTGGAAAGGAATGAAACCAATTGGTGCTCAGTGGAGAACATGACTGGGTCCCCTACCAGCCTGGCAGTGGAAGGGTCAACAGGAGGGTCAGTAGGGGGTTGTTTGGGGTTCCCTTAAAGCTGCGCTGTTTTGTGGTTCTGCGAGGAAGGGAGAGGGAAGCTTGTGCATGTGGGAAGAGGGGCTGGCAGTCCACCCCTGCTGTGTGGGGGAAGGCCTGCTGCTCCTCTCCTATCCAGCCAAGGTAGGCAATGGGTGGTGGGTGTGGCTTCCGGAATCTTATCAATGCCACAGGAATGTTTGCAGCTTTGCGTTAGCAAACCGAGCCATAGGCACAGGAGTGGGATGCGGGCCAGGGCCTGTCCTGGTTGTGGGTGGGAACCCGGGGAGGCCCCCACCAGGTAGGTTTGAGTTGAGGTCAGGTTTCGGGTGGGGCTGGCCAAGGAAATTGCCCAGCAAGCATCAGGCATCTGATGCCCTGCTCCCTGCCCTAAGCTGGCATATCCTCCCTGCTGCCAGGCTCCATTCCAGCTTTACCCCCATCCCCCAAGTTCCCTAAATCAAACCCAGGGATTGCTATGCTCTTTGTTATATCTGCATTTATCAAAGCATAGAATGCCTAAACAGCACCAGGCATTTCTCTTCATGACCTTATTTAATCCTTATAACCTGCCCAGTGAGGTAGGTATATGTTATGGATTGATTCATGTCCCCTACAAAGACATGTTCAAGCCCTAACCCCCTGTTCTCTGGATGTAAACCCATTTGTAAATAGGATCTTTGAAGATGATATTAGTTAAGGTGAGGCCAAACTGAATCAGGGTGGGCCTTAATCCAGTATGGCTGGAGTCCTTACAAGGAGAGGCTATTTGGGCACAGTCGTTGTCAGAGTCGGTAGGAGACAGAAAGACCATGTGACAGAGGTAGAGATTGAGGTTTGGACTGCTGGTAAACCAGCATGAGACTGCTACAAGTGTCAAAGAAAGCATAATCCTGCCAACACCTTGATTTTGGGTTTCTAGCCTCCAAAACTGTGAGACAATAAATTTCTCTTGTTTCAGCCAATGAATCTGTGGTATTTGTTATAGCAGCCCTGGCAAACTAAGACAGTATAAATATTTAAATAGCTAGTTTACAGGTGGGAGAAAAATAAGTCTCAGAGAGTTTAAGTGACTTGTCGAAGGCCACACAACTACTAAATGTCAGAGGTAGGTTTGGAATCTAGATGTGCCTGACTCCAAAGCTGGTTCACCTTGCATTTCACTGAGCTGGGAGTTCAGAGGGAACAAAATCTGGTCCTTCCCCTTCTGGGGCATCCAGTCTGTTCCTAGAGGGATAAACAGACAGATAAATATTCTCATATAGCATGTTCAATAAGCAAAAATTGCAGTGGGTAGGAGCCTTGGGATGGATGGCTGCCTCTTCTCCTCCTGTAGACTGTTCACTCCATGGATGGGGCCTGGCTACATCCCTCCAGGTTTAAATCACCCCAGCAGAGGAAAATGAGAAGAGGGAGAGAGAAAGAGAGAGAGTATGAGTGTGTGTTCTGATGACAACAGAGTCATTGTATCCAGCTATCCCTGAGACCAGCTCCAATCTGTCTCTCCTAAGGGTGTCAACCAACAATTTCTCATTTTTTATTAAGCCGGTTTGATATGCGCAACCAAAAGACACCAAATTAATGTGTAAAGCATGCAAATGGCTTCAAAATAGAACTCTTGACTTTTATCCTCATAACCTATGTCTTCCCCATACTTCCCTATCTTTCTATATGGCTTTCCACCATTCACCCAGTTGCTTAAGTTCTTTTCTCACTCCTCCCCTAAATATCCAAGCTGCAACAAGCCCTGTCAATCCGACCTCCAAAACATATCTCAAATCCATCTATTTCTCTTCATTTGCACTGACATCCCAGTCCAAGCCATTATCATCTCTTACCTGGATTACTTCAAATAGTCTTATCATCGGTCTCCTGGCTTCAATTGTTGTTCTCTGCGAATATTTCTACACATAGCAGAGAGAGTGATCATTCAAAAACATGGACGAGATCATGTCACTTTCTCTCTTAAAATTCTTCAGTAATTTCCCACTGCACTTGGAATGAAATACACACTCTATCAGGATCTCAAATATCTGACTCTTATCTGTCTTCTAATGTCACCTTGCCGACTATCTATTCCAAAAACTATCAAGCTCATTTCTGCTTCAGGATACTTGCATTTGCTACTTTACTCTGTCTGGAAGAATCTACTTCACATGGCTGTTTCTTTCTCACCATCAAGTTGGGCCTCAAGTTCACCTCTAATAAAGTCCTTCCTTGGCCATCCTAGCTAAAGCGTCCTCCACTTGCCACTCCTATGCAAAATTATTCATTATTCTATCATCCTGTCTGCCTTCTTCATAGCACTTTTCACAGTTTGCAATTTTGGATGAACCAGAAATAGACTAGTCATCGTGAAAATTGAAGCCCAGCTTTAGATCACCTCAGTCCCTGATTGCATTATGGTGATCTGCCCCTATTTCCTGGCAGAAGCAAAAATATATCCCTCCTGAGGAAGAGAACATGATCCAGAGCTTCAAATTACCTCTACATTGTTTTCCATACACAATTCAAAATTTAATTTAAAAATTACCAAACATGCAAAAAGACATGAATTTACCATACAATCAAGAGGAAAAATAGAAATATACCCACAGAAGACTCAGATATTGGCATTATTATTTTAAATGAGTGATTAATATGCCAACAAGTTTAATGAAAAGATGGAAAATTTCAGCAGATAACTGAAACTATGGAAATAATAAAAATTAAGTTCTAGAACTAAAAAATATAACAACTGACAAAGAAGGCTTAAATAAATGGAAAGAGATTCCATGTTCATGGATTGGAAGACTAAATATTGTTAAGGTGTCAATTCTACCCAAATTGATTTATAGATTCAAATGCAATTCCAATCAAAAAAATTTTATTTAGAAGGGAAAGGGGCCTCAAATAGCCAAAAACACCTCAAAAAAGAACAAAGTTGGAGGAGTCACACTTCCTGACTTTAAAGCATATTGCAAAGCTTCATGTCAAAATAGCATAATACTGGCATAAAGATAGACATATTGATCAGTGGAATAGAGTTGAGAGTTCAGAAATAGACCCTCATATCTATGATCAATTGATTTTTTTTAAAGATTTATTTAATTTATTTCTCCCCACCCCCCTTGTTGTTTGTGCTCACTGTCTGCTCTCTTCGTCTGTTCATTATGTGCTCATCTTCTTTTTGGAGGTACCGGGAAACAAACCCTGGACCTCCCTTGTGGGAAGGAGGTGCCCAATCACTTGAGCCACCTCCACTCCCTATGGTCAACTGATTTTTGACAAGGCTGCCAAGTCCATTCAAATGGGACTGAACAGTCTCTTGAACAAATGGTGCTGGGAGAACTGGATATCCATAACCAAAAGAATGAAAAAGGACCCCTATCTCACACATTATACAAAAATTAACTCAAAATGGATCAAAGACCTAAATATAAGACCAAGGACCATAAAACTCCCAGAAGAAAATGTAGGGAAGCATCTTCAAGATCTTGTGGTAGGCAGTGGTTTCTTAGAATTTACATCAAACACGAGCAATGAAAGAAAAAATAGATAAATGGGACTGCCTCAAAAGTGAATACTTTTGTGCTTCAAAGGACTTTGTCAAGAAGGTGAAAATGCAGCCTACTCAATGGAAGAAAATATTTGGAAACCACATATCCAATAAGGGTTTAATATCCAGAATATATTTTTAAAATCCTATAACTCAATAATAAAAAGGCAACCCAATTAAGAAATGGGCAAAAAAATTGAATAGACATTCTTCCAAAGAGGAAATACAAACATCTAAAAAGTACATGAAAAGATGCTCAATATCACTAGCAATTAGGGAAATGCAAAGCAAAACCACAATGAGATATCATTTCACACCTACTAGACTGGCCACTACTGAAAAAACAGAAAACTACAAGTGTCAGAGAGAATATAGATAAATATGTACACTTATTCACTGCTGGTGGGAATGTAGAATGATACAGCCACTGTGGAAGACAGCTTGGTAGTTTCTCAGGAAGCTAAGTATAGAACTAACATATGATTTGGCAATCCCGCTACCAGGTATATACTCAGAAGAAGTGAAAGCAGGGATGCGAACAGACATTTGCATACCAATGTTCACAGCAGCATTATTCACAATTGCCAAAAGATGGAAACAACACAAGTATCCATCAACTGATGAATGGATGAACAAAATATTGTATATACACACGAAGGAATATTATTTAGCTGTATGAAGAAATGTTGTCCATGTATGTAACAACATGGATGAAACTTGAGGATATTATATTGAGTGAAATAAGCCAGACACAAAAGGACAAATATTGTGTGATCTCACTGATATGAACTAATTATAATGCACAAACTCATGAAGTTAATATATAGAATATAGTTTACCATGAGATAGAATGAGAGGAGAGTGGGAATCTGATACTTAATTTGTGCAGAATTTTCCATAAGGTTGATTATAAATGATTGGAAATGAATAGAGGTGATGATAGCACATTATTGTGAGTGTAATTAACAGTGCTGAATTGTGAGTGTGATTGTGGTTAAAAGGGGAAGTTTAGCATTGTGTATGTCACTAGAAGGAAAGATAGAGGATGAAACATGGGACTGTATAACATACTGAACCCTATTGTGTATGATGAATGTAGTTAATAATACAAATGTAAGAATGTTCTTCCATGAACTAGAACAAATGTATGCCACTATTACAAGGTGGTAATAACGGGGCAATATATAGGAAAAAATGCACCTAATGCAAACTATGGACTAGAGTTAACAGTAATATTTTAATATTCCTTCATCAGTTGTAACACATCAATGCTAAGTGTCAATAATGGGGGGGGGGGTTGGGAGTGGATGTGGCTTAGGCAGTTGAGTGCCCGCCTCCCACATGAGTGGTCCCAGGTTTGGTTCCCGGTGCCTCCTAAAGAAGACAAACAATGAGCATACAACAAGCAGACATAGAGCAAAAACAACAAACAGACAATAAGCAAAACAATGAGCAGACAACGAGCAGAAAATGAGCAAAAAACAATGAGCAGACATCAAGCAAAAACACTGAGCAAGACAATGTGCAAACAATGAGCAGACAACAAGCAAAAATAGATGAGAAGGAAGTAGATGTGGCTCAAGCAGTGGAGTGCCCACCTCCCACACGGGAGGTCGTGGGTTTGGTTCCTGGTGCCTCCTAAAGAAAAAACAGACAATGAGCAGTCAATAAACAAAAAACAATGAGCAGACAATGAGCAAAAACAACAAGCAGACAATGAGCACAAACAATAAGCAAAAGTAATGAGTAAACAGACAAGGGAACCATCTTGGGTGGGGGGAATAATAGAGGGGTTTAAGGGTGTCTTAGTTTGCCAAAGGGCTGCTGATGCAAAGTACCAAAAATGTGTTGGCTTTTTAAAAGGGGATTTATTTGGGGTAAAAACTTACAGTTCCAATGCTGTGAAATGTCCATATCAAGGCACTATGAGAGACACTTTCTCACCAAAGTCAGCTAATGTTAATCCTAGTGTACTGCCACATGGTAATCAGGCTTATGGCAGGGCTTGTCTCTTCCACCTTGAGCTGCTCTGTGGGCCCAGCCTCTTGGGGGGTTTTGTGCTTAAGCTTTGGCTGCTAGTTATCATTGAGTCCTCTCTCACATGGCAGGATAAAAAGTAGAGACTTCCTTTCTCTGTGTGTCTCTCTCTTTGTCTCCATTTATATAAAACCCAGCAAGAGCATGGAAACTCAACCTGAACCATGCCTCACTGATGTAGTCCAATCAAAAGGGTCTCACATCCACAGGAATGGATTAGTTTAAAAACATGATATTTTTCTTTTTGGGATTCATAAAGGAACTTCAAACTGTCACAAAGGGATAAGGGATTTTTTGAGCAATGAAAATGTTCTAAAATTGATTGTGATGAATGAACAACTCTACAATTATACTGAGAGCCACTGATTGTGCACTTTGGATGCATTGTATGGTGTGTGAATAAAACTGCATATATATATATAACAATTGAAATTAAGGACTCAATAGATAAGTTTGACTGAAGAGTAGACACAACTGAAGAGACAATGACTATATTGGAATTAGGCCAAAAAATTTGTCCAGACTGAAACAATGAGGGACTAAAGAATGAAAAACTAAAGAAAGAATGTAATATGCATATGAAACACAGTGAATATGTCTGCCTTGTGTGTAATTGGAGTCTCAGAGTGAAAAGAAAAAAGGGCAGAAGCAGTGTTTGAAGAGATAATGGTTGAGTATTTCCAAAAACAAAGACATTGGATACATGAAGTACCATGAGCCGCAGGCAGAATGAATACAAAAGAAACACGATGGTAAAACTTTTGAAAACCAAAGTCAAAGAGAAAATCTTAAAAGCAGCCTGAAGTAGGGAAATAGCACCTTCAAAGGAGCTACAATAATACAGACAGCTGACTTTTACACCAAAACCATTGAAGCCAGAAGGCAATGGAATGAATGATAGCCTCACATTGCTGAAAGAAAATACTGCCAATTTAGGATTCTATATCCATTACTCCTATAACATCACATCCTTTTACTAGCCCTCACTAATTCAGTTCCAGTCACACTGGCTTCTTTGTTCTTGTACTTACCAGACATATTTATGCCATAGGCTCTTTGCTCTGGCTCTTTCTTCTGATTTGTTCTTCTCTCAGATATCTGTATAGCTTTGGCCCTCACACTTTCAAGTCTTTTCTCAAATATCACCATTTCAGTGAGGCCAAGCCTGACTGTCCTATTTAAAACCATAACATACTCACATCACCCAGAACATATGAACTCTCTTCCATGAATTATTTTTCCCTATACATTATCACTTTTTTATGTAGTCTGCCAGTCTGCCAAAATGCAATATACCAGAAATTGGTTGGCTTTTACAATGGGGATTTATTAGACTCTAAGATTAGTTTCGAGGCTGAGAAAAATGTCCAAATCAAGGCATCATCAGGCAATGCCTTCTCTCCAAAGACCAGCTTCTGGCAATCCTGAACTCCTCTCTTACATGGAGGTGTCTGCTGGTCCCTCTGTTCTCTTCTGGGTTTCTTGCTTTCAGCTTCTGGCTTCCTCTAGCTTTTTCTCTGCTTCTATGGCTTTCTCTCTGTGGGTTTCTCTCTCTGTCTCTCTCTCTGTATTCATCCCATTTATAAAGGATTCCAGTGAGAGGATTAAGACCCACCCTGGGTCATGCCCTACTGAACTAATCTAATCAAAAGATCCTGAAATGAACCTCCTCTTTCCTGAGCGGAAATTGTTTTTTTTGCTGCTATATGTTTAAAGTACTTTAACATGGTTAAAAAAAAAAAAAAAAAAAAAATCCCACGTACAATAGGTTTACACTCACAGGAATAGATTAGCTCTAAGAACATGATTTCCTGGGGTACAATCTCAAACTAATACACATACTATATCCTTTACTTATTTATAATGTTTATTGCTTTTAAATCAAGCTCCCCCTATTTAAATGTAAGCTGATAGATGTAAGGGATTTATTTTAAAAATATATAATGCAATCATATGCTGAGTTTGGCTTAGAGAGAGGCCACATTTGAGCAACAAGGAGGCTCTCAGGTGGCAACCCTTAGGTACCCCACAACTGCAGGCTAAGTCTCAGTTACAAGAGCAAAGACTCACAAGGGTAGTCATCAATAAAAATAACACATCAGTGGGTCATCCTCTTTTGACAGACACTGTCCCTGCACTCAGAGGACTATTGCTGCTCCCTTGGAGACTGTGGCAGAGCTCTCCAGGCTAGGAATTCAGATTCCCTCATTTATTGTGTGATTGTCAACCCATCGTGACCATGCCCCATCTTTTGATCTTTAGAACGATTTTGTATATCTTCATGTATATTCGGATGAACTAATTCCCATGAATCCCCCCTCCCAGACACCCCCCCACCAATAATCCCCTGCAGTACCCATTGTAACCCTTCTGTGATCCAAATCCTCCATGAACATGTAGTCCATAAAATAATCAAATACATTTACTAGGAAAAAGAAACAACTATGATAAGCTTACATGCAAGAGACAAACATAAGGAAATTCAGGGAAAAAAAAAAAACAAGAAAAAAAAAATCAAACAAACAAAACAAAACAAAACAAAATATAATTAGCGGATTGGGACATTCAAAAAAATGGGCAAAAAAGCAAAGTGCCCAACGTGGGACATGACTCCCAGGGATGAGCCTCCCTGGTAACGAGGGATTAATACCAAGTGCCAACTGGCAACACAACTGGAAAAAGACCTTGAATAAAAGGGGGAAAAGGTAAAGACAAATGAGTTCAAGTGGCTAAGAGATTTCAAAGAGAGTCGGGAGGTCATCCCAGAGGTAACTCTTATGCACACCTCAGTAGGAGCTCATAGAACATCTAAGTGCCTATCACCCCACACAGAGGGGCTCCTAAGAGCTCTGGAGACACCCAAGTCCTATATAAGTGGGGATAGCCCCAGAGACTGATGCCTTATCAGTGGGCTCTATTTTGGAATCTGTGCTCCTGAGAGTGACAGAATTGGACTCAAATAAGTCCTCCCTGCACATGGTTCATCAGTCCCTTCTATTCAAACCTATATGTGATGCAGAAGTTTTTAGGTATACTTCCAGAGACTGGAGCCTCTGGCCTACCTATGTGCCAGGTGTGCGTGGAATCTCGGTGGAGCTGCAACTCCTACCCTACAGCTCAATGGACTCATCCAAGTCACCTGGCAAGGAGACAATGATGGGCAACGGCCATCCCAGGGAATGGAGAGGGCCTGCATCTACAGGAAGGATCATCCCACCCACCATATCCATGGGATATAAGCCCTCTCTCACTTGGAGGTGGAGTGGACATCACCATCCCAGTCCCCTCAGGATTGGGGGAAGAATTATGGGCTAGAGTGGACTTGATGGTATTCTGTTGTACACATATGGTGATTCTAGCAAAGGAAGAAATTATAACAATGAGGTGGAGCCAGTGGCCACTTGACACTTTTGGGGCAGGGAAGGGACGAGCAGTTGAAATACAGGGGCTTCTTTGGGATTTGGAGGTTGTCCTGAGTACCGTTGTAGCAATGGATGTAGGCCATTTTAAATCAGCACACACCACTCAGAAGTGTGTGGGAGAGAGTGTGGTCTACGATGTGCACTGTGGTCTATGGTTGGTGGCAAGGCCCCAGGATGTGTAAGTCCATTGAGGGTGGTGGGCCACACTTGTGGGAGATGTTTGTGTGGGATGTGGTAGGAGGTGTGGGAGGTGGGCAACATGGGAATCCCAGGGGGTTCTGTGTAATATTTTCGGTAATCTAAGCACCTCTTAAAATATATTTATATATATATATAAGTTAAAAAAAATGTGTGTATATATATATATATATATATATATATTTTTTAAACTCCAGATTTTTATTTTCGGTTTTTTAATTTTATTTATTTATTCATTTATCCCCCCCTTGCTGCTTCTGCTCGCTGGGTCAGCTAACCACGCCGTGCGGGCAGGCTTGCCTTCACCAGGAGGCCCCAGGAACCGAACCTGGGGCCTCCCATATGGTAAACGGGAGCCCTACTGACTGAGCCACAGCCGCTTCCCCAGATTTTTTTTTTTATCAGGAAAGTCTTTTAGGATATTTAGTTTGCCATAATGATAGAAACAAGTCCCCCTTCATTACTTGTTTACAATTGTTTTTATTATTTCCCAGTGTCCTTTATTGTAAGGCAAGACTAATCTTCTCTTGAAATAGAAGTAGGTAGGATATATGTATATGACTATATACATATATAGAGACACAAATATATGTGTATATACATATTTAGGTGGGAAATACATGTATATGCTTCCCCTCCTCCCCGAGATGGCTCCCTTGTCTGTTTGCTCGTTGTTTTTTGCTCATTGTCTTTTTTGCTCGTTGTTTGCGCTCATTGTCTGCTCATTGTTTTTTTTTTTTTTTTTTTAAAGATTTTATTTATTTATTCATTTATCCCCCCCTTGCTGCTTGTGCTCGCTGGGTCAGCTAACCACGCCGTGCGGGCAGGCTTGCCCTCACCAGGAGGCCCCAGGAACCGAACCCGGGGCCTCCCATATGGTAAACGGGAGCCCCACTGATTGAGCCACAGCCGCTTCCCTGCTCATTGTTTTTTGCTCATTGTCTGCTCATTGTCTGTTTTTCCCTTAGGAGGAACTGCGAACCAAACCCAGGACCTCTCATGTGGGAGGCGGGCACTCAACTGCTTGAGCCACATCTGCTCCCATGGCTATGTTTTTAAGTATGGATGTTTTCAGTTGTAAGTTAAAGGAAACCCAACTACAAGTGACTTAAAAAATAAGAACATTTATTATCACACATAAGAAGTTATCCAGACGTAAGGTTTCTCCAGTGTTAACTCAATGCTCATGTCAATTTGCTTTTTCATTTTCACATTTTTTTTAGCAGGCTGATTGTCATGCAGTTTCACAGACATGAAAATATCTTGCTAAAGAGGGATGATTTCTTCTTGTGCCTTCTTTTTAAGGGCTTAGATACCTGTGTTCTGCAATCTCCCTAGCAGACCTTCCTCCTGTCTCAGTGACCAAGATTATCATTCCAAAACCACTTACAGGCAAGGACAAGGGAGTATTGTGATTGGCTTACACTGATCATGATTTGTTTGCTGTGGTGAGAGGGATCCAGGCCCTCAAGTGGCAGAAGGCTACTTGATTTCTGACCAAAATGAAAATTCTGTTACCAAGGGAGTGTTGTTGAGTGGGCAATCCATATGATCTCTTACAAAGCATTTCATATTTTATCACTTAAAAAGTTACTTTACGTTCTTGAGCTCACTAATCCTCACCTGGCCAGGTGTATTTAACCATGCCATTTTGCAGATGAAGCTCAAAGTTGGGTGACTTGTTGAAAGTCACACAGCTAAGACATTTCAGGATCTTATTTGGGGCCCACCACTGTTGCCTGTCCCTGCCTGGGGGTGGCTGTAGTGGTTTAAAACCTGGTCACGGGGAAGCGGATGTGGCTCAAGCAATTGGGCCCCCATCTACCATATAGGAGGTCCAGGGTTTGATGCCTGGGCCTCCTGGTGAAAGGCAAGCTGGCCCGTGTGGTGAGCTGGCCCGTGTGGTGAGCTGGCCTGTGCGGAATGCTGGCCCGCGTGGAATGCTGGCCCGCGCAGAAGTGCTGGCCTGCGCGGAGAGCTGGTGCAGCAAGATGAAGCAACAAAAAGAGACACAGAGGAGAGACAATAAGAGACGCAGCAGACCAGGGAGCTGAGGTGGTGCAAGACATTGAGCGCCTCTCTCCCACTCCGGAAGGTCCCAGAATCGGTTCCCAGTGCCACCTAAAGAGAAGACAAGCAGACACAGAAGAACAGAGAGCAGACAGCGAGTGCAAAATAACGGGGGTGGGGGTGGGGTGGAGAAAAAATAAATAAATAAAATAAAAGTTTATAAAAACTGGTCACAAAATTTCCAAAAGATGGAAGCAGCCCAAGTGTGCATCAACAAACGAAAGGACAAACGCAATGTGGTACAGCCATGCTATAGCATAGTATTTGGCCCTAAAAAGGCATTAAGTACTGATACATGCCACAACATGGATGAACCTGGAAAACATTATGTTAAGTGAAAGAAGCCAGTCACAAAAGACCACATATTAAATGATTCCATGTATATGAAATGTCCAGAAAAGGCAAATACATGGAGACAGAAAGTAGATTAGTGGTTGCTGAGGCCTGGGAGTGTGGGTGGGAATGGAGGGATAGTGGAGTGACTTATAAAGGGGCCAGAGTTTCTTTCTGAGGTGATAAAAATGTTCTAAAATTGGTTGTGATAATGGTTGCATAGCTCTGTGAATATACTAAAAACCATTGCATTATACCCTTTAAATGGGTGAATCGTATGGTACATGAATTAAATAACAATAAGCTCCCTCAGTCAGGAGACCTGGAAGAGCAGATGGTGCTCGGAACTGGAGAGGGCGAGGGTCTTTCTTTCTCTCTTGCCCAGTTTTCTGAGGGCGTTTCCTTTCACGCTTGAGGATTTCACCTGCTGGTTCAAATTCCAGTTTTAATCCCTAGAACACCTGCATCCACACCTGCTTGCCCTGTCTCTGGAAATTGGGAAAAGGGCTCAGGTTTGTACAGATTTGCATTTGTTTTGAAAATTTGCTGGGACCTCAGTGACCCCTGTCTCTGTCTCTTTCCCAGATCCCTCTTCTGAGCTCACAATCTCTAGACCCAAAGGCCTGCCAGGCAACTCCCTGTGCCCTGTGACATCCTACAGCATCTCAAACTCAGTGTGTCCACAACTGAACACATCACCTTCCCTTTAAAACCCACTCCTCCTCTGGTGTGCTCCATATCTGTAGAAGGAAAAGCATCCATTTGTCCGGTAACCTAAGCCTGAAACCCAGCAGTCATCCTCCCCCTTTCTATACTTACCCCTAGACTTTCCTTGTCCAGTACTTGGGCTTTAAATATAATCTATACATCTCCAATCCTAACCTGTCCTCTGAACTTCTCTCCAGAAAATTCACCTGCCTAGTTGACATCTCCACATGGATGTCCAAAAGGTATGTCAAATTTAACATATCCAGTACTGATTCCTGGTTTGCCTTCCACAAATCTGGTTCTCGGGTGGTTCTTCCTCTTCTCAGGAAATGTCAATTCCATGAACCCAGTTGCATTTTGGAGTGACCCTTGATGCCTCTTCTGCCCCACATATCCAGTAAGTCAGGAAATGCTGTTGACTCTATTTAAAAATACATTCAGAATTCGATCACTGCTCAGTTCAGCTCTACCACTCTGGAAGCCACTGGATTATTGCAAAGGGCTTCTAACCGTCCCCTCTGCATCCAACTTTGCCTTCATCTATTTCCCACATAGCAGCCTGAGTGATCCTTTTAAAATGAAAGTCAAGCTTGTCATTCCTCTACTTGAAACTTCCGTTGGCTTCCCATCTGTTGCAGGTTGAATGGTGTCCCCCCACAAGATATGCTGAAGTCCTAACTCCAGTACCTGTGAATGTGACTTTATTTGGAAATAGAGTCTTTTCCAATGTAATTAGTTAAGATGAGGTCATATTCTTTACTCCAATGCATGAGCAACAAAAGAAAAATAGATAAATTGACCTTCATAAAAATTATAAAAACTTTTGTGCAGCAAAAGACATTATCAAGAAAGTGAAAATAGAATGCAAGACATATTTTGAAGCCATATATATGATAAGGGTTTAATATCCAGAATATATAAAAACTCTTACAACTAAAAGCAAAAAGACAATCCAATATAAAAATGGGCAAAGGGCTTGAATAGACATTTCTCCAAAGAAGATATATAAATGGCCAATAAGAACATGAAAAGATGCTGAATATCATTAGCCATTAGGGAAATGAAAATCAAAACCACAATGAGGTACTATTTCACACCCACTCAAATGGCTATTATTTTAAAATGGAAAATAGTAAGTGTTGATAAGGCTGTAAAGAAATAGGAACCATAATACATTGTTGGTGGTAATGTAAAATGGTGAGGCCACTGTGGAAAAGATTTTGGTGGTTCCTCAGAAAGTTAAGTATAAACTTATTTTTGGGGATTGAATAAAGTCCCTCATAAAAACATGTTCAGGTCTTAATCCATATCCCTGTGGGTGTGGACCCATTTGTAAATAGGATCTTTGAAGAGCCTATTTAATTGAATCAGGGTGGGCTTCAATTTTTATGACTGGAGTCCTTATAAGGCAGAGGAAATTTGGATGCAGTCAGTCAGTCGAATCCAGAAGTCAGTGGATGTGAGAGAAGCAGACACTGGGAGAGGCAGATCACTATGTGATGGAGGCAGAGATGCAAGCCGACAAACCCCAAGCATCGTGGCAAGCCAGCACCAGAATGTTAAAGGCTCTGGGAGAAAGACCTTGATTTTGTACTTAGAGCCTCCAAAAGCATGAGACAGTAAATTCCTGTTGCTTAAGCCAACCGGTGTGTGGTATTTGTCATAGCAGCCCTGGCAGGCTAAGATAACTGCCACATGACCCAGCAATCCCACTTCTAGGTATAGACCCAAAAGAACAGAAAGCAGGGAGTCAAAAGAGATTCATACCAACGTTCATAGCAGCATTATTCACAGTAGTCAAAAGGTAGAAGCAACCCAAGTGTCCATCAACAGATGAATAGATAAACAAAATATGGTATATACATATGATGGAATATCACTCAGCTGTAAAAGGGAACGAAATCCTGATACATGCTACAACATGGATGAACGTTGAAGACATAATGTTGAATGAAATAAGCCAGACACAAAAGGACAGATATTGTATGATTTCATTTATATGAAATAACTGGAATATGCAAATCCATAGAGACAGAAAATAGGTTACAGGTTACCAGGAGTTAATGCTTAACGGGTATGGAGTTTCTGTTTGCTGTGATGGAAAAGTATGAGTAATGAATGGTGGTGATGGTAGCAGAACATTGTGAATATAATTTATATCACTGAATTGTATACCTGAAAGTGGTTAAAATGGGAAATTTTATGTTATATATACTATCACAATAAAAATGTAAAAAAAAAAAAAAAAAGGTCTGGTTAAATAATGTAAAAATAAAATGTAACAAACAAAAAAGAGGTCATATTGGGTTAGGGTGGTGGCCTTGTAGGAAGAGGGAAATTTGGACACAGAAACACAGATGCAGAGGGAAGAAAACTGTGTGAAGATGGAGGCAGAGGCTGCAGTTGTGCTGCAACAAGCCAAGGAACACCTGGGATTTCCAGAAGCTGGAAGAGGCAAGGAAGGATCCTTTCCCGGAGCCTTCAGAGGACGTGTGGCCCTGCCAACATCTTGATTTTGGATTTCCAGCCTCCAGCATTGTGAGAGAAAAAAGTTCTCTTGTTTTAGGCCACCTGGTTAATAATGTCAAAACAGTGTTGTGGGAGGTTGTGGGAGGAGTGGGGGGGGGCATATGGGAATCCCTATAATTTTTGTATAACATTTATTTAATCTAAGTATCTTTTAAAAAATAAAAAAAAGTATATTATTTAAACAAACAAACAGTGTTATGACAGCTGTAGAAATTAAGACCATCTCGCTCAGAATCAGAGTCGAAGACCCGGTGATGGCTGACATGGTCTGGCCCCCTTGCCTCCCTCACTCCATCTCTACCGTGGTTTCCCTCCCCACTTGGCTCCAGCCACCCTGGGCTCCTTGCTCCTCCATGGACACCCAGCGCTGCAAGGGCTCTGCAGTTGCTGTCCCCCTGCCAGGAACGGTTTTCCCCAAGACCTCCACAGGGCTCACCCTCCCTTCCCTTCCATCTCTGCGCAAATGTTGTTAAAGGAGAAGCCTCCCCTAGCTGCCCTCCACCCCTGCTCTGGCTCCCTCCATCCCCCAGGTCCAGCTTCCCTTGACGCCTTGGGCACTCACTTGTTCGTTATCTGCCTTCTTCCATTTGAGTGGATCCTCCAGGAGTGCAGGGGCTTACAGGAATCCCTGGTTGTTGAGCAGCGCCCAGCTCGTAGAAGGCACCTGAGTGCCTGTGGAATGAATGCCCGGACCCCAGACGGCTCCGGCCCCACGTGCAATCAGTCACTAAATCATTTCCACTCGGCCTTCTAAAAATCGCTTGGATCTGCCCCTCCTTTACATCCCCCATCGACGCCCTAGTTCACTAACCCACCTTCTCTCCCCTCCACTACTGCAATTGCCCCCACTTCTGCTTCCCATCTGTCTAGGCTCGTGCCGCAAGTACGTAAAACATTAATTTTTATTATTTCCCCCTAATAAAAAAATTCATTCATGTTGCTAATGGAAAATTTAGAAGACACAGATAAATGAAAAAAGAGGGGGGACTAACCCCACTCCTGTTCCTACCACCTGGAGATAACACATATCTATCTATCTATCTATCATCTATCTATCTATCTATCTATCTATCTATCTATCTATCTATCTATCTATATCTATATCTATATATTTTTTAAAGATTTTATTTATTTATTCATTTATCCCCCCCTTGCTGCTTGTGCTCTCTGGGTCAGCCAACCACACCATGCGGGCGGGCTTGCCTTCACCAGGAGGCCCTGGGAACCGAACCCGGGGCCTCCCATATTGGTAAACGGGAGCCCCACTGATTGAGCCACAGCCGCTTCCCAACATATATCTATATTTTGAAGTGTTTTCCTTCTCATCTTCTTTTTCTGTGCATATTATTATTATATATAACTGTGCTTACCCTGACTCCTCAGATTAATGTCTTATTTGAAAAAACTATAATAGTAGCAGCTAATATTGAAGTCAACGGTGTGATTTAGGCATGCTAGTTAATGTTTCTGTGCCTCCGTTTCCTCATCTGTAAAATGGGAGTGATGTTAGTACCTACCTCAGTGGTAGGTTGTGAGGATTAAATCTGGAACGTGAAGGCGGTGAGTGTTAGCTACTATCATCACCATCATTACAATTATTATTACTGAGTGCGTACTCTGTACCAGATACATTCCAAGCACTTTACACGCATGAACTCATTTAATCCTCACAATCACCCTATGAAGGAGGTGTGGTTATTACTTAATGATACTCCAACCTAATGAGGCGTCAGTGGTTTTGTAACGGGAAAGAAAATCGAAGCTGGTTGTGGCTCTCTCCAGCTCACTAGCTTTCTGTGCTCCTGCCGCCTGGAGGGTACGTAACACTAATAAGAATAGATGGCATTCACGGAACACCTAGCGCGCACCCAGTGCCAAGCGTTTGCATGTGCAGGCGTTCCTCCCACAGCACCAGTTTCCAGAACCTGAACTGTGTATAGCTTGCTGGATCAATTATGGACCACGACTTGCGATTGGTTACACACCAGTGCAAGCTGGAAGCAGCTGGGAAGCTGCCGCTGCAGGGCGGCTGCTGGCTGGGGTTTGCTTTGTTTATCCTAACAATGGTTGCTTCTCAAGGTGTGTAGCTTAAGGCGCTGATGGTGATAGAAAAAGGCAGCCAGGACTCCAGAGAACAGTCTTTGTGTAATAAAAGCCAGTTTTCTCAGGGGTGTTCACCTTTGATAGCTGTACACATATGCAATGACAAACACCTTTATTAAAATATTGGCAAGGAAAATGACTGTAATTGCTACACGGGAAATCTCTAACCCAACCACATTTGTCCTATTTGTTTTTTGTGATTAATTTCAAGACGCAGCAATAATAAGGCTAATAACCTTTGCTAACAGTTATTGAAGGTACTATATATGCTAAGATCTTTACATGCATGATCTATTGAATCCTTAACAGCAACGCTCTTTGTCACTGGCTCTGTTACACAGAAGAGGAAACTGAGGCATAGGGAGATGAAGCAATTGTTCAACATCACAGGTCTAGGAGGAGCAGAGCTGGGCCTTCAACACATGCCATCTGGCTCCAGCCAGGAGCCTCACCCACCGTGCTATACTACAGGATTGTTGATACCGTGATGTTTCTAGAACTGCAATTATTGCCTGATGGTCGAACAGGCTACATTATCCCATTTAATTTTCTACCCACACTGGGAGAGAGTTACCACAATTTTTGTTGCTTTCCAGTGAAGTCAGAGGCACAGAGATGGCAAGCAAATTTGCCTTTGCTAAGTCACACAGTCAGTCAGTGGCTGAACTTGGGCTCAAAATGATCCCTGCCAGAACCCAAAGTCCTGGACCTCCCCGCCTGAATCAAGTCCTCCTGCTATTCTTTCTCATGGCGCCATGCAATTGTCAGTCCACGACTGACCACGGCCGTCATTTTACACACTCCTGTGTGGTTATTTGATTGTCTCCCCCACTAGAGGGGGAGTTCTGTGAGGACAGGGGCCATGTTTTGCTCATTGTTCTGTCCCCACCACAAAGCAGGTGTCCAATTAATATTTGTGGATTGAACGAGTGAGTGCTGATTCCTTCAGAGGCACTAAACTAGATCCCAAGGGCACAGGGGACAAACTTTAGCCCTCTCAGACCCACTGAGGCCGTTTCTAAGGCTCAAAGCCTGGGGCCCCACCTGTCCTGACCACGGGGGCCATTGGAAGATGTCAACCCCTGAGCTCACCAGCAGGTGGGACCTGGATTACCCTTATTGCCCTGAGCCTGGAGCCAGTCCTTGGCATCAGGGAAGATGCTGGTGGCCTCCCAAATCCATCCCCTCTTCTTCCTTGCTGGAAAGGACTGTTTTGTTGGGGCCAGGCCCCCCCATAAAGCCATGCATTCAAGGAACAGGCACCTCCTCAGCCCTGGGGCATGAATCAGGATTGGTCTAAGCAATCATGGTGATTATATTCCCTTTGCCAGAAATTGGTTTAACCAAAGGCATGTGACCCAATTATCTGTCTTCCCATGAGACTGTGAACTTCTGGAAACTAACAGGGCAGTGTGGTGCAGTGGTCAAGAGCATGGACTTGGGGGCAGACTGCCGGGCTTGAATGCCAGCTCCACCATTTCCTAGTTCTGTAACTATGGTGCATCCTTTCACCTCTCGTTGCCTCAGTTTCACTCTCTGTAAGATGGGGACATTTACTAGTTCCTACTTTGCCCAACTGTTGTGAGGATAAATGCGTTCATGAATGTAAGATGCTTAGAACAGGGCCTGGCACATAGCAAGCACTCAATAAACTTCGTCTATTTTTATTATCTCCACACTCATAGGGCTCGGCACCTACCAGGCATTTGCAAGTGTTTGTTGAGCAAATGAAGGGAGCAGTGGAACTCCAGTTACCCAGAGCACAACCCTTGGGCACTGATGTAGCCTGAAGACAAACACTGTTAAGAGCATGGGCTCTTCACCCGGACAAACTGGGGCTCAAACCCTAGCTGTGTGGCCTGAACAAGTTACCCCGCCTCCCTGTGCCTCCATTTCCTCATCTGTAAAAGGAGGAAGCCAATACCTACCGTGAAAGGTTGTTATGTCTATAAAAGATTCACCTGGCACAGAGCATGGCATATAATAGGGGCTCAGATACCTTAAGTTTCCTCCCCCTCCATGGTGTAATTTTTGCCAAGGGCCACATCAGAATTAAGAATGTTAGGAAATTGGCTTCTGTCCAATTAAAATCTCAAAGGATAAAGTCGTCTTTGTGATTTAAAGACCCCTTCCCACCCTGTGCTGTCCAGACCCGGGACCATCCAGGGGCCTTTGAACTCACTCTGCTCTGGCAGGAAATGGAGCCCGCACAGCAGAGAGATCGGAAGGAGCAGGCCCTCCCCACCGCTTCCCGTGGAGCCAGAGGAGGCAGGATGAGCTCTGAGGAGCAGAGGCAGCCCTGGCAAGCTGTGGACCTGGATGCTGGTCCCAATGTCCCCATTGACCCCCGTGCACTCCTGACCAAGGCCTGCTCCACTCTGGGCTCCCTTGGCCCCATCTGCCCAATGGGGCTGGGCTCCATGACCTCTGAGCTCCCTTCCAGGGCAAGCATTCTGGGATGCAGGAAGTGAGACTTCTTGGCTGCCAGGGAGATCAAAGTGTGGTTTCCCAGAGGAGGCCTCACAGCTGCCTGCCCTCTGGAGCAGCTTCTGGCTTCCTGCTCTGCATGGAGCCTGCTGTGTAGCCCTGGGAATGGCGAAGGCCTCAGCCAAGGTCGGATATTAGGCTTCCTCACTTCCCCCCTGTCTCGAGTCATAGTTTTGAGATACTTGACTCCATTTTCCTCTGTTAGCCACCTGTGATGGAGGCGCCATGCTGTGTAGTCTTCACGTTTAATTCACTGAAGATGCCTGCCTGTACCCTACAACATCGAGGAACTGCCTGCTTCACCCTTCCGGAGCCCCCACGGACTCTGCATGGTTAACAGATCCAATCCACATGCCTCATCAGGCCTTTGAGGCTCTGTGACACCTGTTTTCACCTGGGTGGCTTAAAACAACAGAATTTTATTCTCTCAGAAGTCCAAAATCAAGGTGGCAGCAGGGCCTGCTCTTGGAGGCTTCAGGGGAGACTCTTTCCTGGCCTCTGCTAGCTTTGGGTGACCCTGCTGCTCCTTGGTTTGTGGCAGTGTGACTCCAATCTCTGCTTCTGCCTTCCTGTGGACTTCTTCTTTCCTGTGTGTCCTCCCTTCTTCTTATAAGGACATCAGTCGTTGGATTTAGGGTCCACCCTGATCCAGTATGACCTCGTCTTAACTAATTACATCTGCCAAGACTATTTCCAAGTGAGGTCACATTCTGAAGCTCTGGACAGACATGAGTTTTGGGGGCACACGATTCAACCTACTTCATCTTCTGTTAGCCAGCCTGGCCTCCCATCCTCAGAGCCCAGCCATGTGGCCTCTCCCTGCTCTGCTCAATCCTACCTCCATCCTTCATAGGTGCTGTTCCCGCCACCCCACCCCACCAGGCCCTCACAGCCAGACACAGGATTGGCGCTTTCCTAGGCCATCTCACTTCTTCCTTGCAAACACCTCTGAGGGAGACATTACTGTCATCTTCATTTTTCAGGGGAGGAAACAGAGCCTCAGAAAAGTGAAGTGTCCTGTCAAAGGTCTCCCAGGCAGCTCCAGGACAAGTCCAGACTAGGACTTGGGCTTCTGTCCCCACACCCAGTGCTTCATCTGTGCTCCCTCCTGCTAGTTCTGTTGACCAGGACTCTTGGGTTTGCCTAGCACAGAAATCCAACTTGAAGAAGCTTAAACCGAAAGGGAACTTACTGGTTTATTAGAAGGGTATTAGGATAGATTTTAGAGGGAGACTCAGGAGTCAGACTGTGGAGGTGCAAATGCTGGCTGGGCCACTTCCTAACTGTGCAGCCTCAAGCAAGTTAAGTCGCCTCTCAGTGCTTCAATTTCTCTATCCACAGAAGGGTGCCCATTATAATACCTCCTTCACTGGGCTGTTGGGAAGTTCCATGAATTAGGAACTTACTTACCATAAGGAAGATACTTTATGTCATGACCCAGTACACACATAAATATAAAACAAAAGTTCATAAAACAATATTGCCTTTACACTGTGTGATATACTCTTATGTTCTCTAGTCTATTTTGTTCTGGTTTAGTCTATCTAGTCCATTTTGTTTTTTTAAAATATGTTGGTACGAACTCCTTAACCAATTTCATGACTACTGCCACCCCCAGTTATGTTTTGAGCTTGAAAATTGTTAATGTCTATTAAGACCATTTAGCACACGAATCAGCCCTCAGTAAAGGTCAGCTACTATCACGGTCGCTGTTATTAGGAGCAGACCCACCACGTCTGAAGAGGGACAGGTTTGACTGCATCAGGCACTTTGATATGATCAGGATTCTCTCTCTGGCCTCTGTCCCTTGCCTTGGCTTCTCTTTCTGTGTGTCAGCATCACTTCCTACCCTGGCTTTCTCCACTCAGTGGGAACCATAGCTACAGGTGGCTCTGAGGTGACATCAGAATGGCTTGATATGCATTGCTTTTATATTTGGGGAAAAAAAATGTAAAAAAAAAAAAAAAGTGTCCATGGATTTGGAGATTGTTGAAAGAATTGTCAGTTGAGGGAGAGGATGGGGGAAGCAGAATTGCAAGCTCTATGAATAATCACTGATATTTCTAGATCACTTTGTTTTTTCAAAGTGCTTTCACAAACATTATCTTATTTTGCAGACTTAGCCAGTTGGACGGGGCCTATGGTCATGAATTCCAACCCCTAGCACATGAGAGACTCCCCTTGGTGGTCTTTCAGCTTCTGGTGAGTCTCCTGCTGTCCTGGGAGTAGTATAATCAAGGAAGTCCCTACCAGGGAAAATTCTCCCCACGAGTTTCCCTGACTGGTTCTGCAGTGGGTGCACACATCAAGTGATGATGATAATAAATGCTTATGCAGCACTTGCAAAGTACCCGGCCCCTAGCTCATCCTCACAAAAGCCTTACAATGTGGGCAATGTTATTAAATCATCTTCGGGTTATGGAGGAGAAAACTGTGGCACAGAGAGGTTAAGTGACTCACCTAAGGTCACACAGAACCAAGATTCAAACTCAGGTCGTCTGGCTCTGTTGTGGCTACACAGCCACTGTGATGGTTAGGCTCATGGGTCAACTCGGCCAGGCAATTGTGTCCAGGTGTTTGGTCCAGCAAGCACTGGGCTAATTGTAATACAAGAGCATTTATGGACTTTGGTCACCAGTGAGTTTACTGCGTGGTTGGCTAATTACATCTGCATCAATCAGGGAGATTGCATCAGCAATGGGTGATGCTTTTATCCAATCAGTTGAATGCCTTAAAAGGGGAAGTGATTTCAACATTCAGAGAGAATTTCCCAGCTCATCTTTGGACAACCACCGTCTCCCAGAAACTCATCAGGACCTTTCATTGGACTTTCATCGGAGCCCCTGGTTTGCAGCCTGCCTGCGGAACCTGGACTTGTGCATCCCCACAGTTGCATGAGAGACTCTTATAATATCTCATATTAATGACAGATATGTCCTGTTGATTCTGTTTTCTGAGAGAACCCTGACTAATGCAACCACTCAGCAGTCCCTGTGCCGCTCTGAGCCTCCGTAGGTTCTGCCTCCCGGCTGCTCCCAGCCTGCACTGCCCCTGCAGGTGTGCACCAGAGGAGCTATGAGGCTCTCAGGTGCATCTGCCTAGACACACCCTGTGGGCATTTCCTCTGAACCCACCCCAGAGGGGTCTCTGGGGCAACTTCTCAGGGATCCTTTCTTCCTCATACTAAGCTTTCTGTTTTGCTTTCCTTCTGACTCTCTTTGCCCCTCCTATCAGTCTCAGGGGTCTCTTCTGTTCTCAAGGATGAAACTTTTTCCTTACTTATCAATGTTTTCCCAAATCTTTGGTCTTGTGTCTGGGTCTCAGGTCTTGACACTCAATAGTCGGAGAACTTGACCCCCTTTTTCCGTGTTCCTGTGTCATCTCTGCGGAGAGGCACTTACCGCAGGAAGGCCGTAGCAAACTGAATTTATTCTGTCAACAAATATCTGTTGAGTACCAACTGTGTGCTAGCCACTGCTTTAGTCACGGGGCTTACAATGGTAAGAATATTCTGATGGAGGAAGAACTAAGGGTACAAGGACATTTTGTGTGTGGGGGTAACCTCAGTGATTCAGAATACAGTTGATCCTCATTATTCACAGATTCCGTATTTGTGAATTTGCCTCCTCGCTAAAATTCATTTGTAACCTCAAAATGAATACATGTGGCACTTTCACGGTCATTTGTGTACATGGGCAGAGAGGTGACAAATTTGAGTTGCCCAACGCGCATGTCCCCAGCTGAGGTGGAACAAGGCAACGCTCTGCCTCCTTGTTTCAGCTCTCATACTGTAAACAAGTGCCCTTTTTGAGGTATATTTAGTGCTGTGTTTTTTGCATTTTTGTGCTATTTTGGTGATTTCATTGTTTAAAATGGCCCCCAAGCATAGTGCTGAAGTGCAGTCTAGTGTTCTTGAGCCCAAGAATAAAACACATGTGTTAGATAAGCTTCGTTCAGGCATGATTTATAGTTCTCTTGGCCATGAGCTTAATGTTAATGAGTCAACAATATATATTAAATCAGGGGCCTTTAAACAGAAACATAAAACAAGGTTATGTATTGATGGATTGATGAAAGTGTTGTGATTGATGACATGGTGCTCACAGGACCCTAACCCTGTGTTTCCTCTAGGAGTGAGGGGGCAGTATACGCCAATCTGTGTTTGCAGAGACTTTATACAACATAACTCCCAGGCACAGTGAGGACCGACTGTACTGTTACCTTGAGGTTCTCCTCCCACCCATGCCAGTGGGGAAGATGCCGGAAGGGCAGTTCTGATTGCCGAGGCAATGTCATTGAGGAGACAGCTCCGAGCATGGAGTCAGACGAGGCTCCACAATTTTCTTGTTGTGTGGCCTTCATCTTTCTGAGCCTCAGTAAAATGATAGCTGCCTCACAGGATTGTGGTGAAAAGTAAATGAGAGGACTTCCGGGAAGATGGCGGACTAGTAAGACACGGGAATCTCTTCTCCAGAAAAATAGCTAGAGGACAAGCTGAAACAGCCCCGAAAAAGATCTTCTAGGGTTTAGGTCAGCAGGTGAAGGCTGCACACCACCAGAGGAGAGAGGGACACAAGAGGGAAATCGCGACTACAGAACTGTGAGTTGCAAGTAGCAGCTTCTGCTGCTGCCGGCACCCTCCCCCACACTCTTCAGAATTCTCGGGCCCCTGGGCCTGCGACCACAGACAAAGGGGGCTTCAGGGATCTGCCACTCTCGGAAAGGGGAGAGAGAGGGACACAGCCTTAGGCAGACTCAGGTTCTGACCTGAAATTTGGGCTGTGGAGCCCCACGGACCTGGCGGTTTGCCTTGGGAGCCTAGAAAGGACTGGAGAAATCCGACCCTCCCAACCTCCCTCTTTTCTAACCTGGACTAATTGTTGAGGACACCATGGGAGAGGGGAGAGAGAGCCTGGGGCTGACCCTGCTTTGGACTCCCAGGTTTGGTCTGCCCTGTCCCGAGAGCCCTTCCAGGCTGGGTGGGGCTACGCCATAGATTGCCTTGGAGCCTGCAAGGGGCTAAAGATATACAAACCTCCCAATCTCCTCTTCTACTAACAGGGACTGATTGTTGAGGATTCAGAAGGGAGTGGAAATATTTCCTAGCTGGGAAAAGGGGGGCGCTACGAGAGAAGTCTAGAGAACTGTCTAAGAAAGTCTGAATCACAGGGCTCCTAGCCCCCAGACAGGAAGCTCTATCACATTGATCTGGTCTGTGTCACAACAAATACGCTCCGACCAGGCATTGAATTAAGAGCTGCCAACAAGCGCCATCTCCTGGCAGACCAAGGAAGTGCACATAAGAAAATGAATATGTAAGAGAGGCTTTCCCTGGCCTCTATAGCCTCCCTGCCCAAGGCCCTAGGAATAGACTCTACAACCAATTACTGGGTCCAGTGCCCAGTTTTGAGCAACCAGCAGAATAATCCTAACAATCAAAATTGAGCCAAAAATCAAAGAGCGGTGGTAACTCACAGCCTCCTGCCACTAAAACCACCCAAAAGAGAAAGAGATAGAGCATCTAAGTAAAATACAAACTAACCAGATGCCTAAGCACCACCAAAACATTACGGGCCATACTAAGAAAATAGAAGACATGGCCCAAGAAAAGGAATACAGCAAAGTCCCAGAAGAGATGCAGAATTTGAGAGAACTAATCAGTGAGATGAGCACACATTTCCAAAATTAAATTAATGAGATGAAAGAGAATATAGTTAAAGAGATCAATGACATCAAGAAGTCATTGCGCGAATGTAAAGAAGAATTTGAAATCCTGAACAGAAAAGTAACGGAATTCATGGGAATGAAAGACACAATAGGTGAAGTAAAAAATACATTTGAAGCATACAACAGCAGACTCTAAATGATAGAAGAAAGAACAAGTGATACTGAAGACAGAGCAGCTAAAATTGAAGAGAGAAAAGAACAGAGAGAAAAAAGAATGGAAAAAATTGAGCAGGGGCTCAGAGAGTTGAATGACAACACAAAACGCAAGAACATACGTGTCATGGGAGTTCCAGAAGGAGAAGAGAAAGGAAAAGGGGCAGAAAGAGTATTTGAGGAAATAATAGCTGAAAATTTCCCAACTCTCACGAAAGAAATGAACTTACATATCCAAGAAGCACACCGTACCCCAATAAGAATAAATCCAAATAGACCTACGCCAAGACACATATTATTCAGAATGTCAAATGTAAAAGATAAAGAGAAAATGCCCAGAGCAGCAAGAGAGAAGCAAACGATCACATACAAAGGACGTCCAGTAAGACTTTGTGCAGATTTCTTTTCAGAAACCATGGAGGCGAGAAGACAGTGGTATGATACAATTAGGAAACTGAAAGAGAAAAACTGCCAGCCGAGAATTCTTTATCCAGCAAAACTGTCCTTCAAATATGAAGGTGAATATAAAGTATTCACAAACAAACAGAAACTAAGAGAGTTTGCAAAAAAGAATCCACCTTTGCAGGAAATATTAAAGGAAGCATTAGAACTTGAAAGAAAAAGACAGGAGAGAGAGGCTTGGAGGAGAGTATAGAAGAAAGAAAAGCAGAAAGGAAAACCAAAAGACTAAAAAGAAAGACAAAAATAAGATGACATATGAAAACCAAAGAATAAAATGGAGGAAATAAATAGTGCATTTTCAGTAATATCATTGAATGTGAATGGATTAAATTCCCCAATCAAAAGATACAGGCTGACAGAATGGATAAAAAAACATGAGCCATCCATATGCTGCTTACAAGAAACTCACCTCAGACACAAGGATACAAGCTGGCTAAAAGTAAAAGGTTGGAAAAAGATACTCCATGAGAATAGTAAACAGAAAAGAGCAGGGGTAGCTATACTAATATCAGACAAAACAGACTTCAAATGCAAAAAAGTGATAAGAGATGTGAAAGGCCATTATATATTAATAAAAGGGAAGATCCTCCAAGAAGATATAACAGTCATAAATATCTACGCACCTAACCAGGGTGCCCCAAAATATATGAGACAAACTCTGGCAAAACTGAAGGGAGAAATAGACATTTCTACAATAATCGTCGGAGACTTCAACACCCCTCTCACATCATTAGATAGAACAACTAGACAGAAGATCAACAAGGAAACAGGGAACTTGAACAATATGGTAAACAAGTTAGACCTAACAGACATATATAGAACACTGCATCCAAACTCAGCGGGTTATACATTCTTCTCAAGTGCCCATGGATCTTTCTCCAGGATAGACCACATGTTAGGTCACAATGCAGCTCTCAATAAATATAAAAAGATTGAAATTATACAAAGCACCTTCTCAGATCATAATGGAATGAAACTAGAAATCAATAACAGACAGGAAAAAAGGAAATTTGCAAATGTGTGGAGACTGAACAACACACTCTTAAATATTCAGTGGGTCAAAGAAGAAATTGCAAGTGAAATCAATAAATATATTGAGACAAATGAAAATGAGAACACAACATATCAAAACTTATGGGGGAAGCGGCTGTGGCTCAATCAGTAGGGCTCCCGTTTACCATATGGGAGGCCCCGGGTTCGGTTCCCGGGGCCTCCTGGTGAAGGCAGGCCCGCCTGCACGGCGTGGTTAGCTGACCCAGCAAGCACAAGCAGCAAGGGGGGGATAAATGAATAAATAAATAAAAATCTTTAAAAAAAAAAAAAAAACAAAACTTATGGGATACAGCAAAGGCAGTCTTGAGAGGGAAATTTATAGCCCTAAATACCTATATTAAGAAACAAGAAAGAGCTAAACTCAAATATTTAACTGAACAACTTGAGAAACTAGAAAAAGAACAGCAAACCAATCCCAAAGCAAAAAGAAGAAAGAAATAATAAAGATTAGAACAGAAATAAATGAAAACGAGAACAGAAAAGCAATAGAGAAAATCAACAAAACCAAAAGCTGGTTCTTTGAGAAGATCAATAAAATCGACAAACCCCTCGCTAGACTAACAAAGAAAAAAAGAGAGAAGATGCAAATAAATGCAATCAGAAATGAAAGGGGGGAAATTACAAATGACCTCACAGAAATAAAAAAAAATCATAAGAGGATATTATGAGAAACTATATGCCAACAAACTAGACAACCTGGATGAAATGGACAAATTTCTAGAAACTCATAACCAACCTACACCAACACAAGAAATACAAGAACTTAACAAACAAATCACAATTAAGGAGATTGAATCCGTCATCAAAAATCTCCCAGCAGCGGGGCGGATGTGGCTCAAATGGTTGGGTGTCCGTCTGCCATATGGAGGGACCTGGGTTCGATCCCCGGGACCTCCCGGTAAAATAAAAATAAAATAAAATAAAATAAAAAAATCTCCCAGCAAAGAAAAGTCCAGGACCAGATGGCTTCACAGGTGAGTTCTACCAAGCATTTCGAAAAGAATTAACACCAATCCTGTTTAAACTCTTCCAAAAAATCGAAGAGGAGGGAAAATTACCCAACACATTTTATGAAGCCAACATCACCCTAATACCAAAGCCAGATAAAGATTCCACAAGAAAAGAAAATTACAGACCAATCTCTCTCATGAACATAGATGCAAAAATTCTCAACAAAATACTTGCAAATCGAATCCAACAGCATATCAAAAGACTTATACATCACGACCAAGTGGGATTTATTCCTGGTATGCAAGGCTGGTTCAACATAAGAAAATCAATCAATGTAATACACCACATTAACAAATTGAAGGAAAAAATCCACATGATCATCTCAATAGATGCAGAAAAGGCATTCGACAAAATCCAACATCCTTTTTTGATAAAAATACTTCAAAAGATAGGAATAAAAGGAAAATTCCTCAATATGATAAAAGGCATATATGAAAAACCCACAGCCAACATCATACTCAATGGGGAAAGGTTGAAAGCTTTCCCCCTAAGATCAGGAACAAGACAAGGATGCCCACTGTCACCATTGTTATTCAACATTGTACTAGAAGTTCTAGCGAGGGCAATTAGACAAGACAAAAAAATTAAAGGCATGGGAGGCCCCGGGTTCGGTTCCCGGGGCCTCCTGGTGAAGGCAAGCCCGCCCGCACGGCGTGGTTAGCTGACCCAGCAAGCACAAGCAGCAAGGGGGGGATAAATGAATAAATAAATAAAATCTTTAAAAAAAAAAAAAAAAAAAATTAAAGGCGTCCAAATAGGAAAAGAGGAAGTAAAACTCTCACTGTTTGCGGATGACATGATCCACTATTTAGAAAATCCTGAAGTATCCACAACAAAGCTACTTGAACTAATAAATGAGTTCAGCAAAGTGGCAGGATATAAGATCAACACGCAAAAATCAGTAATGTTTTTGTACACTAGTACTGAACAATCTGAGGAGGAAATCAGGAGGAAAATTCCATTTTCAATAGCAACAAAAAGACTCAAATACCTAGGAGTTAATTTAACCAAGGAAGTACAGGACCTATATGCAGAAAACTACAAAACAATGCTAAAAGAAATTAAAAAAGACCTAAACAAATGGAAAGACATTCCGTGTTCATGGATTGGAAGAATAAATATCGTGAAGATGTCAATCTTGCCCAAACTGATTTATAGATTCAATGCAATACCAATCAAAATCCCAACAGCGTACTTTACAGAATTAGAGAAGGCAATTACCAAATTCATCTGGAAGGGTAAGTGCACCTGAATAGCCAAAAGCATTCTAAAAAAGAAGAGCAATGTGGGAGGAATTTCACTGCCTGACCTTGAAACATATTACAAAGCTACAGTGGTCAAAACAGCATGGTACTGGCATAAAGATAGACATATCGATCAGTGGAATAGAATTGAGAATCCAGAAATAAACCCTCACCTATACAGTCAACTGGTTTTTGACAAACCTACCAAGCCCATGCTGATGGGAAAAAACAGTCTCTTCAACAAATGGTGTTGGGAGAACTGGATATCTATAACCAAAAGAATGAAAGAGGACCCCTATCTCACCCCCTATACAAGAATCAACTCAAAATGGATCAAAGATCTAAATATAAAAGCCAGGACCATAAAACTACTGGAAGAGAATGTAGGGAAACATCTTCAAGACCTTGTAGTAGGTGGTGGTTTCTTGGACCTCACACCCAAAGCACGTGCAACAAAAGAAAAATTAGATAAATGGGACCTCCTCAAAATTAAACAGTTTTGCACCTCACAGGAATTTGTCAGAAGGGTGAAAAGGCAGCCAACTCAATGGGAAAAAATATTTGGAAATCACATATCTGATAAGGGTTTAATATCCAGGATATATAAAGAGATGTTACAACTCAACAATAAAAAGATAAACGACCCAATTAAAAAATGGGCCAAAGACTTGAATAGACATTTCTCTGAAGAAGAAATATAAATGGCAAAAAAACACATGAAGAAATGCTCAACATTACTCATGATTAGGGAAATGCAAATCAAAACTACAATGAGATATCATTTCACAGCTATCAGAATGGCCACTATTAAAAAGACAGAGAACTACAAGTGTTGGAGAAGATGTGGAGAGATAGGAACACTTCTTCACTGTTGGTGGGAATACAGGATGGTACAACCACTATGGAGGACTGTTTGGCAGTTCCTAAAGAACTTGAATATAGACTTGCCACGTGACCCTGCGATACCACTTCTGGGTATATACCCAGAAGAACTGAGAGCAGTGACACGAACAGACATCTGCACACCGATGTTCATAGCCACATTATTCACCATTGCCAAAAGCTGGAAACAACCCAGATGTCCATCAACAGATGAATGGATAAACAAACTGTGGTCTATTCACACGATGGAATATTATGCAGCTGTAAGAAGAAATGAAGTCATAAAGCATATGGCAACATGGATGAACCTGGAGGACATTATGTTGAGTGAAGCAAGCCAGACACAAAAGAACAAATACTGTATGAATGCATTAGTATGAACCAAATATATTGTGTAATATATTGTTTGATTCACAAAAAAAACAAAAAAACAAAAAAACAAGCAAAAAACAAAACAACAACAACAAAAATTTACATGTATCCATTACATTTAATTGAGAAATGTATATATTTATTCATCTGTGTTTACTTTTTAGTTTTTAATTGCTTATGTTTTCAATTATTAAATGTACAAAATAAAGTTAAAAAAAAAAAAAAAAAAAGTAAATGAGGCCTTGGTCGAGGGCCCGAGTGTGAGGCGCGACATGGAGAAAGCACCCAGTAGCTTTAATTTTTTTTTTTTTTTTTTTCCCAATAGCTTTTTTTTTTGGCTTAACAACAGGAATTTATTCACTCATGGTTTGAGATGCTAGTGGCTTGCTTCTTCCTAGGATGGGTATCCTCTTGCTGGCCAGCAATCTTTGGGGTTCCATGGCTTTTCCATCACAAGGCAATGCATATGGTGGTGTCTTCTCCTTTCTCTTCCGGATTCCACTGACTTCCAGCTTCCGGCTGCCTCAGTGGCTTCACTCTCTGTAGCCTTCTCTGTAAGGCCTCCAGTAATAGGATTAAGATCCATCCTGAGGGGAACAGATGTGGCTCAATTGGTTGAGCGCCTGTTTCCCATATGGGAGGTCCCAGGTTTGGTTGCCAGTGCCTCCAAAGTCAGCTACTGTTGATCCTGTTGTCCGTCCACATGGCGAAGCAAGATGGCCACGGATCTCTGCCCAGGTCTCTGCCTTCCCCTGAAGAATGTGCCGGCTCCTGAGCTCAGCTGTGGGGCAGCCAGGCATAGCCCTTGTTTCTTTCTAGGCCTCCTCTCTCAGTCTCGGCTGCTCTGCTTTCTTCCCAAGTTCAGCTGCAAGCAATCAGGCATATGGTTCATCTCTCCCAGGCCTTAGCTCTTTGAGCCTCTCAGGGGCTTCACTCCTTGCAGCTCAGCTGTGGGTGAAGCTGGAATCCTTTCTCTCACATTGCATCAAATATGGCAGCTTTCCTTATCTGTCTTCCCAATAGCTTTAATATTGTTTTCACCTCTGGGATTTTCCTCATGGGCCTGGGAACGACATTCTGCCAGCCTATAGATTCTTGTCATTCTACATGGCTGACAGACGTGGCAAGAGGCTCCAACCCTCTTCTCTGCAGGAGCAGAGATTTGATTTTGTCAGGTCCAGAGGGTCCAGTCTGAGTCCAGTCTTGGGAGACTGATGAGTGAATCAGGTGTCACGTACCTTATTTACAAAGTGGGCTATTCATTGGCAGTGACCTGAAAACTCATGTCAGCTATCAGGACTGGGGAGACAAATTCTTATTGAGTATATAATGTGAGATCATATGCTCAATAATCCATTCATCAACCTTGTGGAAAGAGGCTTTTATCGCCATCTTTACAGATGAAAAACAAAAACTGAGGCTCAGACAAGGAGCACATTCCTCCAAAGGAGTGGGAATTGCTTATTAAAATGTTGCTTCAGAGTCCACAATCAGAACAAAGGAGGAGAACTGATACACTCCTAACCCTGAGGCAAGTATCATTGAAGATTCTTTTGGTTCAAGGCACGTAAGTCTGAACAAAGGGGATTTGACTTACTCAATGTAGCCAAACCGAGGGAAGGGCTTTCAGGGGGTGGAACTCTGAGGTGGCTGGGGCTGGGGACAAGGATTTTCATTCTCTCTAGTGGTTTCTTTTGGGGCCCTGGCCTTAGCCGCCTCCCAAGAACCGGCAGGGATTGGCCTGGCTAGGGTCATGTGACTCTCCAGACCCCACTGGAACTACCTTTTTGAATAAGGTATGGCAATTGCCCCAAAGAAGGGGACTCTGCCCCTAGCAGGAGGAAGAGGCCTGGCAGGCAGCATCCATCCATAGTCCTGCAAGGGGCATTTCACCGGGGCCACGGGGGCTGCTTCTCCCTGCTTTGGCAAAGCTACAAAGTGGGATCTGCAAAAAGAACTGGGTACTCAGCTCAGGCTGGCCTGAGCTCTCCCCATCCCCCTTATGGGTGAGCCGCTAGCATTTCTCCACTCCTGGTGAGTGCCAGGATTGTCACTCAAAGTGTCTTCTCTTTTCTTTTATGACATTTCCCTTCCCGCTTCTGTAGCCCACCTGCCAGAAGTTTGTTTTAGTGAACAACTACTATCTTGCCTGCCATCCTTCTGGACCTCTGACTCTCACCACCCGGTACTCCCCAGGGATGTTATAGGCCCTGCCCCACTGCCTGCAGCTGATTGGGCCATGGGTGTCACCTGACTCGAGCCCAGCCAATGAGTTCGGGCGGGCGGACTCCGGGGTGATGCGGCCGAGGCTCTGCGCGGCAGGTGTGGGTGGCTGTCGGTGCCCGCGCGGCTCGCCCCCTGGAGAAAGGAGAAAGAAGAACGCTGACGTTCCCGCCCGGAGGCAGGGAGGAGGGAGATATTCTAGTTCCCGGCCTCGTTGTTCCCGAGACTTTGCTTTTCCCACAGCCTGGCTGTTCAAACCTTTCTTGGATTCTTTGAGCCGGAAACCCCCGTTCCTGCTTATTTGCTAGCCTGAGATGAATTTCTGTCTCTTGCAACCCAAAGTGTGCAAAGAGAATTGCCCAGTATTATGTATGAACAGACTGAAGCCTAGAATAATGGACTCTTGGAAGGGTCAAGGGTTGATACCATCTCATTTTGCGTCTGGGGAAACTGAAGCCCAGAGAGGGGAGAGAACTGCCACAGCACACTTTTTTTTTTTTTTTTTTTTTTAGGTAAGGGGAATTGAACCCAGGACCTTGTACGTAGGAAGCAGGCACTCAACCACTGATCTACTTGGGCTTCAGAAACCGCCACTCTTGAGTCACTTCTTTTAAGGATCTTTCCCCTGACTCTGGCGTCCTGATATGTGTGTGACCTAGGCGCTCTCTTTGCCTTGATTTCCCCATCCTTTTCCCTGCATCCTTTCCTTGCACAAAGGAGGAGAACCAGATGTTAACAATGCTCTGAGTTCTCAGGGCTTACTAAAAGCTATTATTATTTAATTACCGCAAATGCTAATTATAAGGAAAGGTAATTGTCTGCCCTTTCATTATGGCACTTCTGCCCTTTTCCTCTGGCAGCCCCCAGGCCAGTCATAAAAGGAAACTGGGTCCAGAACTGCTCCCAGCACTGGAGTGGATCAGCTACAGGGAAGGGCTATAAATAGTGCCATCAAGCCTCACTTTCCAAAGAGTGTCCTGAGTTGATGAGCCCCTTAGACTTCATTCCTACAGGAAAAGGGAATTAACCCTCACTGAGCACCCTTTGTGTTCCAGGCACTGTGCTTGATCATCTCTGGGTGAGATCGTGCACAGCAAGGTGCCTGGATTAGAGTAAATACTTAGTAAATGGTAGTGCTTACTATTTCCCATCCTCATACACTGCCCTGAGAAATAAGAATTATTCCCCCTATTTTACAACAGAGAAGACTGAGATTCCCTCTCCCCCTCCTCCCCACCGAGGGCCTACAGCTAGTGGCAACCAGTATTGAACCCTGAGTGTCTGACCTCAAAGCACTCTCACTCTTCCCTTACAACCTGTCACAGATACTATTGACCCATTTCACAGTTGATGAAATTGAGGCCCAGAAACGCGTGTGGCTTGCCCCATCTCGCTCAGGGATTTCACAGAACCAGGACCAGACCTACATGTCCTGCCCTGTCTGGTTGGGACTCTGACCTGCTACTGGCTCTGCACTGCCCTCCTGCCCTCCTCTGCCACCTCTTTTCAACCCTCTACATCCAGCTCATTACTGAAGACTGGGGAGGACATGGGCTCAGGTTGCAGAGTTCAGGTTTAGGCTAGATCAGCGTCCATGTAGAAGTCTCTGACGGCTTTTTGTGATCATCTGGAAGTCCCTGTGATGGCCTGCAAGGATCTGACTGGCAACGTGATCTGGATAAAGGAGGAATTTCCTGGTGATGGGGGCTGAGTCCTGGGATGGGGATGGGGAAAAAAAGATCTCTTGGGACCTCCTTTTGGAGGCTTTACAAAAGGATAATAAGGCCCACCTGTTGGCCTTCAGGGCCATGGCTGAGCTGAGGGGGTGGGGTGGGGGATGGTGGTGGGGGGGAACAGGAGACTAAGGCCAGAGTGGAAGAGGAGGAAGGGAAGGCTGCCCTGGAGCATCACTTGCGTCAGGTATGGATGGTGTGGGCCTTTGCAGAGGCACCTGGTGGGAGACTGTGTGAATTAGCTGATCCTGGGATTCCACCATTATCCCCATTCCTTGGGATAAGCCTGGGTGCCTCTGGAATTTTAACTGTTAAACTGCAGAGGCCTCTGAGAGTGCATTGGCTCAAACTCCTTGCTTGGCTCCCCCCAAACTGTGGGTTCCATTGCACAGCTGCCCTTTAGGGCCTCTTGGCCCCAGTCATCCCTGCTACTCCTCTCCCACCCTGTAACCCACCAGCTGGATGACACACCTTTCTCTAAGCACACACTTTGCTTTTAGACCTTTTTGGTCCTCCTCCTGTACCACCACACTAAAGAATGCCATCACTGCCCAAAGAATTGTCCATGTCCTCCAGTCGTGCCACTTTCCTGAGGAGAACTATTCCTCTGTGAGCTTCTCACAGGGCTTAAGAGAGGGAAGAGAGAGAAAACAGTTAAGACCTGCAAGTGGATTTTATCTGGAGTGCTGTGCTGAGAGAGGTGTGGGACTGAGTCTGGGTTCCAGCACAAAAAGTTTCTGTGACTGATTAGCAATGTCTGCCACCGGCAAAGTAGGAGAATGTATTGGCATGTGTACATAAACATTCAGCACTGTGCAAGCAAATGCATGCTATCCTAGGTTAACCCTCACAATAATACACATTGTACACAGATGAGGAAATTGAGTCCTTGAAGGAATGAGTGAAGCTGGTATTCAAGCCCATGTCCAGCTCTCTAAACCCTGAACTTGTTATATCCATAGCCTCTTGTGGGATATAAATTAGAAACACTCGGGGGTGGGCGGGAACTCCGTACTTTCTGCATGATTTTTTCTGTAAACTTGAGGCAGGCTAGTTTAGGGAATAAAAAGACAAATCTGGGACCTGGCAGAAAACCACGGCTGTGAAACACGTGGCCATGGAATCCCACCTGGAAATCCTCTGAGAGAAAGACCCACACACACACCAGAAAGTGGCTGGAAGAACCCACGAGAATTTTCCTTGATGTCGAGGATCAAGGAAAAGCCCAGGATATTCCCAAGGGGCCTTATCATTGGGCCCCCTGGTGGAATTGATGGATGGGGTAAACAAATCAAAACAGCAAACAACTGGGACCCCTCCCTGAAATTAGCAAGTGGGAGGAATAATTAATGATTTAAAAACAAGCACATAGATTAAATTGGCCCTGTTTTTGCCTTTTCTTGCTCTGCCTGGACCAGTACGTAAGTATACCTGGGACCCCTGGAATTTGTAATCTGTAATGGGGATTTGTAATCTGTAAATTAGCCCTTTTTTGCCCTTTTCCTCTCTGCCTGGACCAGCCCACAAGTATACCTGGGACCCATAATCTGTTATTTTCTTTGTTTTCTCGCATTTTCTTAATAAACTACTGGCCTAACTAAACTGGCATGTTCTTAAATTCTTTTTCGTAACATAATCAAGAACCTAGAGAAAATCCGGCAACAAACCTACAACTGCTCTAATTTAAAAAAAAAGAAAAGAGGGAAGCGGCTGTGGCTCAATCAGTAGGGCTCCCGTTTACCATATGGGAGGCCCCGGATTCGGTTCCCGGGGTCTCCTGGTGAAGGCAAGCCCGCCCGCACGGCGTGGTTAGCTGACCCAGCGAGCACAAGCAGCAAGGGGGGGATAAATGAATAAATAAATAAAATCTTTAAAAAAAAAAAAAAAGAAAAGAAACATTGAACAAAATCACGCTGTATATATAAACCTGTATTAGGTGCTAGGGGTGTAAGGGACACAAAATATGACTAAGACACAGTCTTTACCCTCTGGCTAAGCAAACACTAGCTAATTTGTAGGTCTGGGAGCCCCTGAATAAGGCTGGCCTGTGGGATGGCTGTCCTGTTCATGGCAGACATTGCTAATCAGTCACATCATTCTTTCCACTTGGAGCCAAGATTCCTAGTCCTTTGAGATGGAAACAGAAATGGACTTGAATTTCCTACTTCACAGCTTGTGGAAATCCAACGACATTCTGAGATTTCCTCAAATTCCAGTGATTTACAAAGTCCCAGTCACTTCCCACTCTGACTTTCTACTTCCAGTGCACCTTCAGTCTCCCTCCTCCACTCATGTCTCCTTTCCACTCATGGCCAATCCGGGCAACCGAGTGCCACCCTAACATTCACTAGGCAGCTCATTTTATAAAAGCTTAAGGAGGGGAGTCTTGCCCTGGGTACAGTTGTAACTGAGGGTTAAGAATTAACAAATAATTATGATTACTAAGTTATTATATAGATGCCTTTTTACTTCCAGTAAATTATAAAATAGCCAAAGGTTGATATCTGAAATTACTGAAACTGGCTAGACCAAATTCCCCCTTTGTTTATGGCCAGTTCCAACTGAAACCCTGCCATTGTGATGATTATTCCAGTTGGATCTTACCTTTGTATATGAACATTTCTATTGAAAGGTAACCCCTCCACCTTCCTGTTTAATATCCATATGAAAAACTTTGAAACTGACCTTTGTTCTGTAACCCCCTGTATTAGTCAGCCAAAGGGGTGCTGATACAAAATACCAGAAATCTGTTGGTTTTTATAAAGGGTATTTATTTGGGGTAGAAGCTTACAGTTACAAGGCCCTAAAGAGTCCAACTCAGGGTACCATAAGAGGTACTTTCTCATCCAAAGTCTGTTGCCATATGTTGACACCGATGGTGGGCGATGTCTGCGAGGGTTCAACCTCCCTCTTCCCTCTTAAGGCTCTGTGGGCCCAGGTTCTTCCGGTCTTAGCTGTAGACTGTTATAAGGCCTGTCTCTCTCCCTGGGGCTCGTTTCTTTCTGGGCTCAGCTGCTCTGGTCTCTTTATAAGGTCAGCTGTAAACTATCAGGCAAATGGCTCAACTCTCCCCAGGGCTCCAGCGTCAAAACCAAGTTCTCTCCTCTGCCGTGTCTTTTTCTGTGTAATCGACTTCCATGTGAGAGTCTGTTTTATCAGCCCACCAGGAGGGCTAGGATTCAGTCTCACTCTGAATCAAATCCCTAAACTTAATATAATTTAATCAGACACCTCAGCTGAATCTAATACAAGCAAGGGTTATCACGCCCAGAGGAACAGACCAGTTTACGAACATAATCTATATCTCTTTTTGGAATTCATAAATAATATCAGACTGCCACACCCCCTGTCCCAGATGCCTTGGTCTTTGATAATGATTGTAACCTTGTGACTAACCCCAATTTGGTGCTCACCCCCATTCTGTTCAGCCTCTTAATGTTTATTAATGAAAAATGAAAGCCAGCCCCACCCCAATTACTCATTAGCATAAACAGCTAAATCTGGTCATTAGAAATTATCAGCTTTACTGCAGTTCTGAGAGGCAGTTTGGTGCCATTAGGCCACTGTGCTCCATTGTTTGTACAAATAAATAAACTCTTTCTCTCTTCGAAACCCCGGTGTCTCAGGAATCAGTCTTTAACATGCATCTGGAGGAAGGAACCTACTTTTGCTCAGTGTCACAGTGAGGTGGGGGTGAGGGATGAACCTAGAAGTTGCCTGGCCATCTCCTGCTTTCTCACTGCCCATATCCATCAGTCACCAAGTCCTGGTAACACTGAGGCCATAATATGTCTCACATTTGTCCACTCCTTGCCACCTCCACCAGTGCCACCATCTTTCACCTGGAGGACTTTGAAAATCTCCCCACTGGCTTCCTGTTTCTCCATCTCACCTGTTCCAGTCATTCTCTACCAAGAAGTCACAAAGACCCTTTTTTATTTTTTTGTAGACATTATTTTTTTTAATTAATTATTTTTAATTTTTAAAGAGGCTTTAGATTACATAAAGGTTACATAAAAAAATATAGGGGCAGGGAAGCGGCTGTGGCTCAATCAGTGGGGCTCCCGTTTACCATGTGGGAGGCCCTGGGTTCGGTTCCCTGGGGCCTCCTGGTGGGGGCGGGCCTGCCCACGCGGCGTGGTTGGCTGACCCAGCGAGCATGAGCAGCAAGGGGGGGATAAATGAATAAATAAATAAAATCTTTAAAAAAAAAAATATATATATATATATATATATATATATATATATATATATATATATATATAGGGGATTCACATATGCCCCACTCCCTCCCCCCATACACTTTCCCACATTAACATCTTTCATGAGTGTGGTACATTTGTTACAATGCACAGACCTTTTGAAAAAGAAATTTCACCACATCACTTTTCTCTTAACTCCCACCTTTCCATGACCTCCCATAGCTCTTCCGTGAAAATCCTAAATCCTTACCAGGGCCCACTGGGACATCTAACCCTCAGTGTCATTTCAGAGCCCACCCCCCCACCATTCTACTCCAGCTCCACTGTCCTTTATGTTCCTTCAATGTGGCAAGCTCCTCCTTGTCTCAGAAACTGCGTGCTGTTCCCTCTTCTGGAAACACTCTTCTGTCATCTCTTCCCTGGTCTTAGCTTAAATGTCCCTTCCTCTGGGAAGCTGCCTCTGACCTTCTCTTACCCACTCCCCTGATACCTCAAACCTCTCCTTTATCGCTCTTATGAGACCTAATTGAATAATTGAGTTATTATTTGTCAATGTCTGCTCCTGGAACAGATTGTGGGAGAATTCACTGATGTCCAGTTCCCTTGCCCTTCCAAAGGAACACTGTACTTCTCAGCCCCACTTGCAGTTGAGCAGGACCATGTGACCAGTCATGGCCAATGGACAGTGAGGGGGAATTGTGTGTCACTTCCAGACTGAAGTAGTGAAAAACTCATGCACGATTCTCCAGTCTCTTCTCTGCCACAGTAACTGAGAAGACCACACGTTCCAGTGGGTGCAGCTGCAAGTAGGGACTCCTCGGGGTAGGTCGCTGAGTTACTAGAGCAGAGGACCCATAACGGGCATGTGGCTTGAGTGAGAAACAAACTACTATTGTGTTATGTCACTGAGATTTTGGAGTTCTTTGTAACTGCAGCATAGCCTGGCTTAACCTAACTGATACAATGCCCTTTATGAGTAGGACATGGGTCTTGTTCTCTGCATGTCCAGTGCATGGGACACTAACTGAGACACAGTAGTAGTACTTGCTGAATGAGTGAATGAGTGAAAAAACAGAAAATATAAGACATGGTTACTTCCTCAAAGAATTTACTCTAATCCAAGGGGCAGATACTTATTCACACAACAGATAGAATACAATTAGGGTCTAAATTGTAAATGCTAAAGAAGGAGGGAAGTCAATGGGCTGGAGCAGTCATGGAGGGCTTCCTGGAGAAGGGTGCAGATGATTTGCAGAAGTGGAGAGGATGAAAGTGGCCTAGCTGTCTGTCCCATCATTTTTTTTTTTTTTTAAAGATTTTATTTATTTATTCATTTATCCCCCCCTTGCTGCTTGTGCTCGCTGGGTCAGCTAACCACGCCGTGCGGGCGGGCTTGCCTTCACCAGGAGGCCCCGGGAACCGAACCCAGGGCCTCCCATATGGTAAACGGGAGCCCTACTGATTGAGCCACAGCCACTTCCCTGTCCCATCATTTTTTTTATCCATTCAGCAAACATTTATTGTGTTGCACTAAGGTAAGCGCTTAGCCAGCAGTGCGACCAGAGAACCAAGAGGAAAATGCCTCTTTCCATCCAGAGGATCTAGAACAGCTTCCCAGAGGAAGTGACTTTTGAGCTGAGCCTTCATAAGTAGGTATTCATCAGAGACTGAGGAGATGGGGAGCAAAGGGATAGGGTCTTAGGCAGAGGGATCAGCACCAGCAGAGGCTTGGCTGCACAAAGGCACAGTGTGTTTAGGGAAGGGGCAGCATCTAGTGTGGCTGGATTGCAGAGAGAGGGCTGTGGTGCCAGTGGCAAGGAGATGAGGTCAGTCTCTCCATTCCTGGCTCCCTGTACCTCACCCTACACTAACTCCATTCAGACCATATCCATAGCATCTTAGAAGATTCCAGAAGACTTCTTAGAAAATATCTAAGCTAAGACCTAAAGGAGAAGTTGAAGGTGGCCAGGAAAGTTGGGGTGAAAGGGCAAGAGAGGGTATTCCAGGCAGAGGGAACAGCATGTGCAGAGGCCTGGAAGGGAGATGGCAAGGCCTGAGGGGGCAGCTCCTTTTGTCCTCTGGAGCAAAGCTTTCCAGGCGGAGAGTGGTCAGAGAGGAGGCTGGCGAGGCAGACATTGGCCAGGACATGCCAACCTCCCACCACAAATCCATTCTAAAGGCCCCAGCTCAGCAAGCCAGGCCTTCAGGATTCTGTCTGCTACCCCCCTCGCTGCTTCAAACTCCTGCCTTTGCACATGCAATTCTGAATGCCTAGGATGATGATGATGACGATAAAACATTAGAATTAGGTGCTGTATCAAGCATTATTTTAGTGAAACCTCTCAACAACGCTGTAAGTTGGTACTCTCCAAAAATGTTTTCATTTTAATTGACTTAATTTTTAGACCAGTTTTAGATTTTTGGAAATATTGAGACAATAGTATAGAGAGTTCTCCTATGCTCTTGCACCCAGTTTTCCCTATTATTAACACCTTACATTAGTTATGTTACATTTGTTACAATCAATGAACCAATATGGGAACATTATAATTAACTCAAATCTATAGTTTGTTTAACTACCTTTCTACCTAATGTCCTTTTTCTGTTCCAGGATCCCGTCCAGGACACCACATCACATATTTTCATCATATCTCTTCAGGCTCCTCTTAGCTGTGACAGTTTCTCCGACTCTTCTTGTTTTTGATGACCTTACAGTTTTGAGGAGTGCTGGTCAGGTCTTTTGTAGGATGCCCCACAATTGGAGTTTGTCTGATGTTTTTCTCACCATAAACTTGGAGGTTGTGGATTATTAGGGGAAGGCCATGGAGGAAAAGTATCGCTTTCATCACTCATCTCAAGGGTACATGCTATCAGCATGATTTATGACTCTTAGGCTTGGCCTTGCTCACACCTGGCTGCAGTAGAACTTGTCAGGTTTCCAAGGTGTAAAATGACTCCTTTTTACTCTCTTCCCATACTGCACACTTTGGAAAGAAGTCACTATGCTCTCCTCTCCTTGAGGGTGGAGTATCTACATCAATTATTTGGAATTTTTCTGCTTGGGAGATTTGCCTCTTCTTCCCCCTTTATTAATTTATTAATCTCATTGACGCTAGGGGTTGGTACTTTCATCAGCCCCATTTTCCTGGAAACTGGAAGGCTCTTCCTTCTTCCCCACCTGGCTCACCCCAAAACCAGTTTCTGAAGATTTTCTCCACTTTTCTGAGAGAAAGGGTGGCCTCCTCTGTGTCCCTGCCCAGCGCTTTGTAATTCCATCTAATTCATACTACACATACTGCGTGTGCCCCTGCTTGGTGCCAGGCAGTATGCATGAGGCTTGGCAACTAACAGGGCCCCAGTGGACCCTGCCCTTGAGTGGCTCACAGCATCTGCTAGACCAGAAGCTCCGTGAAGGCAGGGGCTTTTTCACCAGCACTGCCCCTCAGGCGTAGTAGGTGCCCAGTAACTATTTACTGAGTTGAGAAAAGCTTTTTGGTGGATGCAGACGATTTTTTTATGTGTGTGCCCTTCCCACTGGACTGGGTGCTCCCTGAGGGCAGGGCCAGCCTTGATTCATCTTGGGGCAGAGGCTGGGAGGCAGCTAGAGCCGCGGAAGTTTGAGGCAGTGAAAGGATCCAGGGACAGGCGGCTTCCTCAGGTAGAAGTGAAGTTTGGAAACTGCCACGGCCAGGGAGGCCGAATCCGGAGGACTTGGTGACTGATTGGCTGGGGAGGGTGAGGCGGGAGGAGGAGTCACGCACAGATGGCTCTGAGGTCTGGAGCTGGGGGACAGCCGGTGCCACCTCTGATAGACTCTGGAGAAGAGCCGCTGACAGCCTCGGGGGGCCCCACCCGTTGGGCCTCGGGCCTAGGGCCAGGGAGAGACAGAGCCTAGAGAGGGAAGGATGGCCCGGCCGGTGCAAACTTCTGCGCCCCCCCCCACGCCCCCGTGTCCTCATCTTTCGCAAAAAAATAAAATAAAATAAAATAAACAAAATTTCAGCCTGTATTTTTGAACACGATTGTTGGCTCTCAGGTGTGGGGGTCCATTCTGGGGCTCCCCTCCAGCCTGCCGTCTGCGAAGGAGACCCCCAGAGGCAGCCGGTTAGGGCCGTGGCCCGCCAGGTCCGGGTCTCCAGCCCGCCATCACCGTGGAGGGGGGTGGCAAGGCGACGGGCGGGCCTGGGCGGGACAATGGCGGCGGCCGCCGGGGCCCCGGGAGCCCCCGCGCTGGGGAAGGGGCTGGCCTAGGGCCGGGCGCCGGTGCCCTCCCCGCACAGTTCGGGAGGGCGGAGGGGGGCGCAGAGTTCCTTTGTGGCTCTGCCTCCGGCGCGGCGCGGGCGGGGGGCGCAGCGCAACTTTGCCAGGCGGCGGCGGCGAGCGCGAGACGAGGCCCCGGGGCCCGAGAGGGGCCCCCAGCGCGCGGCCCGCCCCCCGCCCGGCCCCCTCCCCTCGCGCGCCGTCGCCAGTGCCGGGCGCTGCCCACTCGCGGGAGCCCCCGGGGCCGGACGAGCTGCGGAGCCGGAGAGGCGCGGGCCCGACGCGGCCCCCCCCC
>JAKSZT010053883.1:26839224-26850228 GCA_026826555.1 Tolypeutes matacus
TTTTTTTTTTTTTTTTAAGCTTTTTTTTTTTTTAAGTCTTTTTTTTTTTTTTTTTTTACCCCCGAAGGCGGTGAAATGCCGCGAAAGCATCTCGGGGCCCATTTATTTGCCCAGCCTACCGCCTTTGCAGGATTTGGGGGAAAAGTTAACTGACGGTTTCTCAGAGCCGCGCCGGGGCCTGGGAAGGGTTGGAGATGGGGGTTTGGGGAGATTGAGAACCGTTTTTTGGAAGAGGCTCTATAAAAATGGCCTTCTAAGGAACTCTATCCCAAGATTTGGGGGAGAGCCCAGGGTTTCCAGCGAAGACCTCTGGCATTGAGGAAATAACCCTGCTCCTCCCCCACCCTGCCCCCCGGGCAGTGTGGACCTCCCAGAGTTGTGGGTGGGAGGTGAGGGGGTTGTTAGCCCTGTTTCCTTCATGGGTGGCTGGGGGCCTCCTCGCAAGTGGGAGTCTTGTCCTGGGTGTTGGGGTGACCCCCGGATCCTTCGGGCAAGTGTGCTGGGTGGTTTGCAGTTGGAGAGCCCCTTCCTGGGCCTGGTGGCCTGCTGGCGCCCTGGGGTGGCACCTGGTGATGAATGTCTGGTGGTGGGCTCTTGGCTGGGTGCAGGCATGCGGCCCAAGTGGGTCCTGTCTGAGGGGAGGCACAGGAGACATCGTCTTGTGATGAGGACGCTGGTTTGCAAGTTCCGGTGGTCCGAGCCTCTCCCTTTTGGTGCGCTCTTACCCCTTTCTGCCCCCCTGCCCTGGTACTCTGGAGGCTCCTCAGTTGGAGGTAGCTTGGACTTGGGTTAAGTTCCTGAAGTATCTCTTTGGACGGGTCAGGGCCTGCTGGCTTTGTGGGCTGCAGAGGGGCTCTGTGGGCCAGGCCTGTAAGGTTTGGGGTGGCTGCTGCTGCTCCAGGGGCCAGGGCAGGTTTGGGCCTGGTCTCTCCCCTCTTGGGAAAGTCTTTCTGTCCTGGGAGGGCCCTGTGCTCTGTTGCTGAACTTGTCTACCCCCCGCCTCAGCATCCCTTGGACACTGGGCATCCCGTAGCCTCCTGGTCTGTGTCCTGGCTCCCCTGGGCAGCGTGAGCTCCCTGAGGGCAGAGTCGGGGGGTGAGGGCTGCAGAACTGGGTGTACCTGGTCCAGGCGGGTGCCAAGCCAGGCATTTTTCAGATGGAGAAACTGAGGTCCAGAGGGGGAAGTGACTTGCCCAAAGTCACACTGCCAGGTAAAAGGAGAGCTGAGAAACGGACCCAGATGTTCAGGCTCCCACTTCTGGGCTCTTCCTGCTGTTCTCCGACGGGGTCCCTAATCCCTGGAACATTTGTTTGGATGGAGCTGGACTAGAATGGGACAGCATGCCCTACCTCCCCGCCATCATACCTAGAGAGTTGCATTTATAGTTTGCACAGTGTGATGCATGGTTGTTAGCACCTCAGGTTCTCCCAGAAACTCAGTGGGGATGAAATTGTCAGGGTGGGGATGATTATCCCCATTTTTAAATTTCGGAAATGGAGGCTTGGAGAGGTTGAGCGGTGGCAGAGGTGGGCTTGAGTTCAGGCCCTCAGACTTGTGATCTGGACCCTCTCCCTGGAGGTCTTTGGTGCTTGTTGATGTGACTGTTTGCCACCTTCTGGGTTTTTTTTCTCTCAAATCCTAACCCTAGCGACTGTGTATAAACCCAGAGCCCCCCACCCCATCCCCCTGAGTGCCTGAGCCGGAAGGCCCTGAGAGGACATCTGGGTGCACGAGGGGAAGCCACTGGCTTGAAGTCACCGGTGATTCGGGTCCCAGGCAGGACCAGAGTCCTGGGCTTCTGTCTCCCTTCCTTTTAGCACTTGAGGCTCAGGGACCCTCAGAGGGAGAGCGAACCACCCTGCCCACCGCCAGGGCTCCACGGAGCCCAGGAGAGCAGGGATTGCGACTGCTGCAGTTGGTGGCCACAGGCGTGGGCATTACACAGCAGCTGAGGAATAGGCTCTCTAGGGTCTGGGGAGATGGAGGCAAGATGGAGGAAAGGAGGAAGCTGGTGTGTGGGCAAGGCTGGGAGTAGGTCTGAAGCTAGCCTGGCTCCAGCCTTTCCCTGGGCAGACACTTCCCTGCCCTGCCTCTCTGTAAAGAGAGGAGTCATTTAGTCCTTCCTTAGTTCATTCATTCATCTGACATGGGTTGGTTGAGTCATTCATTTATCTGCTAGGTCATTCCTTTATTCTTTTCTTGTGCATTCATCAGTTTATCGGTTAGTTATTTCAGCAGTCTGTCTGTCCACCCATCCATCTGATCATCTGCTCCTCAGCTCACCCAGCACAGGTTGGACACTGACATGTAAGCTACCAGTGCATTCCTCTGGGCTTTGAAACCGAGGGTGGAAGAGGTGACACTGTGGTGTGTGAAGCACTGGCCAGGGCAGTGTTCTCTGGGGGCCCACATGACTCCCCAGGGAAGGTCTCATGGAAAAGAGAGGCTTGAAAACACCAAAAGAGTTACACAGATGTCATGATGGGTCTTGCGATCAAGTCCCATTTGTGGCCCGTGGCTTGTGTGACCTGGGGCACATCCTCTCCCACTCTGATCCTCAGTTTTTTGGTTTCTAAAATGGGATACTCTCTGTGACTCTCTCTTGGATTGTTGGGAGTGATAGCAAGACAGTGTCCTGGATGTCTCCCAGCCCTGGCCAGGCATGTGGTAGGAGCTCAGTATATATCTGTTGAATTACAGGGATTGTTGTTTACCATCCTTGCCCCTCCCTTGATTTTTATTTATTTATTTATCCCCACCCCCATTGTTTTGCCCTCACTGTCTGCTCACTTTATCTGTTCGTTGTGTGCTTTCTGTGTCTGCTCGTCTTCTTTTTCTTTTTTTAGGAAGCACCAGGAACTGAATCTGGGACCTCCCACGTGGTAGACGGGTGCCCAACTCTTGAGCCACATCTGTTTCTCCCTCCCTTGATTTTGAAAACCATCTTGGAGCAAAATGATCCAGTCTGAAAGCCCTGTTCTGTCTTGTCATTCCCCTGCTGGAATTCTTCTAGTATTTTCCTATGCATTTAGAAAAAAAAGGAAAAATCTAAAGTCCTTTCTGGGACTACAAGACCCTCTGTGGTCTGCCTCCATCCTACCTATCAACTTCAACTGTCCCCCTATCCATCTCACTGCCTCTGGCCCCACCAATGGAAGCTTGCTGGCAGGGCCTCTGCCCTTGCCATTCCCCTGCATGGAATGCTGTTCCCTAAATCTTTGCATGGCTGGTGCCTTCTTGTTTCACAGGTCTTGACTCAGATGTTACCACCTTTGAGGGGCTTTCCTGACCACCCGCTCTAAAGTAGCTTCTTGCTGTCACTCTCTTGTCACATCAGCCTCCTTTTATTTTCTCCTGCAGCTCCTATAAGTATCTGAAATTTTCTCATTTATTTGTTTATTTGTACTTCTTGCCACCCCTGGAACGTGCCTGGGCCCCATGCAGACGAGGAAACAGGCGGTTCCTGCTCGGTGTGGCTGGGATGGTGCTGGGGGCCCAGGTGTGGCGCAGCCCTGGCTGCTGGGCAGGGCCTGGCGGATGATGTTACCCCAAGGTCTGTCCTCACCTTCCCCCGGGAGGCTCAGGGCTGCTGTTAGGAAATGATAAGGTGATTAAATCACAGAATCCAAGAATCCCTGACTCTTCCAATCTCAGAACCTGAATTTCTGAGAAGTTTCCCACTTTAGAACCTTTGACACTTGAAATCTTAGCATGATCCAGCTTGGCTTTAGAATCTAACAGTGACGTTCCCTGCCTTACTAAGGGGCGCAGTGCTCACTTTCTGCCAGGCCACGTTCTTTATGAATATGGACGCATTTAATCACTGTTATTACCCCCATTTTACCGATGAGGACATCAAGGCATAGAGAGTTTAGGGGACCTGCCCGAGTTTGGGGAGCTAGTAAGTGGCATTGCTGGGATTTGAACCCAGCACTCTGGGCCCAGAGCCCCTGCTCTTCCCCACTCCTCCTCAGAAGCCCAACCTCACCTGGTCCATGCGCAGAGCTGGACCCCCCCTTCCCACATTCTTGACCAGACCCTCTGGTCTTTGCTAGAAACCCCTCTCCATTGGCAGGGAGCTCCTTTCCTCACCAGGACCCTATCCTCCGGTTGCCAGACACTTCTCATTGCTAGAAAGAATTTCCTCTTTACCAAGTGTAGAGTGCTGCACTGCCCCTGTGAATAATGCCTGGCAGGGGATGTCAGTGGGATGCCTTCCCAGTGCCTTTGACCTCGTGGCTTCATGGCTTTGGTCGCCCCGTCTCTCCCACTGGGTGGAGAGCTCTTGGAGCGCAGGCAGCCTTGGTGCACGGCGTTGACTGTATGACTGAATGAACAAGTGCGCCAAGGGTGCGTGAATTCTCAGTATTTCCTGGGCTCCTCCTATCTCTGTAGCCCCATGCTAGGCCCTTGACCTGGGAATTGGACCTGCTTGGTATGTTTGGGGAAAGGAGACATAGTTCCCTCTCAGTGTAGCCCCAGTGAAGTCTCTACAATTCTTGGAGAATCACCTAAGATCCATGGTCGTGCACTGCCAGGAGAGAGGTCGATGGCACAGAGCATCTGGTTAAACCTTATTTTACAGGCTGGGGAGACCAAAGGGAGAGAAATGAGCCTTGTGCAAGGCCGCATGCACCCCTGACGCTTTGCCTGTGGGCTTTCTGCTCCCCAGAGGCCAATGGGCTGCCCTAGTTTCTGCTGTGGGGTTCAAAGGCAGGACAAAGTCCCACTGGGGAGGCTGCTCCCCTCTCCCCACCATGGGGAAGACATCCCTGGGTGCTCAGGGACCCTGTGAGGAGGGATGAGGTGATGCGAGGACCCAGTGCTGTGCCTGGCACGCAGGTGCCACTGAGGTGAATGGTGGTGGAAGTGGGTTCGGGCTGTGGTGGGGACAGCTCCTTTACAGCTGAGGCTGGGGCTTGGCTTCGGGAGCAGGTCGGGTTTGGGGAGGTGGCCGAGAGATGTCTTTGGATAAGGTATGAGGGGAAGACCAAGGGATTTGGCTCTAGGGGCCTAAGAGGTCCTGCCTTACCCATGCCTCACCCATGTGGCCTCATCCAGGATGTCCTTGGGAGGGGCCCCACCATCTGGGTCTTTTGCTGAGCTTTGGGCAAAGGCTTCAGACTCCTTGGGGGCACGTCTTGCCGGCCATTCCAGGCTCTGGGTCACCCAGCTGCCATGCACACACTCCCCCGCCATGCTTGCACACACATACTCACGTGTGTTCACAGCACCAGCCGTTCCATAGCCACTGCGGCCATAACCACCATCCCATCTTGGCCAATTTGGGGCCCTCCCCTGCTCTTTCAGAAGCAGCACCTCAGATGCCCTGAACTGGGCCTCGAGTGGCCAGGAGTTCAGCAGGCGTGTCTGCCAGCGTGCGCCCACACACACAAGAACCACACTCGTGTTGCATTCCTGACACCCGCAGCTGCCACACTCATGCATATAACCACGCGCATCCCCCCAGCCATGCGCCGGCTCATCCCCACGTAATCTCCACCCGTGTAAACCCCAACGCATGCACTCCTGTTCACCCTCCGCACACCACCGCGCTCACCCCGCATGCACTGGTGCACGTGGGTTCTTATACGTAGGGCATCTTGCATGCACACTCATTTACACCCGTGAGAATGTAGCCTTGCATTCTGGGCCTTGCATGTGGACCCTTGTGCACACTCTTGCACACACATGGGTACCACATTCTGCCGGGATCTGCCTGCAGTGATGGTGCAGGCAGCTCGTTTCCATCTCCTGCCTTCAGTCAGCACTATTTCCTGAGCGTTCTCTGCCTCCCAGGCCCTGTGCTAGATGCTGGGGGTGAAATGAGGAAAACTGACATTGTCCCTGCCCTGGCAGGGAAGACAGAGGTGATATAAAAGATCACACAAATGAGTATCTGATTACAAACGTAAATTCTAGGAAGGAACCTCTTGTCTGATGAAGTTTCCCTATAGCTTCGTGCTTTTAGATTTCCTGTGATGGGTGCTGATAAGGGTGTATGTGGGGACAAGTGACCTGCAGCTTGCCAGGGGAAGGGCATCCCAAGCAGAGGGAACAGCATCCCAAGCAGAGGGAACAGCCTGGGCAGTGGCCTCGGAGGGGAAGGAGCTTGGCATAATCAAGGAATATGGAGAAGGCAGCAGCATGGAGAGCTGGGGGAGGATGTTTGAGAGGAGGTGGGTGGGGTCTTTAGAAGCCCACCCCACATGCCTCCAACCCAGACCCTCCCCACCCCTCTCTGATCAGCCCAACCCTCCCTTAGTCGTTTCACCCTGTTCAGGGCCCACCTGATGTCCTGGCCTCCACCCTAGGCCTGAGTCTGGTCTGAACTGCCTCCCAGGCTGCCTGCCCTGGGTCCTGGGACCATTATCGTCCCCACTTCACAGATGAGGAAATCGAGGCTGGGGGATTTAGGTAACATCCCAAGGACATAAGCTGGGCTTTGAACCCATACTCTCTAGTTCCAGAATCCAGACTCTTAAACCCCAAGTTTCCTATTGCCCCTTTCAGGTCCAGGAACCCAGGCTATGAGTTAGTCGAACCCCTTTGTTTCATAGAGGAGGGAATGGAGGCCTAGAGAAGGGATGGACTTGCCCAAGGTCACACGGTGAGCAGATATACGACATACGACGGTTCCAGTTCCCTTGCCACTCACCAGCTGCCTGACCTTGTGCAGGTTATCCTTCTTTGAGCCTCATCAATGACCTCAAATAAGGAAGAGATTCCACAGAAACTAGTCGGGTGGGGACCCTCAGGGGACAGAGAAGAGGCTTTAGGGGGGCTTTGGGGCACCCTGGGTGTTTGCTTTGTGAAAGGTCGCTAAGCTGTGCTTATGTTCTAAGCACCTTTCTGGATGTGTGCTCTGTTTTGAAGTGATCACAGCAGCTATCCCAAAGGATGGTTGGGAGAGGAGATGAGAAATGCTTGTAAAGCATCTAACAGTGCCCGGCATGGGGGAACTAAGTGCTCAGTAACTCCATCATCATCTTCATCATCACCACCATCACCACCATCACCACGGTCATCATCATTTCACGCTGACAGAAGGGGAAAGGGAGGTCGGGAGGGGATGTGTTTGGAAGCTCCAGACCATCCTCTCACTCTGAGAGGGGTGCCATGGCCCATTTCCCAGACGAGGGCACTGAGGCTCCAGAGAGGGTCACTGCCCTAAGCAGTCTCGGGGCAGCTTGGGGAGGTGGGGCTGGAAGGGGCAGCATCCCAGCTCCCTTTGGCCAGGGCCCAAGCGGCCGCCCCCGCCCTCTCTGAGCAGCACCCCCATCACAATGGAAACAGCCCTTCCCAACCCCGCCGGGCGGCGGAAACCAGCCTAATTGGATCCAGGACCCTCGGGAGCCCCGGTCCTCACAGGAAGTTCCCAGGAACAAGTTTCTGAGGTTGGCCTGGCCTGGCTGGCCGGGGTCTTGGAAGTGGAGCAGGGCACAGCAGCTGGGGAGGGAAGTGGGGTGGTGAGAGGCAAGCTGAGCCTGGGAGGCTCGAGGAGCCTGGAAAGTGGGAGCTCTCGGCATCTCTCTCCTGGGCCATCTCCTGCTCAGGCCGTCCTTCTGGCCCCATAATGACCTGTCCAATGAAAATCTTGCCAGAGCCTCCCCTGCTCAGGAACCACCCATAGCTCCCCATGGCCTGTCATCCAAGCGCCTTAGCCTGGAACTCTGAATCTTTATGGGCTGCCCCCAGCCACCCTTCCCTTCCTGCCCTGCGCCCACAGCAGGCCAAGCCTGACGCAGTGTACGGCCTGCATGGGCAGTTCTCCCACCTGGCGCACTGCTCCATGGCTTCTCTCTTTCTAAATCTCCCTGCCTCCTCGCCACTGAGTCCCACCTTCATCAAGGCTATTCAGCCTTTGATGGGATGCACGCACCTTTCCGGGAATACCCCCACCGTGCAGCCGTAGCTCGTGGCCTCTCCCTGGCGCAGGGGCCGTGTTTGAGAAACATCTGCGGCCCTGGGGAGTCCAGCAGTTGTCCATGCCTTAGCACGGTTTGCTTGGAATGCCCTCCCCAACCCCTCGCTCTCCTGGCAAACTTCTCAGTCTCCAGGGCCCCTGGAAAGTCCCCTCCTCTCACAGATTTGAACATTTATTGAATACCTAGTGTGTACGGGGCACTGAAGTCGTTCCTATGTGGCCAGCCTTTGGCTCTTGGGCTGTAGTGGAGACCTTGTGCTTGTGGGTCACGGGCTGCCGGGAGATGGGCCTGGAGGGAGTGGGCAGAATGCATGGGGCTGTGGGAGCAAATAACAGGGAGGCCGAGTTTCTACTGGGTGTGTATGTGTGAGAGTGACTTTTAAAGACTGAGAGCTGAAGGAAGAGCTGGGCGAGCTGGGGGCTCAGAGTGTGGGACATACCCAAGAGCCAGACCTGGGTCCTGCTCTCAGGGAGCTCGCAGCCTGCTTGGGAGCCTGGGCAGACAAATAACCAGGCTGCCTTAGGAGGTGGGGTCAGTGCTCTGGTGGGGGAAACCCAGGAGGCCAGGGGAGCCCAGGGCGAGGCTTGTAAACATAGGCTTGGAGTGGGGTGGCAATCAGGAAGTTTCCCTGAGCTGAGTTTCGATGGTTGATAGGAACCTGGCAGAGGTCCAGCACGGTGATGTACCCCGCCCCCTCGGCAGGATGTAAAGGCTCGGCGGCATGGGACGGCGGCATGGGAGAGCAACCCATTTGGGGGGAACTGCAGGGGTGTAGTGAGGCTGACGAGAGGGGTGCTTTGGGCACATACCTGCTGGGAAGAACGCGGTCGGCAGGGCTCCCTTGGCAAAGCCTCCTGGGTACCAGGCTGGGGGGTTTGAACTGTCCCCCAAAGTGATGGGAACCCAAGAGGGATTTCAGTGGGAGAGTGAGTGACCTGCCAGGCTTTCCCTCAGCCGGGTCCTCCTCACCAAAGCTGTACCCCCCAGGCAGGAGCTCCTTCCCGATGCTGTCTGGGCTGGGGGCTGGGCTGGGGCTAGAGGCTTGCTGTGGAACTTTCAGCAAGCCCTTGCCCCTCTCTGAGCCCTTCTCTCGACCTTATAAACTTTTGGGCCTGAGGCCAGAAACCCATGTGGGGGGCAGGTAGGGAGGGGAATTTCATGACTTGCTCTGCCAAAGTTTGCTGAACCTTTCATTTTATTTAAAAGTTCCTAAAAAAGTCACATAACCACCCTGCAGAAAAACCAGAGAATAGGGAAATGACATCAACAGACCCCTACCCCCATTTCTGCCTCCACCTCAAGCCCAAACCATCACCACTGTTAGCATTTTGATATTTCCTTCCATCTATATAATGTTTTTACATAGATGTCACTGTTTAGTCTCTCTCTCTATAACTTTTTATCTTGCCTTTTCCCCCTGGCTAATGTATCATAAGGTTTTTAATCCTCTTTCCAATGGATCTAGTGTCAGGGTGAAAAACATGGGTTCCCAAGCTCAACTGTGTTCAAATCCTGCACTTACTGCTTGACTTTGGGCAAGTTGCCTAATCTCTCTGTGCCTCAGTTCCTTGTAGGGTTGATAGGGGTATTCAATGAATCATTACAATGAGTAACATTAGCTATCATTAATGACTGTACACTATGTCACTGTGTAACATGATTTGCAGAGCCATCCCGTATTGTTTAAAATTTTGGTTGCTCCAGGTTTTTGCTATTAAAACAACAACAACAAAACAAGCAAGCAGCTTTATGCATAAAACTTTTTCTATATTGGGGTTATTTCCTAGGAGTAGATGACCAAGATTGAGTTCATTAGGCCTGGAAGTCTGAAAGTTTTTAAAATTCTTGACACATATTGCCAAATTGCTTCCAGAAATGACTGTTCCAATTTACAGTCCTACCAATAATGCATGACTGCCAATTTCGCCATACCCTCGCCAGCACTGTGTATTATTGTTTTCTTCTTCTTTTCCTCCTTTCCTTCACCTTTCCCTACCCCTTCTTTTTCTTTTTTGCTATTTTAGCAGGTGAATTCATTTACTTTTCACTGCTAGGGAAGTTGAACCATTTTCTTGTGTTTATTAGCTGTTAATATCTTTTTGGTTCTGGTAGTCTTTACTGAGCACACAGCCCCTGCCCAGATCATTAGGAAGGCAAGGCTTAGATACAGGAAATGGAACAGGGTTACAAGGAGGCAACAGAGTGCCGAAGTGGTGGAGGGGGCTTTCCTCAATCCAGACAATCGCATTTTCAGTTCCCTCCACCTAGAGTCATTCATTCATTCATTCACTCGTTCATTCAAACATTTCTCAGTTTCTATGCAGGGCTTAAACGGCAGATGACTCAGTCCTGACAGAGCTGATGTCCAGAGCAGAGCTGGATGAGCAAACAGACAGAAAATGGAGTGATAAATGCTCCAATGGTGAAAATGCAGGGCACATAGAGAGCAGAGAGGAGGGGTACCCAACACAGCCTGGTGGGTGGAAGTGGAGAAGTCCTGGAAGGCTTTCAGGAGGAAGTGGCCTGTGAATTTGAGACTGAGGGATAAAGCTGGAGTTAACCAGGTGAAACAGGGAAGGGCAGAGAGCTCCAGGGGGGAGGAAGCAGCATGATTTATGGTCAGGAAGTGAGAAGGGAGATAGAGTATTTGGAGAACTGGGAGATTCTTGGGTTGTCCAGGCAGAATGTGAGGCAGAAGAATCAGTGAGGTTGAAGAGGAGCTGAATATGCAAGGCTTAAGTAAGGAAGTAGGGAGCCATGGAAGGTTCTAAGGGGAGGGTTGCACTCCATTTACATTTTTAAAAGATCACAGAGACTGCAGTAGGAGAATGGAATGGGGCATGAGAATGGAAGTGGGGAAACCTGTGAGGAAGCTCTGGTCTCAGTAGGGCCTGCCGCAGGAGGTGGTGGAGACCCTCCTTCTCCCTGTGGAATTGGAAGTAGCTTCAAAGTGCAGATAGAATGTCACCTCCTCCAGGCAGCTCCTCCTGATGCGCCCCCTCCCCCTGCCCCAGGTTTCTCATGCCTTGAGGACAGTTGTGCAGGGCCTGGCCTGCAGCTGTCTATTGAGTACCC